>CM063497.1:21746180-21843680 GCA_032207245.1 Pardosa pseudoannulata
ATTAAATCTCGTTTTGTCTACAAACACTTTCTAACTCACCATCATAAAAAAGAAATTTATCTTACCTGTATAATTTTGATGAATATTTACCCGTTACAGAAAACAGTTTACGAAACTGTTGTCATTCACTCGGTCTCATGTGACGATCACGTGCTTAAAAAAATAATCATACCATATTCTCTAATTCACAGGTACCTGAACTGGAGTCTTACCTCCGATTCTGGAATTCGAAGACAAGACGGCATCTATGTATTCAGTTCTATAGGATCCTCGCTTTATGGACGAGATCTTACATTTAACTACATTCGAGACAAATGGGACGTTATTTCCAACAGGTATGTTCTAGAAACTTCAATGAAGGTTTCTGATTTTTCTATATATGTATGTAACCAGGAGAACTGTCTGAATTGAAAGAGCTCACTGGCCGAATGGTTAGGGTGCTGGCCTTCGGAACCAGAGTTCATGAGTTCGTATCCCACAGTGGCATGGATATTCGTAGCCGTTCGGGATCGGCTTTAAGCAGTAGGTCCCGGTCTCGTTATCCCTCGTGTTGCAAAAAGTAGACCGTAGCTCTCCAAACCAGACCAAACCCGAGCTCACTGAGCCGTGAGAGAACCTAAGTAACTTTGAAGTTTATTAAGACTTAAAATGAACGTCTGTACAGGGCAAGAGCTTTGCATCGAAAGCTCACGAATACAATCTTCTTTCACAAATTTTCCCCAACAGCAGGTTTTTAAGGGAATTTTTTTCCAAGAAAACAAGAGATTACTCAGCTTTATTGGTAGAACTTAACTTTGATCGGTTGCACCAACGAGTACCATCTACCTTAAAACAAAGGTTTAAGTTGTTTGGGATATCACCAGGTGTACATTCCACAGCAGCTCATAATATTCAATGCAGTGTAAAAATAGTAAAAATATTACAAGCAAACACATACAAACATATTTCATACAAATACAAACACAAAATAACACTTAAATACAATAAATAAAAAATGCATAAGGTAATTGCATGAAAATAAATATAATGCGGTACAGTCGAAGGTACATATTCGGATTCAACCTTGTTACGGGGCCTGCAGATTCTCCGAATTTTCCATCAGCCAACCGAACAGTTTGCATAGTTTGGATGAGAGGGTTTTGTTACAAATTAACTGGTCAACCCACTCACCCTCCAGGTCTGGTATGGGGCGCTTGAAATGTCAATCCCTAGTGAGGGAGCAGTGAAATAGGTAGTGATTAGGCACACCCGGGCCACTGCAAACACAACTAGGACTAGTCGATTCGGAGAGCTGGAACCCAGGGCAGTAGGCAAGGGGGGGGGATTTAGGAACACCGGTCCCTCTCCAAGAATTTGATTTCATATATAAAAACTTCTTTATTGTAATCTTTCTGTCCATGGCTATGCCATTTAGATATCCTTTGTTCTCCTAGTTTGCCACGCCAAGCGTGGAGAATGTTATTAGCCTGAGTTCCGCTCAGAACTGTCTCTTTTGGAGTTGCTACCTAAGCAAATCCCTATGTCTACTTCCGAGTCAGCTTTTTTACTCTCTATAGTTCCGCTCGAGAGTGTGTCTTCCTCCTATTACGTTATCATTAATGAGTTCTAACTGTTTTTAATTATAACTCGCTTAGTTCTTAACCCCCATTTTTAAAACTCTCTCTCACACACACACACACACATATCGGTCTTTCGTGTAGGGGCAGATGTAACATCTCTTCTCTGAGTGAAGTCATAATTTGACATCTTGATCAAAGAATGACTAAGGCTGTTCATTCTCTATTCAGCTGTCAAGAATTTCTTTTATTCAGAATCATCATTGTTCATACCTGCCACCTGCTGCTACTCATTTTCCGCAATCATTCCAAAAACTACGAAGTAATTACTGAATTACGTATTGACGGTAAAAAAAAATATATATATGTATATGTGTGTGTGTGTATATATATATATATATATATATATATATATATATAATTTCCTAATATTTTAGTATAGTTTTTCCAAAATATGCTTGCCGAACGCTGACCGATTGGTTAGGGCGCTGATCATCGGTACTGGAGTTCGTGGGTTCGAATCCCACTATGGCATGGATGTTCGTAGCAGCTCGGAATCTGCTTTAAGCAGTAGGTCCTGGTCTCATTAGCAATCGTGTGCAAAACTGTAGACCGTAGAGCTCCAAGGACAAAATATGCGTAAGGAGACTGTAAACTTTATAAAGCATGTTTTGAAATCATTACTATTATGATTTTTACATTTATTAATTGTTACCTTGTTGTTATTTTTACATTTATGAAATTACTGATTTTATTGTTGGTATGTCTATAAAGCAACTTAAATGTAAAATTCACGAGTTTTCATTACAATTATGGCAAATGAGATGGGAAGATAAGGGTAGAAGAGTTTTCTCTTTTTTCCCCAAAGTTAGCATCAAAAGATAATTTTTATCTGAATCAAATTTTCACTGGACATGGGGTTATTCCTGTTCATCAAAATAGATTTTTTAAAAAACCTACACTCTGTTGGTGTCATAATAATGTAGGTTCTATTGAACATTTAATTTACCATCGTAACTTAGTTCAAGATACTAGATTAAAATATTTTCCAACAAATTTTTTGTCTGTAAATTTATATAACTTATGTAACTCTCCTAAATCTAGAATTGGACTTTGCTCAATAATGGACTTTTTTGTTAACTTATCAATAGCTTGATAAATTGTATATATGTATAAAATTACTTTTTGTCTTATTACTAAAATGTTTATATGTCATTATCTTGTTTTATTTGTACAAATTGTCTATTTGTATATACTTTCTATATTCTTTTTTCTGGAAATAATTGTACTTATTGTCAACATGCACTTGTGTCTGTCATATTTGGACATTTGATGTTTTCTCAACTCGTCTTAATAAAAAATATTTAAATTAAAAAAAAACAAAAAAAAAACCGACCTAAGTCTTTCTGAACATTTTCGCGATTTATGTACAGTGCTTAAACCCTCCAATTAGGTTATGTTTAAATTTTTTGTTATATTTTTTTTGTGTTGCTTAAGTTCTGTTCAGGGTTGCTATCCTGACGATAAGTTATTAATTCCCGTATGGTGAAAGCTGGGTCGGGTGAAGAAGTTACTTACATTTATGAAAACATTTATGGTATAAACTGAGGCATCAAAAGGTTACAATTTTTCGTCAAAATAAGATAATTTTTCAATTAATTAAAACTGTATATACATATATAGAATTTATGAATTTTGGAGTAACCTTTTCCCAAAATTTGAGTAAAGAGACTGTGAACGTTAAAGCATTTTTTGAAATCATCAATTTAGATTTATGTAACCGTTCACGTATATATTCAGGTATCAGAAATTTAACGATATTACAGTTTTTCGTTAAAATAATATAATATTTTAATTAATTAAAACTCTATATACATATATAGAATTGAGGATTTTTTGGAGTATATTTTTTTCAAAATTTCCGTAAAGAGAATGTGTAAGCTACAAAGTGTTTTTTTGAAATCATTGATTTAGATTTATGTAACTGTGCACGTATATATTGAGATATGATGGTGAAACCAGCAGTAGACGACATGGTGTTGGACGTCCACACGCAGTCAAAGAAAAAGGTGGTCGAAGACTGTCTCGCATGGTGAAGCAAAACCGGAGCCAGACAGTGGCTCAGCTGACGGCCCAATACAATGTAGAACCAAGTAGAATAGTATCGGAACACACTGTTGAATATGGGGCTATGCAGCAAACGTCCCACCCGTGTGCCTTTGCTGACCAAGCGTCATCGCCAACTGCGCTACGCTGGACCCGGGAACATCCTGATTGGTCCATGGATCAGTGGGAGAGAGTTGCCTGGTCAGATGAATCACGGTTTGTCATTCATCATGCCGATGGCCGTGTCAGGATGCGCCGTCTTCCAGGCGAACAGTTGCTCCCTCAATGTACAGTAGGTCATACACAGGCCGTGGTGGTGGTATAATACTTTGGGGGACGTTCTCTTCGTCTCTGGGACCCGTAGTTGTAGTAGAGCAGACCATAAATGCTGCAGGGTATCTGAACATCATTGCGGACCAGTTGCACCCTTACATGGCATCTGTTTTTCCAGCTGGAAATGGAATGTTCCAACAGAACAACGCACCGAGTCACAAGATCAAAAATTTTGTTGGAGTGGTTCCAGGAACATGATGCTGAATTTCAGTTAATGTCCTTGCCGCCTAACTTACCGGATCTCAATTCGATAGAACACATTTGGGATGTCCTGGGACGCAGCTCAGAGTTCAAAGACCACCCATTCGCAATATCTCGGATTTGCGTAACCGTTGCTTAAACATCTGGTACAATCTGTCTCCGGCCATCTACCAAGGACTTGTGGCATCCATGCCAAGGCAGTTGAAGCTGTGTTGCACGCCAAAGGTGGGCCAACTCGTTGTTGTCAGGCGGTCATAATGTTTTGGCTCTTGAGTGTATATATATATATATATATATATATATATATATATATATATATATATATATATATATATATATATATATATATATATATATATATATATATATATATACGTAACCACATGGTCCGTCATATGACGGGCGATTTGTTAGTGTATATATATAGTCTTACATGTACAAAAAGTTTGCCTTCCAATAATTAAATCTTCCTTTTGCAGATATGGAAAACCGTTTTCTGGTCACAGCGATATTGTAGAGTCAGTCTCATCTTCACTTAACACACCGTTTGAGTTAGCGCAGGTATGATTTGCTTTTATTACTTTTTAATAAGATTAATGTTGTTTTTAAATTGAATTTTAATTTGTTTAGTATTATTTAGTTTATGTTTACTGTGATCCCTCGTTTTTCGTGGTTAATGTGGACCAGAACCTTCCGCGAAAGCTGAAAAACCGCGAAGTAGGATTTGCCCCTAGGAATTTTCGTGTATGCGGGTACACGAATGTTTTGAAATATGTAAACAGTATTTATACTTTACACATTTAAGACAAAAATTACAACAGTATACGTATTTACTTAAACGTGTCAGTGCTAATTAATAAGGTTAATTACAAAACCTTATAGAGTAATAAACATTCATCAACATTGCTTTCTGAGAGAGGCGAAGAGTCTTGTGTTGGTGGCGGAGGAGAGGCTCTCATTTGACTCGTAGAAGTTTTAGGCTCACTCGGAGACTCTTCTGCTGGAGGCGCTGACGGTAGAGCCAGGGGGCTTTACCTTGGAGAGAAACATGGTGATGGGTAGTTGTTGTCTTTGTTTTTCCTTTTCCTTCAAAATTCCCCTGTACAAGGACATAACCCCGTCAACGCGATTGCTGAACTCGACAGCTCTAACCATGTCTTGTGCAAATTCTTGCCATGTTGCAGATTCTCCCGGGTAAAGCCATGCTTTTGAGTTTGTTCTTCGTCTTCCTATGACCAACTACTGTTTGTCAGGGGTTTTCTATTTCCTACCTCCCTGCAATCTTAGTTACGTCAATTTATACTTTACTGAAATAAACCTAGCGAAAGTATTCTTATATGTCGTTGATTTTACAAAGGTAAAAACATTTCCTCATTGTTTGAATAATTTAACTAAAGACGTAAACTAAACTGAACTCCCCTACGACGTAAGAGCCTCTAGGGTGCCATGGCATACGGTGCCAATTTCTGTTTCCAAGACCAAGAACCTTGGAATGCGAAGCATATGTTTTGGTTAGGTTGTCAACCTTACGCGGAACCCCTAGTGTTTAGTTCCCAAGCATGCTTGGTCCTCAGTTTGTCTACTCACTGAAGGGATAAGGCTGAGTAAACCTTGGCAAGCCCGGGGTCGAACCTCGGACCTGTGTCGTTGAAGCGTGAAAAGCTACTGGGCTTCTATTTAAAGACCTGGGACTAAATTTTCGAATGCATTTTGATTCTTGAAATGAACTTACCAAAATAAGTTAAGTTTTTAAACGATTACTGCAATATCTTTACCCCAGTATTCTTGTTCAAACACTGGTATTAGCTCCTCATTTGTAGATTCTTCAAAAAGCTGCTTCTCCAATAGCACGTGTTCATCTGAACATGTAGGTTCACGTACAAATCGGGGTATGCCAACTCCAAATAGGAGATAACCAAGTGAAGAATGTCTTATAATCTTTCTTCTGTAATGAGAACGAAAAGCCATTTAGTGTTGAGAGTACGGAAGCAAGTTTTCCTCTCATGTTAATTGAACGGCCGTAAAATGGTTGCCAATTAATTTATTGCTATTTATTTATTTTAACTTTCATAAAATGGAATGGAATTCCAATTATTTTACGTTACATAACATTTCTCTGAACCGTGATAGCAACTCATTGGAACAACAGTCGCTGTAGCAGCTCAGGAAAAACAGCGATCTCGCAACTGGAGGGTAGAGAGATCTAAGCTGGAGCCGGACAAAGATCCGACGTGTTCCTTTAACAGCAGCTGAGGCACTTAAAACAGGTTCGAAGTAGAAATGTTTTCCAGTTCCCCAAACAATTCCTCTGGAGACATCAGACTAAACCTGGGTTCGAAGTTGAAATGTCTTCCAGTTCTCCAAACAATTTCTCTGGACACATCAGGCTAAACCTGGGTTCGAAGTTGAAATGTCTTCCAGTTCCCCAAACGATTCCTCTGGAGACATCAGGCTAAACCTGGGTTCAAAGTTGAAATGTCTTCCAGTTCCCCAAACGATTCCTCTGGAGATATCAGGATAAGCCTGGTAGTTTTCTACTTAGTCCGTGCTTCTAAATTGCAAGAACCCACTCCCACCTCTCGAGGCAATGGCAACTATCTTTCCCAGACAGGTCATATGACTTCGGAATAGACAAGGCACCAACTATCCAACCATTAAATTTCTCTCGAAACCCGGGCCATTTTTCCCGATCCACTAAATTATGTTTTATTATTCTTGGACTCCCTAATCGGTCACACGAATTATAGGGTTCCGTAGAAACCATTTAGGGAATCACTGACATAGGTAAAATATTTTACAATAAAATGAATTCTGACAGTGGAAAAATGAAACGTGTATGCACTGTGTCACTCATATGATTCGTATTTTTATATATTTGCAGCTCAAAGAATTCTATAAACTGCACGAAGATAGTCTTGGAACAGCCAAAATGGCCTTTGAACGGTCAGTGGAAAACGTAGAAGCCAATGTAAGGTGGATGGATAACAACTATGCACAATTTGTTGATTGGCTGGAGACGGCAATAAAGAATGAAAATTCCTCATGAACTGTAAATGTGGCTTTCCATGACTTGCTTGTCACTCAAAAAAATTTTTTTTTTATCCAGGGATCAACATATTTGAAATAAAAGAACCTGAAGACAAAAGTATGATCTCTCAGGTAAAAAAAAAATCGCCTTATCCATGAACAGTGAAGGAGATTTGCTACACTGAGAAGCAAACGTTTCAATTTTTTTTTCTCATTATACAATTATAGAACATTATCACTGTGAATGATGTCAAACTGTTGTCTTCATTGCTGATTTTTTAAAATTTTATATTTTAACTCTTTTGTTCTCAATGGGCATATATGTTCCAAATGTTAGATTTCATTCCGTATTGTGTAAATAAAACCACTTTTAAATGGATGTTTTCATTGTTCTTAAATTATGGGACAAAGATATGACTTAAGAAAGCTGGCATAATGTCCAGTATTGCAAATGGTGCACTTATATTTTCGAGTTTGCTTATTACCAGTTTTGATTCATCTATTCTTTACATTTTGAAGTACAACTACATTTAAGGAATACTTAATATTAAATAGCTCCTATTGTTTTTATTAAGTAGCAATTTACCATTTTTAATGTCAGATTTAAGAAATCTTGAATAATTTTTTTCTTGTAGGATATGTTGTCCTAATCCTATTAAAATGTATGCAAATATGTCTCATCAGCAATCATATTACATTACAAGATATGTTTGTTTTTATGAAACATTTATGAAACTTTTTATTGTATTATAAGAATGCCCTACACAATAAGGTAATTTGTCGCAACGTCCCAAACTACTATAATGCCCTTCCCATTCATTTTCATGTTTATAACTGCCAATAGAGAAACAATAAATTGCCCTTACATTTGAAACTAAAGTAAGAATTGTCATAATTTAAGAATTTGCCCTACTGCATGAAATCGCCTTATTGGAACAAATAGTCCCAATTGATAATAAGATTGGGACATAAATAATATGAAATGTTAATTGTATACAGTTACACAATGCTTTAGAGATCTGTCAAATCTCCAAGGGTATGAAATGGACAAGTTCATTTAGGAAATAGGGAAGTTAATTTCCAATGCTGAGTTATATGAAATAAATTTACAGTCCATACCAAAATCTCTAAACTTTGCTTTACATGTCTTACTTTTTACAAAAAAATATTTTTTATATCCAAAAATTGAACTGACATCTGAAACAAAATAACCTGAAAACAAAAATATGAGCTCTCAAATTAAAAAAAAAAAAACACTTATCCATTAACATTAGTAAAGAAGATTTGTTATCTCTTTATATTGTTGCTGGAAACATTGGAACAAGGATATTGAAGAATCAATACCCTTGGCAAATTTGGCGAAATTATTGGCGATGTTTACTGAAACTCAAAGGTATTTCATCTGAACAACATTTTATCCCTTGCTATTTGGGCAACGGCTTGACTGAAGAACAAGGTGCCCCTGCCAACTTGGCGATAAAACTCTAAGCATGTTCGCCTAACATTTTCTTATGATCTCGAAGTGTCCAAACAATCTGTATCTATATTTTAATTTATATTATATTTGTATCCACCTATCCTTGTAGAACCCATTTCTTATATATTAAATGCGAGTAATGCTTAAAAATATTAGATATATGAACCATTAAAGGTTCATTATGGCTAATTTCTAATAATTTGGAGCTGTTGGCTTTGTAAACTGTTAAGGGATTAATTGCCCATAAATATAAATGCCTGCTTTCTCAGTAGTTTTGGTAAATTAAGAAAATGTATATAATTCTATTATAGTGGTGCAATCTACATTAATTAAAGTTGCCCAAGGTACTACTGAAAAATAGGGTACCCCTTGGCAAATTTGGTGAAATTATTGGCGATGTTTACTAAAACACAAAGGTATATTACCTGAACATTGTATCCCTCGTTATCGGGCATGTAGATTGCGCCACTATAATAGAATTTATATACATTTTCTTAACCAAAAACCACTGAGAAAGTGGGCATTTACATTTATGAGCAATTAATTCCTCATCAGTTTACAAAGCCAACAGCTCCAAATTATTAAAAATTAGCCATAGTGAACTTTTAATGGTTCATTATATCTAATATTTTTAAGCATAACTCACATTTAATATATAAGAAATGGTTCCACAAGAAGAGCTGGATACAAATATAATATAAATTAAAATAAATATAAATACAGATTGTTTGGACACGGTGAGATCAGGAGAAAATGTTAGGCTACCATGCTCAGAGTTTTATTGCCAAGTTGGCATAAAGGGGCACCCTGTTCTTCAGTCAAGCCAAAAAATTATTCGTTATATGGAATTTTTTTGTTACATAGAGTGCAGATTGAGTCACAAGGGGGCATGCACAACTAGATATTATAAAAGTAAAAATATAAAATTTCAACATTTTACTGCTAGTCGTTTCTTAGTTATGCAAGATTTGGTACAGAGGCATTATAGAAGCCGTGTTATTTTGTCGTCAAATTTGGCGATTTCTGGGGCGATGAGTCGGTTGGTGTGTTTGCTCTGACTTTGGTGATGGAGTATGGCAGCTCTAATGTGTTCTTGCATCTCATTGGTGCACGTGATTTCTGACATCAGTACCCGGCACTATTCCAGAAATTTGCATCTTAGCTGTTAGTTTGGTTTTACAGTAGCTTAAGGTAAGGATGTATTTTTTTTTGTTGTTGTTGTTGTTGTTATATTTTCTGAGGTTTAGTAATTTAGTTATGGTGGATGTAGTTATTTCAGTTCTTACTATTTTTGAAATTGTCTAAAAAGTATCAGAATATTCTAAATCAAACAAGATGCTTTGGTTTCGAACATTTTGTTTTTGTTTTCATCATTTTCTGGGATTTAGTAATTTAGTTATGACGGGTGAAGGTTGTTTTTTTTTTTTTGTGTGTGTGTGTGTGTGTGTGTGTGTGTATGATTTTTCAGAAAACGCGTACTGCCGCCATGTTTTTCTACTTGGCGATAGGTCAAAACACGTGTTTTTCTGTTGGTCACCAAAAAATAAAACATGGCGGACGGGACCGGCGTCTATAATGCATCTGTTCCCAAGATTTATGTATTTGTACAGATGTCACAATGAAACTAATCAAAATGTGCTCAAGGATGGTAATATGGAATATTTATAGTTGCAAAATAAAATTTTCTTTGTACATATGTACAGTTGTAATACTGAAGCTTAATAAAATGGATTCAAGAATGGTTAAAATAAGTCCTTCCGCTGAAATCTGAACACTATAATTTTTTGGAATTATAATACACCCTTTACTTTATACCATGGTAGTAAAAATCTGTTTCTATTTTAAATGGATTATACTTTAAAATAGAATATCTTACCTTTAAAGATTACAGTCTTTTACCATGACAGGGTTCCTGCTCTTTTTCCAGAACAAGTATTAAGGACTTTCTAAGTACTTGCTAAAGACCAAAGTAATTTTTTCTAAGAACCTATTTGAAATACACGACTAACGGTATAAACCCTATATCTTGAGGAACATATTTTAATGATTATGAACCAGACAAGGCATGTTCAATGAATGAATTAAGTTTTTAAACATGCCTAAAAGTTAATGTAAGATAAATATTTGACAAAACCTAATTTTGAAAAATGTATGTCTAAACTTTTTGGAATGATCAAACTAAAAATAAATTGTTAATAAAAACAGTATTACAAATCGTACTTTCTGAGGGTTTAAAAATGACACACACACACACACATATATATATATATATATATATATATATATATATATATATATATATATATATATATATATATATATATATATACAGGGTATCTGCCAAAATAAAATTTTTCAAATCCATGACTTTTCATGACTTTCTCTGATTTAGCAGATCATTTTTAATGACTTTAAAAAGCTTTCGTTAAAGTATATATGAATAAAACTTCTGATGTACATACAAATAAAATATATGCTTTTAGAGAAATTACAGGAATTTTATCATAAAAAACTATAAACTTACTTTATAAGTGTTAATAAACTCACATAAAAATAAATTGTTGTATCTACATACCTAAATTTAATCATATAGCAATTTTTCAATCAAAATGTTTCCAATTTGAATTCAGGGTACTTTGGTATTATCCAGGTGACCATGAATAATAGCCAAATATAACCCTATAATGTTTATATACAATATCCCTAGAGATAAACTTATATTTTGTGCAAAAATCTTAACTAATTTTTATTAAAAAATAATTATTATTATATTAATAAAATTTAATCTACAATTTAAGAAAAAAGCAGAATAATATACATTTACCCACCCATTAAGCTTTCTTGCTTTGAATTTCCTTGGTGAACAAATTTTACTTGGCAATAGGGTCAATAGGATAATACATAAATACCAAACTCAGTAACTTCAGCCAAATGACAAGTAAAAATAGAATTAAACAATTCAATGCATTTTTTTTAATTGGTAGTTTAGCGGATCCATGACTTTCCATGACTTTTACTCATTTTGCTTGAAAAATCAAGACTTTCCATGACAAAATTAATCCATTGTCTAAATCCATGATTTTCCAGGTGCGCGGAAACCATGTATATATATATATATATATATATATATATATATATATATATATATATATATATATATATATATTATGATGCAGAGTTAAACCGAATTGAAAACAATCTGTCTTGATAATATTAAGTTTATTAAATCATCGTTTCTTCTAAAAGCAAAACCTGCACCATTTTCATTGTTCGTAGCGGATACACGCGTAGAGTGTGTTCACAGCTCCATGTTCACGCGCTGACTGATCTTATCTGTTTGCAAGCTCATCAAATAGTTCAAAACGGCTTCAGCCTGACCGGATTATTCTAAAAGCTTACGCGACCATGGGTCTTATTCATTTATTTTCTTATTATAAAAGAGTTCCCTTGTTAAAATCGCTTTTAACACAACTCATTTCCAACAACCCTTTTTTAGACCTGACATATATATATACACACACTAGCTGATTATAACCAATGTTGCCTGGGAAAGAAGAAAGTTTTAGACTTTTCTATTACATTCTATGCAAGAAAAATTAAACTTCCATAAGTAACTGAAATATCTACAAACTCCCAACCTTCATGCTTCGATTAATTAAAATTTGCATGTCTGTTAGCTATTAAGAAAGAGCAGCTGACTTTATTCTTTAAACCTTTTAAGTATACAGAAGATTATATATTTGTCATATAAAAAAACTGATAGGAAATCACATGATGACTGCAGATTTCGTCGATGGAGAAATTGATTGCATTGCAATTTAAAAATTAAGGAGTTTTTAAGAACCTTTGACAAAAATTAAGTAGTTTTAAGGGCCCTTAAAAATGAAAGCTAAAATTAAGGTGTTCTTAAGGACTTTTAAGGACCGTGGGAACAATGCATGAACAAATATTGTATTTTATAAAATGCTCAATCTTAGAAAGTTTAAACTAACAATGAAACTAGGGTTGGCACGTGTTTGCTAAAGGTGGGAAAAAACATGGAAACAAAACAGTAAACACTGTCCTGGCAAAAATACATTTTTGCCACTTTTGCCAAGTGGCAAAAATGGAGGATATGTTCTATTTACGGGGATGTAACTATTTTAACTTTTACTAATTTTAACTCTAATCTAAAAATACATAATATAATGTTTTTTTAACATAGGATATTCAATGCATTATTGAAACAGTAATCTAAAGTTATACCTAGAAATACAAGAAAAAGATAAAATGAAGATTGATTTTGCAAGTTTTTATGTGCAATGTTGTTTTTAATGTAATTATTAGCTTATTTCCCCTACAAACTGTAGGTTTAAACGTTTTTAGTACTTATATAATTTATATATGTATATATACACATTACAATTAAAGACAACATTACTATATTAAATTGATAAATAAAGAAAACATATTTTATCACATTCTTCCATCATATAAATTTATTTACAAAAATAGAATATTGTATTTTCATTGCTAACATCAATGAAAATACAATTAAATTATTTTAAATTGTCAAATTAATACTAATGAAATACCAAATTAATATTCTGATTTACATCTCAATTGTATTATGTACAAAATTATTTATTATTTTGTTACTTATTATTAATTATATTTTTACATTTTAAACATCCAGTCAATTTTTCTAAATTTTGCCATTTTTGCCAGTTTTTACCAGGGTTTTTTCCAGTTTTTGCCAATGTCCTGGCAAAAATACTATTTTGCCGGCAAAATGACCAACCTTAAACCAAATATGAAATTCTTGAAAAATTCTAGAAAAAAGTTGACAAAAATCATAGAAAGTAAAAAATTTATTGCTTGCTAGTTACAATTGATTCTTCAGATGAATAAGCATGTTCTAATGGAGTAAGTCCTAAGAGATGCAATCCTTTCTTGAAAATTTTAAGAGTGGCAGAAAGTAATAATAGCCTAGCCTAAAATAAAATAATAAACATTTTAGAAACATATAATTAAAATATAATAGACAATATTTATCACAAAACTAAACTACCCTATTAATCATAGTCATCTACTGATTTTATGCATCCATAAATTTGTGAATGTCTTAAAAAATTAAAAATTGAGAAGTACAAGACGAAAAATGAAAATTGAAAAGTAAATATAAAAATTGAAAATAAAAATATATAAATAAAAAAATTTAAAATATAAATTTAAAATTAAAAATCAAAAATTTTAAATAGAACTTCAAAATTAAAAATTTTAAATTGAAATTTCCTGGACACCCAACGTGCCCTAGATACTTTTGAAAGAAAAGTTCTAAAAGCTATCTTTGAACCTGTAAACGATCAGGGGTGCTGGCGAACCAGATTTAATTTTGAACTATATAGGCTTTACAAAGAGCCTCGACTTACGCAAGTCATTCGTATTAATAGACTGAGATGGCTTAGACATATCTGAAGAACCCCTGATAATAACCCTACTAAACTGTATACTTTTAAAAACCCTGAGGGATCCCGTACCGAGGATGACCACCTACAAGATGGCTAGACGATGTTGAAATTGACCTCAAATCCTTGAAGATTAAGAACTGGAAAAGAGTTGCTCTAGACCGTTTGAGTTGGAGGAAGCGTGCTGTCGAGGCAGCTAGGACCTACAATAGGTTGTTATGCCCATGAAGAAGAAATTGAAATTTAAAAATTTTAAATCACAGATATCAGATTTGAAATATAAACTAACTTCTACAGTAAATAAAAGGCTTTTGGATACAGAAGGAACATTTTTACATATAAATGACATAAGTAATTATTTTAACAAAAGCATATGTACTACCTTGGTTGTCCTTCCTTGCTTTAAAATAAATTTTAGAACAATTGTTTTGCAATATAGGTAGTAAAAAAGATCTAGAGGATTTTCAATCCTTTTTTGCTGTATGAATAAAGGTTAATAAACTTGCAGAATGCACACTTAAAAGCCAAAATATTATGACCACCCTTACATTTTGCAATGAACGTGATTAGGTGGAAGTGGTATTTAACTGCTGCTGGAGAGTCTAAAGAATCATTCTTTTACTTAATTCTACGTGTGATGGAAAAGGCTGTGGATCTAAGCAATTTTGATAGAGGTCACAGATTATAATGGCTCGGAACAAGTATTTCTGAAACTACACGACTCAAGGGTTGTTCCTGATCTACAGTTGTTAGTACTTATGCAAAGTGGATGAATGAACAGGAAACCAGCAGTAGACCACATGGCGTTGGACGTCCAAACGTTATCAAAGAAAAAGGTTGTCGGATACAACCTTTGCTGACCAAGCGTCTTTGCTTGCCTTTGCAACCTTTGCTTGCCTTTGCTGACCAAGCGTCATCGCCAACTGGGCCTATGCTGGGCCCGGGAACATCACGACTGGTCCATGGATCAGTAGTACGGAGTTGCCTGGTCAGATGAATCACGGTTTGTCATTCATCACGCCAATGGCCATGTCAGGATATCCTATCTACCAAGTGAACAGTTCCTCCCTCAATGTACAGTAGGTCATACACAGGCCGGTGGTGGTGGTATTATGCTTCAATGAATGCTCTCTTCAGCGTCTCTGGGACCCGTGCTTCTGGACCTTTTCCTTTGATAGCGTGTGGACGTCCAACACCATGTCATCTTCTGCTGGTTTCCCTGCCATTCATCCACTTTGCATAAGTACTAACAACTGTAGATTGCAAAGAACCCATGAGTTGTGCAGTTTCAGAAATACTTGTTCCGAGCCTTTGAGCCATTACAATCTGCCCTTTATCAAAACCACTTAGATCTGCAGCATTTCCCAAGACACAGGGAAGTAATTGAAAGAATGATTCTTCAGACTCTCCAGCATCAGTTAAATACCACTTCCACCTGATCATGTGCCTTCCACGTCATCAGGCGTGTTCATTGCAAAATGTAGGGGTGGTCATAATGTTTTGGCTTTTGAGTGCATATATTCTTTTTATTTATGTATAAGCAAACACAACTAAGATAAAAGATCATATCTAATAATATTCTTTATTAATTGTTAAAACAATTCAGCAGAGTTATACTACTTTGAATTTATTTAAGTTAATACAGCTAAAACTACTTAGTTAACCTTATTAAACTTAAATTATGTCTTTCTTCTATATTAAACTTCTTAGTTCTTAAGATTACAATATTTATTACAACTTCTACTACATGCAAAGTGTTGACAAAATCTAATGCTTCTTCACAGAGCTTTTTCTACTATAGTAAACAATGCGATCAAAATCATTTATGACAGTACAAAATTTTATATTGCATAAGCAAACAATTATTGACATCAAAAACAATATAACAAATTACAGGTAAATCATCATAACATAAAAGCATAAATTAGAGTTCACAATATTAATAAATATGTTTAACAAGAAAACAAAACTTAAAATTTTCACTCACTTTGATGACTCTTAATCGATCATGTTTGGTATCAAGTCTTATAACATTAGTTACTATATCAGTAAAATACCTAAAATAAACAAATTAATATTTTTAATGCAGTTCTTATTAGATATTACATATTAAAATATATACTTTAAGTATAAAATTATTTTTTATGCTTCAATTTAAGATTTAATATTCATTAATAAGTTTATAAAAACAATTAAAACTTCAACCCTTTGAAGCATGGCACGCTAACATAGGCAACTCATTTGTAAAGATCCCACCAAACTATGGTCGCCTGCATGCCATTACCACCATCTGGAGGGGGTATGGCTTATCATGGTCGATGGTGGCAGACTTTATGCAGCAATTTAAGATTTAATATTCATTAACAAGTTTACTAAAAACAATTAAAACTTCAACCCTTTGAAGCATGGCATGTTAACATAGGCAACTCATTTGTAAAGGCCCCTCCATACTATGGTCCACTGCATGCCATTACCACTGTCTGGAGGGGTATGGGTTATCATGATTGATGGTGGCAGACTTTATGCTACAATTTAAAATTTAATATTCATTAACAGGTTTACTAAAAACAATTAAAACTTCAACCCTTTGAAGCATGGCATGCTACCATAGGCAACTCATTTGTAAAAGCCCCTCCACACTATAGTCCACTGCATGCCATTACCACTGTCTGGAGGGGGTATGGCTTATCGTGGTCGATGGTGGCAGACGATGGCTTTGGAGGCAGTTTCTTTCCAAAGATGAAAGGCAGCCAGATGCGCAACTAAAGTGTGCAGCAGTTCCTATCTATGTGTAAACATTTTATAACATGGAAGATTCTTGACATCATTCCTAGTTTCTTTTAAACCATCCCAACTCATCGATAAAAATAACCTTGCAAAATAAATGATAATCAATCCATGTGAGATAGTAACTGACTTTACTCTTAAATATCCTCACTGAATTAAAAAACACATTAAGTTGAACATAAAAAAAAAACAGTCATCTTCAATAAGCATAGGACATATTGAGAAACGAGATACAACTCACTAATCGCCAAAATTATAACACCACCCAGTATAATGAGTGACTTGCCTTTATATATTCAGCTGGCTGTGAAACACACAGTTTACAAAACAAATTAGCATGTCGTGAGAGCTTCTTCCCGGAATAGAAGAAAAAGCAATTAAAAAATTCTGGTTAAATTGAAAAAAACTAAACTGAAGGTTACATTAACAAAAATGTTAATCAGTGTGTGATGGAAACAAAAATAGACAATAAATATAAAGTGAACACTATGGACAAATCCACACACTTGGCTCATTTAGTGGCCCAGTGTGTGGATGCAACCCGTGAACTATCATTCAAGGTGACCATCAGGAAGTGGTGAACAATTGGCCATAGTGTGGAGGCTACATAACATTTGTTGATTGGTATTACCCATTACTTTACTGAAGTCTGCTAACAGAATGACCAAAGTTAATTTTAAAAAAGTCAATTTAAAAAAGTCATTTTATAGGCTCACAGATATTTTATGAAATTTCCAAAATTTGAGGATTTTAGAAGTATCTGGTCACACCAAATATGTACTCAAGTTGCCAAATTTGGAGTCAAATATATATTTGCTAAAATCTTTGCCAGCAAGCCAAATCAGGCATATTTACAAGTTTATATCAATATTACGATCCCTCTTTTGTTCTAAATATAAAAATAATTTGGTGGCAAATTAAAAGCCCAAAGAGATGTGGGTCTTACAAAACTGCTTGATTTTTTGTGCCTTGCAGTGATTCTTGAGGAGCCATAAAATATAACAGAACTGAACAGTGAAACAAAACATTTTAGATTTGATCTATTAACAAGGTAAGTAACAAATGGTAATTTTTTAGAAAAAATCTGAGATGGCACTTGCTCTTAAATCACCTTAGGCAGTAATGTGTCAATAGTTGTAAATGATGCTGAAAATATTAAATGTCAAGTAGTTTACAAAAGTTTGAAAGCCTTTGAAGCAAAAACAAGGCTTCTATCAATGTACTCTATACATAAAAATATTTTAATGAATTTATGGTGACTACAGAACACCAGAGCAGGGTTCTCATTCTTTTCCCAGAACAAAAATTAAGTACACAGCATAATGACATAAATCCTATTTCCTCAGGAACATATTTTAATTATGAACCAGACAAGGGATGTTCTATAAATGCGCTACAATATTTCCGAATTAAGTTTTTAAAAATACCTAAAAATTAATATAAGATAAACCTATTTGACAAAAACATTTTGAAATATGTACATCTTAAGTTTTTTTGAGGGATCAAATTAAAAATAAATTAGGAATAAAACATAATATTATAAACAGTACTTTCTGAGAATTTAAAAATGACTGATATATATATATATATATATATATGTGTGTGTGTGTGTGTGTATACTAACTGATTATACCCAACATTGCCTGGGAAAGAAGAAAGTTTTAGACTTTTCTATTACATTCAATGCAAAGAAAATTAAACTTCCATAAGTAACTGAAATATCTACAAACCCCCAACCCTCCATGCTTCGTTTAATTAAACTCTGCATGAATGTTAGCTATTAGGAAAAGGCAGCTGACTTTATAAACCTTTTCAGTATGCAAAAGATTATTTATTTGTCAAAAAAGTTTTCTAGCTTGTGACCATAAAAAATACTAATAAACTAAAAGTATTTTCATAGTATTTTAAGTATATCAAAGAAAGGAATTTTGAATTACTACAGAAATAAACTGACAACATATGCATTTGAGGAATTTCTGTATTATTAATACTGCATTTTGGCTAGAAAATGTAAAAAAATGTTATGAACATTAACAAATATTTTATATATTCTTTGACCAGTACTTATCACCTGTACTAGCATTCTTAGAACCGGTTTGGGACAAGTTAAACTCCAACTTACAAAACCAGAAAGTTTGGAGAGTACGACGAAAACTAATAGGAAATTCCATGATGACATAAAAATTAATCAAGTTCCAATTTAAAAATTAAGGATTTTTTAAGGACCTTTGCCAAAAATTAAGTAGTTTTAAGGGTCCTTAAAAATGAAAGCTAAAATTAAGTAGTTCTTAAGGACATTTAAGGATGGTGGGAACCCTGTAGAGATGCCAGCACTTGTTTACTATAGTACATGATAAGTTGCTAGTGAGTAGAAGCTACAACCAGTATGTGACTGGTCTTATGAGCAGTAGGTATGGCTTGAACCTTGCCCTTTGAACCTAATTTGAGAGCATGATTCTTTGATTCTCAATGTTAAATTTTATTCTAAAAACAAATTTGGTTGTTAAGTTTAAATATTTCTTCATGTATTATCTCATCAACACCCAAAATTAATTAAGCTGTATTAGCAAATTCCTTTTACAAAAAAAAATTAAATATAAACTTTGACTTAATGAAATTGAAAGATTTTAAAATTATCTACAGATTTATATATTAAAAATTAATAAAATTATGTCAGTACACATGTACAAAAGTATTTTTATGTAAAATAAAACTTACCAAAGTGAGTACAGATATTGATAGATGATATAAGGCTCCAAACTCATATATGATTTATAAACCATTTCATCAAATCTAAAACAAATTAGGAATATTAAAAGCAAGATAAAAAGCAAAATATATACATACATAAAATCTGGTTACATTAACACTAGATTTACGGATGTAACTATTTTTACTCAAGTGAGCCAATTCGACTCATACAAGAAAATGATAAAATAATATCAATTGTAATAACTTTTACAAATAAATTACAAAATTACCTTTGTGGATCAAATTTTTATGGCAAAAAATGAATTTTATATAATTATAAATTATATATTACTTCACTGCACTGCACTGCTCACACATGATGTATAAATCAAGATGATGAAAGAAGTGGGTAATAATGTAGCGGAGTAACGAAAACAAGTGACAATGGCTCCCACATACACACAAATACTGTATGTGAAGAATGCCAAATGAGCAGAAAAACAAATCATGTGTGACTTGACTGTTGCCCAGGCCTGATAGGACCAATAAATTTCATGTTATGCAATTAACTGTTAAACCATTCTATGAGTCAAATTGGCTCACAACCGTGAAAATAGGTATACCACATTTGATAATGCGAAATGAAGGGGACTGCGGGGAAGAAGAATGAACGTTTACATATATTTTATTACTTAACTAAAAACCAACATATGTTTGTGAAAAGTGATATTAAAGTTTTTTATATATATATATATAGTGATCAAATTTTTAAAGAGTCAAATTGGCTTGGTCCGTAAATCTAGTGTTAATGTGACTACTTCCTATATTTTATCTTTTTCCAATTTCCTACAAAATTATTTACTGAAGTCTTTGGAAATTTTAACTATGAGTAGTGAAAACACTTTCTCACACATTCTTAAAAAAAAAAGTCACTAACAGATTTAAGGGACTAACAAAAAAAATTTTAATTAGTTTGCTCCGTACCAAGAAGAGTAGTAAATCTATAACTTTCTCCAAATATGAACACTAATAAATACAATTATTCTTCCATTTTCATGAGAAAAGAAACATTTAAACATGTTAAAATAGATGCCTATATAGAAAAAATGTCTATTTTCTTACAGAAAGCTTGCTCAATATATGCACACTATTTACCTAAACTTCATAAAACTTATAAATTATTTTGCAAACAATAGTAGTATAATTACACAAAAATTTGAAAGAAATACATTGATATGGGCTGTTAAGCAAAATAATTTTTATCTGTGCATGCACAGGAGATGTATTTTTGTGCTACAACATTGTTAATATTTCATGGTCAACTCTATAAGGCAACTTATGTTAAAATTTCATGTCAATATCTTTACATTTAATAAAACTGTTAAGGATTTATTAAGCTGTTTTTTAGTAAGTTCCTGAAATGAGAAAACTGATAAGGGATTTTTTACAAATTGAATTACTGTTTTGTAGAAGATTCATTTTCTGCAAGGTCACAATCAAGGTTGGCATGATTTAAATCAGTTGATTTAAAAAAATCATTGATTTAAATCATTTTCTTTCACTTCTTTTAAAACCTATATTCCAAAGACAGGAGAATTGGGAATCAGTCAGCACAGTAATACCAATAAGTAAATAAGTGTAAATAGATAGCATGTGCTTTCCAAGAATTTAGGGGTTGTTATCAGAAAGTATGTAGTAGGAGTAGTACAATGATCAATTATGACTGGTGGAACTCATTTTTTGTAATGAGAGGTCAAGAGAGTATTACAGAACTTGAAATCCAGTTTGCCTACCCAATAACAACAGCCGTGGCTTCGTCTGTTGGAATGGAAAGACAGTTTTCTAATTTTGGTATTGTTCATTCTAGCCTTCGTAACCAATTAGGAGTGGATAAAGGATCCAAGCTAGTGTTTTTATTGAAACAATTAAATCCATAATTTGGTGCTTAAAAAATATTGAAATAATTTTTTGATTTGAGATTTGTTTTTAGTTTGCATTAAAAGAATATTTAATTTGTTCTTTAAATTGACATCTTATTTAGTTTGCACTATCCAATTACAAAATAATGGAATGTATTTAGATTAAAATTTATATATTTAATTTTAGGTAATCAGTGTGTAGAATATACTAGATAGATAAGATGTTACTTCTTATAACAAACTATTCTATATATATTGCAAAAAAAAACACAAAAACATCAATTAAAATTAGTATTTAGAAAAAAATCAGAGAAATCCAATTTAAATTAAAAAAAAACGGATTTAAATCAAATAAATCTGATTTTTTTATTTAAAAAAAAATCATGATTTTTTCCAACCCTGGTCACAATTTTTATACTATGCGCAAATTAGCAATGCTAAATAGCTGATGAGATGTATTATAAATATATGCAACTGTAAAAAAAATGTGAAGAAATAACACTATCAATTATAGAAAAGTTACTTTGTTGTAAATGCAAGTTTAAAAAAAAAAAATTCAATTTGTGAAAAGTCCTTTAACAGTTTTCAAATTTCTCAAACTTACTAAAAACCAGCTCAATAAATCACTGACAGTTTTGTTAATTTAAAAAATATTTAATTAAAATTTTACTATAAGTTACCATATACAGTTGACCATATAACTGGATTAGCACAAACATATATCTTTAGTGCATGTGCAGATAAAAATTACTTTAATTGAATGAATTAATTTTAATAGATATTAAATTAGAGAACTAATACAATAAAGAGAAAAAATGTATAACATTCCCCAAATATTTAAAATCAAATAAGAAATATGAAATAATATTAGTAAATTTATATAATAGTACATAATACAGAATTGCAACTGCTGAGGTACATTTAAAAAGGTGAGAAAGTGACAAATAATACAGAATAAGTGACTAAAAAGTTACTAAACATTGAAAAAAAAAAGCGATTTTTTTCTGCTCTTGATTACAGATGCTATTATTAAGATTTTTCTATTTATTTTAACTCTAAGTCAAATGATTCACGCAAGACAATTTTAGCGTCAAATATAAAAAGGTTAAAAATTTTTAACACAACTCAACATTGCTTTTTATTCAAGAAAATATATAAATTAGATTTGAATACATACAATACATTAATTTTATAATCACAATTTTCTGCATATATTAATGATGTTTTGAAATATGTACATAGCTAAATTAGAGTATCTAAACAAAAATTATGAAGAAAAAGAAATAGAAAAATGTGTGCTTTGACGTAAGTTACTTTAATATATTAAATGTACATTTCAGTACAAATGTAGATTTCAGGAACTTCTTTACGACTTTTTAAAATCACTAAATTCTGGAAACCAAATGACTAATTACATTTTAATAAGAAAAAATAGGATTAGAGCATCACATTTTTGGTCTTTTATTAAAATATTTTGTCAATCATTCAGATTTTCTTTTTTCAACAACAGACTTTAGCTGTGATACACCATGAAAAAAATGACTAAAAGTGACTGTTTACTTAAAAAAGTGACTAAAAGTGATCAATTGTAAAAAAGGTGACTAAAGGTGAGAAAAGTGATGGAATTGCAAGCCTGAAATATTAGTTTAATAGATAAGCAATGATATATTAATTTTTTAATGTTATTTTTTAAATAAAGAAAAAACATTTTAGATTTAAACTAGAAATATCACAAGGAAACTAACCTTGCTAGATGCTGAATTAAATAATGAGCTTCTGCCTCTAAAAGTGCCGATGTATCAGTATTATCTGTGATTTTAACTTCAGAATCTTGTAATCTAAATTTTAAAAAAAACAAACACAGTATTTAATAAAAGTTTTGAATAAAAATTCTATTGTTACAATTTTCAAAAATTATATAATTAAAATACTCTAGGAACAATATATTTTAATGAAATTACATTAAAAATTCCACTTTGGAATTAACTAGTTTTCAATTATAAAACAGAAAGGAAACATTAAAACAGAAGCATTTTTATCAAGCTTATAGAGAAAAAAATAATATTGTCCCAATTTAAATCTTCAGCTAGTATATGACATCATCTATTAACAAATATTATTTTTGACAATTTACAATAGATGGCTGTAACAATAAGTTACATTTGATTCAGTTTTTTTTTTTTTACCTTCTCATTGTTAACTTTATATTTATTGTCTATTTTTGTTTCCACCACACACTGATTAACATTTTTGTTAATGTAAACTTCAGTTTAGTTTTTTCAATTTAACCAGCACTTCCTAATTGTTTTTTCTTCTATTACATGAAGAAGCCCTCACAGCATGCTAATTTGTTTTGTAAACTGCGTTGCACAACCAGCTGAATATATAAAAAATAACAATATATAAAGGCAAGTCACTCGTTATGCTGTTATTATTTTGACGATTAAGGAGCTGCATCTTGTTTCTCAATATGTCCAATGCTTATTGAAGATGCCTATTTTTTTATGTTAAACGTAACGTGTTTAACATAAAAAATAGGCATAAAAATTAGACATAACACTGAATTAAAAAACACTTCTTAAAGGAGTGTTTTTTAATTCAGTGATGATATTTAAGAATAAAGTTAGTTACCATCGCATGTGGATTGATAATTTATTTTGCAAGCTTATTTTTATTGGTAAGTTGGGATGGTTCAAAAGAAACCAGGAATGATGTCAAGAATCTTCCACGTTGTAAAATATTTACACTTGTAAGCCTTCATCAAAGACATACAGGACAGGACCAGTTTCAACTTAAAAAAAACTTCGGACTTCTCCCAACCAATAGAAGGGCCTGTTGGTTTGGCAAGATTCTGACCCTTCCATTGTTGAATGGACTCCTGTTTTTATTTCTCTGCGGGAGAGTCGGGTTTTTTTAGAAGACAAGATTGATAGGAGAGGAGAGAAGAGGGTGAACGCTGCTGATATCCGCTGCTTGCAGGATAGACATTTTTTGGAGCAACATGAGAAAAGGAAAAAGCATTGCCATATTGCCGTAACCGACGCAGAATCCAGATGAGTCATTCATATCTACAAAGATAAGCTGTATTCCTATTGTATTTCTTAAGCATTTAATTTTATAAAATAATTTAATCAAGACATATTTGTCCATGTGTTTTTTAATGAGTTTAAATTTTTTCTTTCTCAAACACTAGGCCAACATAACATTATTTTTACAATGGCACAGCAGTATAGTAGCACAACAGTGTTACATTATTATTAATATAAAATATATTTGCCTAATGGTAAATACACAGGTATTATAGATATTTGTATAAGTGTATATCTGTGTTCTTCTGTATATGTATGTATGTATATATATATATATATGTATTCCCTCAAAATTACACCTGCCGGTCACAATAATTATGTAACACCTATTGTTTTTACTTGCCTGGGTACTGGGAAAGAAGAAATCTAATCAGCTAACAATAATAAAAATGCAGTCGGCCATAATGAAGAGAACGGCACAAGTCTAATTAGAACTTTATTTCAGAGCTGCTAAAATGAACATCTTTACTAGGCAATGACAGACAAGAGAAAGACACAAAAATCTCTCTGCTCGAACAGAGGTGCACCCAAGAACGAAGACAGGAAGAATTTTCCCACTTACTCAGCAACTTAAATGTTAAATTCAGGAAAAACCGTGGAGCCATTTGCTCGCGACAGCTGGGAAATGTGTTGAATAGACAGAAAATTGACATCTATAGGATAGAAAGTTTTGGGAAATGTATCGAAAGAATTTTAAGTCAAGAATACTCATTTGATTAAGACATTTAGAGGCTGGAAAAATAATTTTAAGAAATTAGAATGGAAGAGAAGAGGTTTTTAAGGAAATATTACAGCTAAATAATTTTAATATATTACAAATATATAAATGCATGTGTGTATGTATATGTATACATATATACAGTGAACACCCTTATGTTTACCAAGGAACAATGAATTTTTTTTTTTTGTTTGAAGTATTTTGGTCTGCTTTTTACAACACAAGTGCTAATGAAATCAGGACCTACTGTTTAAAACCAATTTCAAATGGCTATGACCATTTATGCCCCAGTGGGATTCGAACCCACGAACTCCAGTACCAAAGATCAGCACCCTAACCATCAGCCATTGTTTGGCAGGAACAAGGAAATTAAAAACTTCTTAAAGGGAAAATCGGAAAAATATTTTTATCTAGTAATAATTCATTTTTTCAACTCTAAATGTATTCTGATAGATATATAATACTATTTTACAACTAAAACTACATTAACATTTCAACTTAATCTATATATAATTTACATATAATCTATTAATAATTTTAACTTATTAAAACAATTAAATTTTTAACCTTAATCAAGAATAATTCAAATGATTTTAACTTTAAGGAAAACATTAGGCAATGATAGAGACTAAAGGAAAATAGATAAAATATCATGACATTGATCTACCTTAATAGATTTTTATTCTTAAAGAATTCATACTTGATTCCTTAATAATAACTTATGGCCTATCACTTTCATATCCTACTGAGATGGTCTATGTAAAAGATTGAATTGACTTTGCTGACTTTGTGGTGTGAGCTGTGGAGTTTTACAATCTCTACATGGGTGATTATAAGAAAATATTTTCTGAGCATCCTACAAAATTTTCTGAAAACGTACACACTAGTAATTTAAAATAAAAACTATATTAAGGTTAATTTCTGGATGCAAAATTGTGATTTATCGTTTACCAGATATCAATATATCAATGTGTTCGAATATATATCACCTTATTACAGAGTTGTAAATATAAGTGTGTTCTGAATAAAATAATACAAGGTCACATATATCAATGTGTGTGTTGGTTATCTAGAAAATAAAAATTGAACTTCTTAATCTCAATACATAAATTTAAATTTTAACACATTGCTTTAAAGAAGAAAATCACATAACATATCATTACTGTTCTTCGGTACAAAAAAAGATTTGTGGATGTGCCAAAAAAGAAAAAAGGGTGAGATAAGATATAAAACTTTCTAATTATCTTCAAAATTCATTTATATACTTTTTATTTGAAACAAAAGATTGTTTTCAAAAAAATTTTTTTTTATTTTTCAGAAACAGTTTTCCCGGGGAAAAAAAATCTGTTTTTAATAATTTTCAGAATAGACTCAAATAAATTTTCGAAAAATTAGGAAATTTTTGTATCAGAATCCCCCCTGAATCTCTATTTTGCTACATGAGGACTAATGAAACTGGAAATTACTTAAGGTCAATTCAAACAGCTAAGAATAACCATGCCAGTATTGAGGTTTGAACACCTGAACTCCTGTTCAACAGAGTAACACCCTACCCATTCACAGAGTTGCAAAAAACCTGGGTTTTATTGGGATTTTCTAGGTTTTATTTTTAATTCAAATGATTTTAACTTTAAGGAAAACATTAGGCAATGATAGAGACTAAAGGAAAATAGATAAAATATCATGACATTGATCTACCTTAATAGATTTTTTATTCTATAAGCATTCATGCTTGATTCCATGGAGTTTTTATTTTAAAAGGAGAGGTCAGGGAAAGTACCAATTTTAGAAAAGAATAAACTGCTAAAATTGATTATATTTTTATGAATTAATTTAATATTCAAGAAATTGTAATTTAATTAATACAAATAAATCAATGTAAAGGCTATAAAAAAGTTTACTCTGACATCACAACATAAAATGTTATATATTGACATATACCACATATTTGAATGTTATTCTAACAAAGGATTATTTTTTATCTCTATTCTTTCAACCCTTAAAAAAATAAATGGTTAATTCCTCTCATGAACTATAAGTTAAAAGACCCCAAAATATTTCCTCAAAGTATGTTTAATGCTGATGTAATTAAAAAATTTAGTGCAGCACAGTGGTGGAAACTAATTGAAATGCATGTTAGGGATGGAAATATGATAGATTTTTGCCACTTTATGGTAGCTCTAAACAAGTGCCCAGCTAGCTTTGCATCACTGGAGCGAGTGTTCTCTACATGTGGGTTAGTTTGGTCAAAACTTAGAAACAGATTAGGAATACAAAAAGCATTGAAGTTAGATAAAATAGACAGACTTTTGAGATTGAAAAATGGTAATACTAATAACCTGATTAATGATGATATATGATGTATTGGAGGATCTGTATTTGTTTTCAATTAATTAAAATCCTTGTTATTATGCTATGATTTATGATCAAATTTTTCTGTATTTTACACATGAAACCTTTTCTCTATGGATTTTACAGATAATTTTTTTTTTTCCAAATTGTTATGTTGGATTTACCAAAGATTTGCAAATATTTTCTGGATTTTGATAGACTGTATATATATTTCCACAGAATAATTCTTTAAATATGAAAGAGGGTAAAAAAAAACTAAGATAACAGTTTCTAAAAATAGATATAAATATCACCAATTTTTTGAAAACCCAATAAAACCCACTTCAGAGTGGGCTTTATTGGGTTTTTTAGACTGGGTTTTACCCAGAAAAACCTGCCTGGGTTTTTCTGGGTATGTGGGTTTTTTGCAACCCTGCTCATTCACCAATTGTTTGGTGGATATTAGTGAGAATTATGTTAAAAAGTTGATTAAAGTAGTCTTTACTGTAAAAATAAAACTAGAATAAGTACACTTGTGTGTTTTTAATTCCAAAAAGGAAACTTAAAAAGCATGCCTCACATATAGGCACACAAATACTCAGACAAAGCTGAGTGATTCATCTAATAAATGAAAAATCCTAATTATTAAATATGATTGTAATACTAGACTCAAGGCTCAAGTTTGTGTTACATGGACACCTGCATTTTTTTACAACACTAAGGAGAAAAGACGGACACATCAAGACAGGGTAGACAAGCGCTACTCCAGGGAGGTGAAAGTTCACTAGGAGGGGGAAGGATGCCACCCCCACCTGCATCAGCTGCAGAGGAGAAGAAGGACTTTTTCTCATGGAGACAAAAGCCTGACCAAGAGGAGGGGGGTATTCCACCCCAGCCCTCGAGAACAGCAGTGGAGGAGATGCCTGCTCGGAATAAGATAGAATGGGCATTCGTGGAGGAGAGCTGAAACCAAGAGAGGTGCAGGCCATTTGGCACTATTTGGTTATTCTCGGGGGGTTTTCAGCCATGTTTTGTGGTTAACGATGTTCAATGTACATATGTTCAACAAATTTGTAAATAATAAATATATAATCTAGGATTTAATTGTTGCATTACTTGTCAGCAGGATAGGCTTTCAGCTAACCCACGATACCTGCTCCAGTAACAATAGGCTAGCAGGTACAGAAACGAGATGTGCGGTCATCAAGAAAGACAGCTGCAGATGCACATGTTTATGTTACAATGATCTTACCCTTTAAGTCCAGCATAGCAAAGTTGAAATGCAGCTCCGGTGTCTTTCTTTAAACTTAAAACATCTTCCCAGTTAAATGAATAGTCTCCTTTCCTTTTGTGCTTAAAGTCATTCACAATTAAGGATGACAGGCTTAAATGTTCAGCCATTTCTTCAAGACTTTCATTCAGTTCCATTTCTGAAAACAGAAGCTCTTTATAGTTTATCACATGGCACTACATGAAAAAAAAATTCTCTAATAGAACTAAGAAAACTTTAAACCACTTACGTAAATTTTCATGAAGCTTCAATGCCATGTTGTCTTTTACCTGATCTATAACAGCATCAAAACTCTCTTTTTTTCTTCTTTTTGTTTCAAAACTTGTTATCAACTTTAAGCTCACCTGATGTAAGTCACTATAAAACACCAAAACTTTGTATTTTCAGGCATAAATACTAATTTTTTATATTTGAACTATTTAATGCTACTAGTAAATACAATTAATTCATTGGTATGTATAAATACGAGGTGCATCCAGAAAATAAGTTTCCCTATTTAAAAGGAAAAAAGAACTCACACTTTCAGGAACATATTTACTGGCTACAAGTACAGCAATGTTTCAGCTATTTTTCAACATAGCCACCACCAGAATTGAGGCACTTGTCATATTGTGGGATCAACTTTTGTATCCTTCTGTTGTAGAACTCTGCCACCTGTGAATGGAACCTGCGTGACAGACGTCTTCATTCCTCATCATTGCCAAAATGCTCACCAGAAAACAAGAATTTTTTGAGGTGCAAGAAAACAGGCAAATTGCTGGGAGCAAGATCACGGCAGTAGGGTAGATGATCAAACAATTCCCAGCCAAATTTTGTCAAAACAGCTGCTGTGTGTCGAGCCATATGTGGATGTGCATTGTATTGGAGGAGCTCAACACCTACAGTAAGCATTCCACGTCTCTTTTTTTAATGGCACATTGCAATTTCCTCAGTGTTTCACAGTAACAGTCAGCATTTACTGTTTCACCACATGAAAAAAGTCAATGAGCAGAATGCCCTTCCCTTGCATGTGGCGGGAGAAGTAATTAGAGCTTCCATTTCGGACCACTGCTACCACGTTACTGGCACGGGACTTGTCCAGCTGGCATATGATGGATACATCATAGATCTGTTACGCATGCTCATTTGGCAAGGCTAATTACGTTTACTTTAAATGGGAAAACATCAGGAAACTTACTTTCTGGATGTGCCTTGTATAGCTCTCACCTGCCCAGAAATTATTTGGGAACACTACTTCAAAAGAGCTTAAAAGGCATCAATTTTTTTCTCTAGGATTTGCAGGAAAAGTAAATTCAAAATTCAATCATTGTAAATGTTATTCTAAGCTTATTTAAGTTATAATTTCAGGTAATTATGTAACATTTCATTTTTTCCTTTTGAAAATTATATTTGTTACTATGATTTGACTAATATGATCCCAAATCAAAATATGTGTAACATATTGCCAATCCCAGAAAAAGATGTATGAATTTTGCAGCCCTGTATTATTCCCAAGATTAAAAAATAAATAAAGTCTTACATTATATTTCAACAATCACCCCATTGAATAAGCAATTAATTAACAATTAATGAAATTTATTTAGAAAACAATATCATTATTTGCACACAAAATATAAATTAAATCAAAATCCTTAAAATGCAGACTCTATTGAATCTGAATTAAATAATTGCTATATATATATATATATATATATATATATATATATATATATATATATATATATATATATATAAATCTGTATATATGTATGTGTATGTATGTATGCATGCATGTATGTATGTATGCTTTGAAATTGAAAGAGCCAGTGCTATTAACAAGAGAATTTCTATTTTCAGAGTCATTGCTGTACTCATTTAACACATAATTTGCAGATTATAACCAGGAAACTACAATATTAAAAATACAAATTTTTAATTAATTCTTTATTCTATATTTCTATATACGACATAAAAGTTTAGAACTATTTTATAACAGACTGAAAATAAATATTTATATTTATATATATATTCTACTTTTAGGCTGGTACCATGAAAAAAAGTATTAAGGGCCGGTCTCACCAAAGTCGTTTAATTGCTAACCGTGATTAACCCATGGCATCAACCAATGATGAGACGCAATTTTCCATTTAAACAGAGATTAATCACAGTAAGCCGTTAAACTATTTTGGTGAGACCAGCCCTAAGCATCTTACAAGCGACCAATGATGCATATGAAAATATTTTTTTACACATGCTAACATAATTATTTTTAAAAAATTATACTACAATTATATTAATATTTTAATTAAAATTTTAATCACTTACTCAGACCAGGCAAAATTTAACCTCTTAGTTAAATGAAATACTGTTGAAAGAAAACTATCTATAGTTGATGGAGCCTAAAAGTAAAGAAAATGCAAAATTAAAATGCAATTTTAAACAATAAATCCACTAAGAGTTCAAAGGCCAAAATATACATTTGAGAATTTGCTCAAATTAGATCAATCCAAAACCTTTTATTGGGTGCACTTCTGGTCAATGGAGTTTGAGTGCAATGTTTCGAGGGCAGGAATATGTTTGAAAATGTCTGCTTGCAACTAATTATATCCCAGATAGCATGCATACTTGCAGCAAGTTTGATTTTTTTTTTTTTTTTTTTTTTTTTTTTTTTTTTTTTTTTTTTTTTTTATAATATCTTATAACAAATTTGACACTACAAACCTGCAGTAAAACTCCTGCAAATTAGATGGAACATAAAGTGACTACTCCTTTGCAACGATATTTTGCTACAAAACTGTGGCAACCTTGTCATGACAACCTTGAATCAAGTGAAAATTTCTAGACTTGCTGCAGTCTTGCTTCAAACTTGCAGACTTGTCATGCTGAACTTGCTGCAAGTTTGCTATCTGGGATTACAAGAGTGGGTTAAAAAACTTTGAGTCTAACATGGAAAATGAAAAAAAAAAATCTGTTTAAAGCTAATTCTATTTTTTAACCTAATTCCCTTACAAAGATATATACTTGCTACAGAGGTGGTGTAATGCTTGGATCCCCTCTCTGTAAGAACTTTTGTCTAAGACCTCAAAGTAGGCATTCCTCACGGAGATAACTTTGGTATCAGATGAAAATTTTCATCCAGACAGAATTTTTTTTAAGTTGGGAAGAGGCTGTAGTCCAAGGGGACCATATCAAGAAAGGATGGTACATGAGGAAAAATTTCAACTTTCAGCTCATGGAGTTTTGCCATCACAATGACAGTCTGGTGGATGGGAACATTGTCCTGGTAAAACAGGACGTTCTTCTTGGCCAGACCTGGTCTTTTTTCTTTGATTTCAGAATGCAACTTATCCAAAAGATTTGAATAATATTCAGAATTACTGATCTTGCTTTTTTCTAAATAACCTGATAGTAAAGTTTCCTTAGTAACCCAAAAACTGTTGCCATAAGCTTTCTAAGAGATGGAGCACCTTTGATTTTTCTGGTACCAGTTTGTCCTTTGCTGTTTACTATTTTGATTGTTGTTTGATTTCTAGAGTATAGTAATAAATCCATGTCTCATGTACAGTTACGAAATGCCTCAAAAAAACAGTTGGGTTTGAGTTGTACAGCTCCAAACATTGATCTGATATTGCAGTTTTTGATCCAAAATCAGCAAACATGATACTCATCTCTGCTGACAACTTTCTCATATTTAAAATATCAGTTAAAATATGATGTGTTCATTCACTGGATATACTAACAGACTCAGCAACTTCTGTCAATTTCAACACGTAATCATTCATAATATTTTTGTGAACTTTTCTAATGATTTCTTCTGTAGTGGCTGAATTTGGTCTTCCAGAATGCTTATACTAACATGTTTTAACAGTTGTAAATGATTGATTTTTTTTTTGTCTAATTAGGATAAATGTCTTGTTTTATACTGGGTTACTGCAGTGTACAATTTAGGAACTCCTGATGCAATTAACTATGACAATATTGTTTATTTTAAATTATTCATAATTATGAAGATTTTGCATCACAGCACATCCTTCACAAAACTCTAATCTTTGTTGATTTTAAATTACCCACAATTAATATATTAATTACTTAAACATGGTTCCCACTCTTCTTCCAGAACAAAAAATAAGGGCTTTTTAAGGACTTTCTAAGGATTAAAGTAACTTTTTCTAAGGACCTACTTGAAATACATGACATAACGGCATAAACCCTATCTCCTGAAGAACATATTTTAATGATTATGAACCAGACAAGGCAAGTTTAATAAATGCCCTTCAATATTTCAGAATTAAGTTTTTAAAAATGCCTAAAAATTAATATAAGATAAATTTTTTTGACAAAACCTAATTTTGAAAAATGTACGTCTAAAGTTTTTGGAGTGATTAAACTAAAAATAAATTGTGGATAAAAACAATAATATAAACAGTACTTTCTGAGGTTTTAAAAATGACTAGTATATATATATATATATATATATATATATATATATATATATATATATATATATATATATACTAGCTGAACATACTAGCGTTGCTTGGGAAAGGAGAAAGTTTTAGACTCTTCTATTACATTCAATGCAAGGAAAATTAAACTTTCATAAGTAACTGAAATATCTACAAACCCCCATCCTCCATGATTCGTTTAATAAAATCTGCATGACTGTTAGCTATTAGGAAAGGGCAGCTTATTTTATACTTTAAATCTTTTAAGTATATGAAAAATTATTTATTTGTCGTATAAGAAAACTGATAGGAAATCACATGAGATTGTAGATCTTGTCATTGGAGAAATTGATTGTGTTCCAATTTAAAAATTAAGGAGTTTTTAAGGACCTTTGACAAAAATTAAGTAGTTTCAAGGGCCCTTAAAAATGAAAGCTAAAATTAAGGAGATCTTAAAAACTTTTAAAAACCATGAGAACCCTATAAAAACATTAAAAAAATCATGAATCTAAAGGAAAAAGTCATCTATCATTAAATAAAATAGGAAACATAACAGAATATTTAAGGTGGAATCTAAAAATGCCCAATTTTTAGGGTATGACATACAACAATTGGACTAATCTTATAAGAAAAGGAACAATTACAAAAATTTCATTAACAAAAGTAACAAAAAGAATCAATTCTTGAAAAAAAAGTGACTAAAATTTAGAAAAGTTACACTTTTATCAGGCTTGTTAAGTGCCTGATAAAAGTTCTTAACTATACCTGTCAGATAAAAGTGACTAAATGTGATTAAATCTAAAAGGAAAAAAAAGCGACTAAAAGTGAGAAAAGTTACATTTTTCTCAAAACCATGTGCCTGATAAAAGTGTCCCATCTATGCCTGTCAGACCAGGTGTACCCACAGGAGGGTTAATGAACTGCAATTACTCAAATAAAATCTAAGTAATTCACATACATAAATAACTTAGTAATTTATATGTTAAGATATAAAATAGGAGCAACAATAGAATAATATGATCATTTGTTTTTAAGCAGAAACTTACAACATAATACATGGCATCAAAATTATACTTCTGCTTCATTTCAGTGGCAGCAGTAATGTATCTAAAAAAAATAATAATATATACATTTATATACAAATTAAATAATTGGTAATGTTTGTCTGTCTTTTTAATATATATTCCAATATAATTAGATCAATCATCATGAAGTTTCAGGGATTCAGGTAAACTCTTGGAAGATTTTATGCAGATATATTATTGCAAGATCAAAATCCTGATCAATATAGAATACTTTATCATCTATATACCCTGTTTACTTTATAGTAAATTAATAATATATAAATTTTTTATGATACAGTGCTAGAATGATTAAACACTTCTAAATACCTTAATTCATTTAATAGCGTTTAAAACATGTTTTAAAACAATATAAGTTTTGCTACTTTTTCACCAGATTTTAACTAATTAATTTTGTCTATTTTTTATTGGTGAATTTCCTTTTTTGCAGTTTTATATCATCCTGAAAAATGGCCAGATACATAGGGCATTACTCTTTTATTTTGATGTTCATAACAGTGAGTAGGTCTTCCTTATATATTCCAGGTAATGCAAAACTCATTTCCTTTACACAATTTTCCTAATGCAAGTAAGATTAAAAATGTCAGGAATTAGTATATATATATATATGAGATGCGATTTTTGTCTCATCACAAAAGGAAGAGAGTCCATCTCAGATCAGCATAGAATCGGGCGTAAAACATTGTGGTACAAAGAAAATTTAAAATCAAAATGCACAGAGTTTATTTAGACCAATTCTCTCACAGACATCTGTCTACAAAAAATGCACATCTTGGTTATATAGTTACACAGACCAACCAATCAGAAGTTTTAATTACCAGTTACATGGGGACACAGATTACATAGTTTAAGTATCACAAGTTATTTTAAAATACTTATGCAACAGAAAGCTTTGTGGTTCAAAGTTGCCAAATTAATATGGAAAACAAAGATATCTACCTAGGTTGCTAGAAAAGGATAGAATTGCCAGAAAATTATTTTAAGATTGACATAATTATATTGGTTAATTTTTTAAAATAAAAATATCATTACATATATATGTAATGTAAATAATTTAATACTTTAGTCTTAAACTAAAACTACAAACTCCTATATTAAAAAACCACCAAATCCGTGATTTTTTCATCTTAGTAGCCTCTTGGTGTTAAACTCTTTTGTCTTAGAAAAATCTCCTTCCTGTTGGAGACATTAACTAGCCATCCTACTTTCCTGATTAAGTACATTCTTTTTCTCCTGCCTGTGTCATCCCCAAAGTTATAGTTGCATGACCATTTTATGTGACATTTTGCTGTTGGACATTGTTAAATAAAGATGCTGCTAAATTTCTCTTGATAAATCTTATTCTTTTTGCTGACAACTATACCCTTTGACCATGTTACATCCCTGAAGTATGGCATGCTATGCTGGTTCATATATATATATATATATATATATATATATATATATATATATATATATATATATATATATAGTGTTGTGCTACAGAAGGGGATGAGACACCCTGCATTCCCTAAATCTTTTTAATTTACACTGGTTTTCTGTATCGAAAGGGACTGTGTCATTTAAAACAAAGGTAATAATAGCAAAAAGGTAATGTTAAAGATTTTGCTACATAATTTTATAACATAACTCATTTTTATCACAATTTTCTAAATGCAGGTAAGCCTAAAAAGAATGTATTCATTAATATAAATGTGTGTGCATATTGAGGGATGACCAGGCATATGATAGTTTTTATTTAAAATAAACAATATTGTTTGATAATGGATGAGTAAGAAATTAATAGTCTTTTATGAAATATAAATTTGATAAAAATATCCTTATTACTGAATGCTTTGAAGTGACTAATCATCTGTATTAAATAATGGATACTGCCTCACAATGTTTATTTTGAAATGCAATGTTGAAAGATGTTAAATAAGATAGCTATTTAAGTTCAAAACGAAATATAAATTTCTTTAAATTAAAGTAAACATTTTATATTGTAAATTTTTGCTTTTTTACTTTAGGCTAATATTATCCATTACATATTATTCTTTAACTTAAACATCCTCAGAGATTTCTATTAAAGCTGAGTCTGCAGTATAATGAAAAAAAAAATTATAAAAGAAGTACAAATAAAAATTTAGTCTTATTGTTTTTCCCATTTTTGAGAATTTTATGCCATTTCTCCCAATTTTTGTTTGTTATTCTCTTTTTTTTACCACTGTCCTTTTAGACTGTTGAAATATGTAATCACACTCATACTTGGCGACCTGGTGTTTCGGCTGCTTATTATTATTTAAGTAATAGCTTTCTCGGACGTACAAGGCTTTCTTGAATTGATCCTTTTGTGTTTTCATTCGTTGTGTTTAATTAGTTTTGTCTTGTGCTGTAATTTGATTGGCTGAGCTCAGTATCTTTATGAAACTATAAAAGCCCAATGTACCTTGTATACTTATTATTATCAGTATTATTATTATTATTTATTTTGGTGTCTTTAATAAAAGGTGTTTTGTGATCTGCAGCTCTTCATTATACTTCAACACAGACAAAAATTTATTTTTGTCTGCAAGAAAAACCAACTCTGCCTTTAAAAATTAAGTCAAAAAGTTACTTATTTTTTTAAATATTTATTTAAATTATGCAAAGATTATTGACTATTAAAAAAAATACTTGTTTCAATTTTGATTTTCTGGATTCAGTAAAGATTTAAAAATTGAGTTTGAAAACCAGTCATGTATTTCATAAACTAAAATAATACATCCTTTAATGCAACAAAAAAAAATTAATTATTTAGTGGATTTCCCTTTCTGTAGTTTTTACAAAAAGAAAAGGTAACAATATAAATAATTTTAAGAACTTACCTAGATAAGTCATAGAGGGCATGATCAATATTACTAATGTTATTAGCATAAGAGTTATCTATTAGATCATCCAAATCGTTTAATTTTATGCTTCCATCTCTGAAAAATATCAGATTATTCAAAAATTATTCACATATAATTATAAAAGTGAAATATATATAATTTACATTAGCTTAATTGCTAGTATCTTATTATTACATAAATATAATAGCTGTTAAATAATTAAATAAAATCATAAATACTTATGAAATAAGTGTTTTGATTTTGTAGAAAAATTATTTTAATAAAAGTAACTATAGTCAAAGTTTGTTTGAATTTCAAAGGGAATGCAAAAAGTTTTGAACTATCCAAAATTCAAACTATCTAATTTCATTTAAGATTGTAACAGACTTCTTACCCTGGTTAACTAGCCCAAGTAAAATTGAATAAAACACAAAAAACCATTATTTAAAGAGAAAAAATATGTAATTTTCATTTTCTTGTCCTTTTTTCTTCACACAATATATGAAATCTTTTAGTTCACTTGTGAAAGGAAAAGAAGCATCATTAACATTATTTTGTATTCTAATAACTTTTTTTTAATTGTAACATATTTATAGCATCTAATGTACCTGAAAAAGTTCTTCATAAAATGAATCAATATTTTTATTGTTACTTCTTAATTTCCATGCAGGATTCTCGCTCTTTTTTCATAACAAAAATTAAGGACTTTTTAAGGACTTTCTAGGACCAAAGTAACCTTTTATAAGGACCTACTTGAAATACACGACATAATGGCATAAACCCTATTTCCTGAGGAACATATTTTAATGATTATGAACCAGACAAGGCATGTTCAATAAATGCTCTACAATATTTCAGAATAAAGGTTTTAAAAATGCCCAAAAATTAATATAAGATAAATCTATCTGACAAAAAATTGATTTTGAAAAATGTACATCTAAAGTTTTGTGAGTAATCACTCACAAACTTTAAACTGTGAATAAAATAAATTGCGAATAAAAACATTATAAACAGTACTTTCTGAGGGTTTAAAGACGTCTTTTATATGTGTATATATATATATATATATGTGTGTGTGTGTGTGTGTGTGTGTATATACACACACACACTAGCTGATTATGCCGGACATTGCTGGAAAAGAATGTTTTAGACTTTTCTATTACATTGAATGCAAGGAAAATTAAACTTCCATAAGTAACTGAAATATCTACAAACCCCCATCCTCCATGCTTCATTTAATTAAAATCTGCATGACTGTTAGCTATTAGGAAAGGGCAGCTGACTTTATACTTTAAACCTTTTAAGCATAAGAAAGATTATTTATTTGTCAAATAAGTAAATAAGAAAAATCTGTCATATAAGAAAACTGATAAGAAATTACGACGATGGCGGATCTTGTTGATGAAGAAATTGATCGAGTTCCAATTTAAAAATTAAGGAGATTTTAAGGACCTTTGACAAAAATTAAGTAGTTTTAAGGGCCCTTAAAAATGAAAGCTAAAATTAAGGAGTTTTTAAGGACTTTTAAGGACCGTGGGAACCCTGCCATGTCAATTGTCCACTAACAACAACTTCATGATTAACACAGTTAAATATAATTCACATGCAACATTTATAACTATTGTATCCCCAGTGTTCTAACCAAAACCCAGATAAAAAAAAATTAATCACTTGCATGGGGATCATAATGGAGAGGAGCACAATAATCTACTTGACAGTGTGACCATTAGTTTTCAATGCACAATAGACGCTAGACCTGGTAAGACAACAGTGGTATCAGACTGTTTGAGAAAATAACACTAAACAAATTTGTTCCAGTCCTGCTCTTGACAGGCCTCCCTAAATGATTGAAGATGATAGACAGGAATGGATTTAGTCAATCAGACAAACTTCATAATATTCCACTTTTGAATCTTTGTTAATGGATCATTTCACTGTTTCTTCATCAACATCTTCAGAACGTTTTTAACTTTATGAAGTTTATCAAGATTTTTTTCTGCAAATCAGAACTATCCTTTGTGCGTGTGTGTGTACAAGCAGAATGGCATTCCAGAAATCGTCTACTGGATATTTCAAAATTCAAGACTTTCTCAACTTTAAAAAAAAAAAAAACTTTCCAATCCTCAGTCCTTATATTCATACTTTTATCTGATATCGCAGTTTTTGATCCAAAATCAGCAAACGTGGTACCCATCTTTGCTGACAACTTTCTCATACCCAAAATATTAGTTAAAATATTTGTTCATTCCCTGGATATACCATCAGACTCAGCAACTTCAGTCAATTTCAATACGTGATCATTCATAATATTTTTGTGAACTTTTCTAACGATTTCTGCTGTAGTGGCTGATTTTGATCTTCCAGAATAACAACATATTTTAACAGTTGTAAATGATTTTTTTGTCTAATTAGGATAAATGACTTGTTTTATACAGGGTTATTACAGTGTACAATTTAGGAAACTCTGATGCAATTAACTATGATGATTTTGTTTATTTTAAATTATTCCTAATTATGAAGATTTTGCATCACAAAACATACTTTTCAAAACTCTAATCTATGTTGATTTTAAATTATACACAATTAATATATTAATTACTAAAAACATTTAAAAAATCATGAGTCTAAAGGAAAAAGTCATCTATCATTAACACGTTCGCTGCCGATCATGCACCAGAGCATGTTCAACATACAAGAAAATGCGTATATGACGAAGGGTTCGGCAGCGAATGTGTTAAATAAAATAGGAAACATAACTGAATATTTAAGATGAAATCTAAAAATGCCCAATTTTTAGGGTATGACATACAACAATTGGACTAATCTTATAAGAAAAGGAATAATTACAGTCTGTTTTCATTAATGAAAATAACAAAAGGAATCAATTCTTGAAAAAAAAAGTGACTAAAATTTAGAAAAGTTACACTTTTATCAGGCTTGTTAAGTGCCTGATAAAAGTTCTTAACTGATAAAAGTTCACTGTTTCTTCATCAACATCTTCAGATCACTTTTAACTTTATGAAGTTTATCAAGATTTTTTTCTGCAAATCAGTATTATCCTTAGCGTGTGTGTGTGTGTGTGTGTGTGCAAGCAGAATGGCATTCCAGAAATCAAGAGTCTACTGGATATTTCAAAATTCAAGACTTTCTCCACTTTTTAAAAAATACATTTTAAAAAACACCAATCCTCAGTCCTTATATTCATACTTTTTATGCATTAATCTTTAAATAAGGAACACTCTGATTAGGGGACAACAATTTTGGTTTATGAAGAGGAATAATGGTATATTTCATTAAGCAATATACAAAAATAGAAATTTTTTATGATTGGCTAAGTATACAAACTAAAACTAAACTCCTCGGCTCAACAACCGCTAGGGAGCCAGGGCCTAGGGTGCCAATCTCCACTTACGTAACCAAGGGCAATGGGGTGCGAAGCATTTGTTCTGGTTAGGTGGTCAACCTTATGCAGAACCCCCAGTGTTTAGTTCCCAAGCATACTTGGTCCTCAGTTCATCTACCCACTGAAGAGATGCAAGACTAAGTCAACCTTGCCCAGCCCGGGGATTGAACCTCGGACCTGTGTCATCGGAGACTGAATTGCTACTCCAAAGCCACTGGGTTTTAAATATACAAAACAAATGTATTATTTTCTTTTAAAAAGGACTGACTCTGAGAGGTTTAAAAATTTTGAATGATGTAATCTTCAAAAATCAAGTAATAAATTATGTGAAGCAAACACAAACATTTTGATAGATTTCTTTAAATAAAAAAACAGCCTCTGTAAAATAACATACGTTTGGCAACCACTGACTTAAAGGATAACATTTTGCTATAGATACTAACAAAAATGTACTAGAAGACAATACTAAAAGTGGAAAAAATTTGTCAAATAAAAATTAGATAAAAAATTAAGAATTTAATATGAGCATTTGCTTTAATTACAATTAATTTATAATGAACAAAATATATATTTTTTAATAAAAAAATTAATAAAGGTGTATTAAAACCCTTTTCATGTGAACCTCTCCCCTCTCCCCCCCCAAAAAAAAAAGAAGACAGGTATAATGTAAAATATATATATACTTACTTGCAGGAGATTATATCACTGTCAACCAATTTAGAAGTTACATCTTTAAATTTATGATGGCAGGAAGAATCAAAGTGTATATCATCAAAACTCACATTAAGTCTCTAAATAAATATTTAAAAATATTAACAATGCATATTAAAACTTATATTTGCACAATATTTTTAACACAATATAACAGCTTTTTGTAACTAAAATTAAATTCTATCAATTAACTTATTCAAACCACTACAAGTGATCAATGATATGATGATCACACCATATCATAATTCTATTAGGAATGAGAAAAATTGAATGTTGGACAAAACAGATTTCTTAACATCAACAAACCAATTAACCAATATTTGATGAGTGTATATGTGTGCATATATTTTAAAAGGAGAGAAATAAAGTACTTGAACAAAAAGTTAGACAGTCTTAAAAGATCTCATATGCCAGTAGTTCTCAAATATTTTTCCCATGGCATTCCAGGATGCCACAGTACCCAATTTAAAGTATCCGTCTATGTTCGGAGAACTTTTTTTCTTTCAATGTAGAAACTAGTTCATGTTTTTACATTTTTAGATTTATTTTTTACATTATTGCACTTAAAAAATTTATTCCTGGAGAACTTTTTATAAAATTTCTAATATGTGAAGAAAGTTTAGTAAAAACAATTGGGTTTTTTTCAAAAGGTCTAATTTTTTAATAAATTAAATTATTTCAATATTTTTTTATACAACACATTTTTTATACACTGGACTGGTGAATCACCTAAAATCTTTGCTTAAATTACATTTTGTAAAAAATTTTGGTTCTTCAAAATCATACACATAGAATTTTTAACAAATTTTCATTACCTTTATATTTAACTATGAGTGTAACATCATTAGAAATTATCTAAATTTAATGCTTTTAGGTCATTCACTAGTAAATATTATCAAAAGCATTCATAATAATTTTCAACACAATATTTTAAGAACTTTTTGAGAAATCACATTTTAAGTTTCAACATTTTATTAAAAATACTGCTCTGAGAAAAACGCATTTGAAGTTTATGAAAGCAACTTTAACTATTAAAAAATTAAAATACATGTTTAAAATTCCCCACACTTTCTTGCTTTAAAACTTTCTAATTGCTAATTATTAAAAATACTAGAAAATTGGACAGTTCTTAGCATATTTTGACAGTGGTGCAGTAGCAAGGGCAAATAATTCAAATTTCAGCTTTTAAGTATTGTGGCTTCTTTAAGGATTGAATTCCAATTAAGAATGTGTTTATAAGGAAAGAGGTCTGAACACTCCTTGAAATATTTTTAATGTATGCATGACAAGATTTTTTGCATTACAATCAAAGCATTACAAGACAGTTTCCATTGTAAATGGTTAAAATTAACAGGAAAACTAATTTACTAGCTTATAAAACTTTGATAAAGCCCACAGTTAGTTGAGTGACTGAAATGTGGATGATTACCAAAACCGATAAAGAAATATTAGTAGTCTTTTAAAGAAAGATACTGCAAAGCATTTTGGGAGTCATAGAAAGTAATGATGTATGGAGGAGAAGAATAAATTTAGAAATTATACAAAGAGCTAGATTTAATAAAATTTTTTTCAAATCAAAGATTGAGCAAGACATTTGATCAGAATCCAAGATGGCTGAGCCACCAAAAAGATCTTCAATGCTAAACCAACTGAAGCCCAAAAAAGGAAAAGATCAAGGATCCAGTGGATTAAAGGACTTGAAACAGATCAGAAGATCCCAAGAGTCAAAAATCTGGAAACTGTCCAAGAAGGAGGCTGCCTGGAATTAAATTCTACAGAAGCCCATGGCCCACCCTGGACTGATGCACCACTGAAGAAGAATCTTGTATCTCTCCCCTACAGAAATGTAAGTATGTGCACATTTTCATGCACAGTATAAGACATTCAGTGAATTTTGGCATGATTTCTAATGAACATGAAAAGATAGTGACAGCAATACAAAGTTCCAAAAACATTTTTAATTTATTGTGTTGTGTTATTTAGTTCTTACATTATTTCATTCTATTATTTTTCTTTTGTATACTATACTGCTCAAGAATGTCCTACACTTCTATAAAAAATAAAGGTGTTATTTATTTATTTATTGCTGCCTACATAAACTTAAGGGGCTTTTTTGATTTGGCACATACTAATCTTTGAGTCTGCATATGCTTGATTTAGTGTTTCTAAAATTTTATAAAAGAAATATCAAGAAACTTACTTTATAAATTGCATCATAATAATCAATGCACAACTGTTGCAAATTTTGCCAATCAGCCATCACTTTAGGATCACCTGAAATATCCATGTAAAATATATATAATTATATTTATGTGTGTGTGTGTATATATATATATATATATATATATATATACATAAAGCTATTTCCAGCATAAACTTAATTATAATTGTATTGTAAAGTAAATTTCTGGCAATTATCCCTAAAATTACAACCTTTGGCAAAATACCTTTGTTTCTCCTCTAATTATGGTAACCTTTACAACTTCGAAAATACCAGAATTAATTTCTGCTTAGCTCAACTAGTTTTACATAATTCCTTTACATAAGATAACAAATGTATTTAATTAAGGAGTAAGCATTAAATTTTGTTTGCATAGAATAATTTCTGCTTTAAAAATATTTGAAATGTTTCAAAAAGTCTTCTGACCAGGCAACTCTCTCCCACTGTTCCATGGACCAGTCGCGATGTTCCCGGGCCAAGCGTGTGTGCAGTTGGCCATGATGCTAGGTCAGCAAGGGTACACAAGTGGGACGCTTGCTGCTTAGCCCCATATCCAACTGAGTCCGTTGATCTATGTGCTCAGATACTATTCTACTTGGCCCTGCATTGTATTGGGCTGTCAACTATGAAACTGTCTGGCTTCGGTTTTGCTTCTCCATGCGAGACAGTCTCTGACGAACGTTTTCTTTGATAGCGTGTGGAAGTCCAACACCATGTTGTCTACTGCTGGTTTCACCGTCATTCATCCACTTTGCATAAGTACTAACAACTCGCTTATAGAATGAGAAAAAAGATAACTTCCAGGGAAAATATTACTTTACTTCACTTTACTTCCTGTAGAAAAGTTTTTATACACGCTTAAAATAATTAGGAGTATTACTTTTAATAACATTTTACAGCTTACAAATTCAAAATGAACAAAACATACAAGAAAATAATGTGACATTTTTTGGATCAAATTCGTGAAAAAAAATGAAACTGTCAAGGGGTTAAATAAGCTAATACACCCCAATATTCTTGCATGTTAGGAAAGAGTTCACTCTATTTTTGTTAATTACACTTTTAGTTTTCACATTTAATTTTCAAAACCTGAGATATATATATATATATATATATATATATATATATATATATATATATATATATATATATACTGATCCCAGTGCTTTTGAAAAAGTCAAAGCCAACGATTAGAATTAAATATAAAACACAGGAATAAATATAGCAGTAACAAATCACTTGAATATAAATTACAGAATAATATACCAGTAGTATAGTGAAAATAGGCATGGGGGTCTACTCTGGATGCCATTTGAAAAGGGATACAAATTGTTCCCAAAATTAACAAGTTTTATGTGTGTGTGTGTGTTTTTTTTTCATGGAGGAGTGGCAAAAAGGTGTTGTGCCCTGTATGCCAGTTAGCTTGCAATGCCACTGTAATATACCACAATGCATCTATTCAATATTAAGTTTATATTAATCAAATACAAACATATAAATGTATCAATATGTACCTATCAGCATCTTTTCATAGCAATTATTTACATCATCTATAAATTTGAAGTTATTTTTGTTCTCCAAAAGGGCAGCTTTCATAACCTAGAATAAAACATAAAGATAAGAATTTCAGTGATAAAAATCTACTCAACATGATAATGTAATTAAATTTCATTCCAAATTTCTTTATTTTGTGATGCAATAAAGACATTTCTGTTTTAAATATACTAATAATAAATCCAAATCTACTATGTTTGATAGTATATTTTAGTACAGATTTTCTTATTATACAATACAATATAAAAACAACCACAGGCACCAGCAACCTATGACACATATATCATCAACAAGCTATCCATTTAATAATTGCAAGTGCTCCTATGCTACCGTAGGGGTACATGCAATCTTTGGGTGTCCATATTAGATAAAATTAATTTAGGGGTACCTGGACAAAGTTAAGGTATAAACAAAAGGTTTAATACAAAAATAATTATAACTCTTCCTTTTTATGAAAGTTAAAAATAAATAGCGATACATAAATTAGTTGACATTTTCCTGTCATTCACTTATTTTATTCCTTCCCCTTCGCTTACTTTGTCAGAAAAATGGCAAGCAGGGCCTGGCTAAGATACTTTTGTGCCCAGGGCACAATCTAATTTTTGTGCCCTCCACCCCCATTGCAAATTTATAGTGACAAGTTATTACAGGGTATCTACCCAAATAAAATTTTTCAAATCCATGACTTTTCATGACTTTCCCTGATTTAGCAGATCATTTTCTGTGACTTTAAAAAGCTTTCGTTAAAGTACATATGAATAAAACTTCTGATGTACATACAAAAAAATATAACCTTTTAGAGAAATTACAGGAATTTTATCATAAAAAAACTATAAACTTACTTTATAAGTGTTAATAAACTCACACACATAAAAATAAATTGTTGTATCTACATACCTAAGTTTAATCATATAGCAATTTTTTAATCAAAATGTTTCCAGTTTGAATTCAGGGTACTTTGGTATTATCCGGGTGACCATGAATAATAGCCAAATATAACCCTATAATGTTTATATACAATATCCCTAGAGATAAATGTATATTTTGTGTAAAAATCTTAACTAATTTTTATTAAAAAATAATTATTATTATATTAATAAAATTTTAATCTACAGTTTAAGAAAAAACCCAGAATAATATACATTTACCCACCCATGAAGCTTTCTTGCTTTGAGTTTCCTTGGTGAACAAATTTTACTTGGCAATAGGGTCAATAGGATAATACATAAACTCAGTAACTTCAGCCAAATGACAAGTAAAAACAGAAATAAACAATTCAATGCATTTTTTTAATCCGTAGTTTAGTGGATCCATGACTTTCCATGACTTTTACTCATTTTACTTGAAAAATCAAGATTTCCATGACAAAATCAATCCATTGTCTAAATCCATGATTTTCCATGACATTCCCTGACTTTCCAGGTGCGCGGAAATTATCATAATTACTGTCATATAAAAATTATAACATTGAACTAGCAAACATATTTCAGAAATCAGCATTAAAGTAATATTCAGAATGAAAAACACCAAATTTTCATTTTACGTAATCATTATTGTCTATGTTTAGCCATGCTAAAAATTAAGGACTTTTAAAGACCTAGAGTGACCCACTTTTTTTATTTTTACCTTGTCACACTCACAAGCTCTGTGGTGCAGAAAACAAATAATAATAGAATTAAAAATGATTTTAATTGGTGAGATGATTTAATAGTTTATAGTGGTACGTTGCTAATGATGTCTTATAAATATGCAATAACCCATAGGATAAAAAGAGCACCATGTTTGTTGAGGGAATTAATTATCAGGTAAATAACAGTAAAATTAAAGTAAATAGGAAACAATATAGTTCATGTCAAAAAAAATTACCTTGTATAATAATTTATTAAAACTTAACGATGGTAGCATAAGTTTGCAATTTTTCCCCACTTAATATGTGTTTCAAGCGCTCGACTAAATTTTCGTGCCCAAGGCACGTGCTCCAAGTGCCTGTGTGATAATCAAGCCCAGATGGCAAAATTGGAACACATAGACATTATTTCAATCTTATCTTTTCTCACTTCCACCCTTTTTTTATGCTGAACAATGGTTGAATGGATAGAACTTATCTCTTTCATATAGGAGTTTATAGGATTGAGTCCCATAGTTGGCATGGATGATCAGAGCAGTTTATAATCTGGTTTAAGCAGACTCTTGGTTTTATTAGCCTCCAAAGCAAACTAACAATTCATTTACCTTTTTCTGGTAAACTCTAATTTACTTTTTTACTTTTACTATTTTACTTTTTTTCTGGTAAACATAAATAATTTCCAAATATAAATAATTCACAGACCATAGCACTCAAAACTAAACTACCTCTTGTTCTTATAACAAACCCTTTCCCTTTTTCTGGTAAACTCTGTCTTGTTACTCACATAAATACCCAGACTTAATTTAGAGCTAATGGTCAATTCAGTCTGTAGCTGCTCAGAATTGGCTTTAAGCAGTAGGTCCTGGTTTCATTAGCCCTCTTGTAACAAAACATTAGACCATAGCACTCTAAAACAAACCAAGCCCTTGTTTTTATAACAAACTCTTTACCTTTTTCTGGTAAACTCTGCCTTGTTACACCCAAATACAAACAATTCCTAACATAAATAATGCCATATCAATATATCAGACTCTATCATCTCATTAACATTTTCTAGTTTGCCCGTATCTTTCATTATTTTAAAGAGACTATTTAGTATTAATATTTTTCAACAGATGGCGTGATTTCTTCTTTAAAAAAAATCCTTATTATTCTTATTTTATTAAGTATGGTACTTAATTATATGCAATAAAAAATATGCCTTTTTTAAAAGCATTTATGGTAAAAAAATTGACCACTTAAAGGGTTAATAGCATTTAAAAATAATATTTTTATAATTTAAAACACAAGGTATAATTTCAATAAATATTGCTTTAAATATCAAAAGTTTTATTCATATTCTATTTTTACATTACTATTAAAACATGAAAGTTAAAACTGAAATTTGTTGTTACGTAGTTGTACAAGAATTATTTCAGTTGGAGTTTTATGTTAAGGGGTTGTCCCTGAAAAAGGGTCCTTGGACATAAAAAGTAGGGTTTGATTTGGAGCTCTACAGTCTACTGTTTTGCTACACAAGGGCTAATGAGACTGGGGCCTACTGTTTGAAGCCGATTCTGAATGGCTACAAACATTCATGCCATCAGCAGGACTCAAACTTGCAAACTCCAGTACCAAACAGCAGCATTCTACCATTCAGCTATTATTCAGCTAAAAAGTTTGGGAATCAATAGGTTAAAGATAAACCATGTTTGCAATGGTGTCTTATCCTCCAAATGGGTTCTTCTACTACTACCCCTTTTGTTTGACAGATTCAGTTTAATTCATGCTTTTTAAATAGAACTACAGTAAAACTTCTCCAAGTGGCCACCCTTCTAAATGGCCAATTTTTCAAGGCACAGATTTTTCAACTCATTGACCTAATGGTAAATTAACCTGTATCAGCAGCCACCCAACCCCCTCTAAACGGCCACCGAGTGGGATTGCCTAATTCATTTTTCGGAAAATTCTACTCACTCAGAGCTTTAATTTTGAGCAGAAAACTCAAGGTTAGTTTTATGACCGTATATAAGACCCAGGAATAATGTGCAAAGTCCATTCCGCATTCCCCCCCTCCTTTCTTAGAAACATTAAATCTGTTATTTCTTTTGTATTCTCCCCAGACCCTTCAGATAGGGAACCCCTATAGCACCATCTATAGAAACTGAGGGAGGAATGGGACAATCAGGCGTTGCAGGTATCCTAGGGCCTTTGTTTGGAATTCCAATAGGTACAGTAAAGGAAGAATTGCACCTCTGTCAGCAAAAATGTCATCCATGCCAGTTTCATTTCATTAGTTTGTCAGTGATCTGAGTTGCAACTATGTCGAAACGCGTTTTCCTAAATCTCGAGCAGAGCATTGAAGTTCTGCTTGAATGTGAAAATGGCAAATCGGCATGAAAGTTGATTTATCTAACTGCGGAAGATATCTAACTGCAAATCAACGAAGTCATTAAAGAAAAAAATTTGATTTTGAAGAAATACGAAGACTTCAATTCTCGGCTTTTAAAGTAAAAAATGAACTTAAAAAATGGTTGTTATAGAGAAAAGTAAAAACTTAAAACATACAAATTGTAGCATTTTTTTTTTTTTTTTAATGTAAGAGAGCATGAAATAAAGTACTATTTTCTCTTTAGATAAGTTTTCAATTTCATTTTAAATAAAGAATATATGTCAGACTTGTTTATATTACACATTATAGTAATTATCTTATTTAAAAAAAACCTTCAGAGCAGCCACCCCCTCTGAGCAACCAAATATTCTCGGAATGGTGGGGTGGCCACTCAGAGAGGTTTCACTGTACCTAAATACACTATGTATGCAATAAATAAAAACCAATACCTCACTAAGGTAAAATGTACCCCTTTTTCTAGGAACCTGTTCAGTACTAAACTGTTTGTATCCAGTTAAAAAGGCAGCTGTAAAAATATAAACAGAAAATGAAAATTAAACTGTTGGAAATATTAGCACAAGAAAAATATTTACTTCTGTATAATATTATTTTATGCTAAATGACAGTCATGTTAAGAAATACGTATAACAGATTGAAAATTACAAAAATTCATTCTTCTAAATCATATCTAGCTAACTTTTATTACAAATGCAGCAAGACTTGAAGAGAATTTTATCATTTTACATTATAGCCTACTTATTGAAGTTTATTTGAAAGTAGCATAATACTAGAATTTTTCATGTAAATTCTCTCCATATTGCTTGTTTAAAGTAGAAGAATACATTTTATAAAAACCTTGAATCAGGGTTTAAAAAATTATATCAAAATTTAAATTAAATCAAGTTTTTAATTATTATTATTATTATTAACAAATTAAACACTACAAATAAAATTATTTAAGTTATTTATATAAATATTTAAATAAAAAAGATAGTAAAAACATAATCATACTATTATTATCATTAAAGATAAAATTTTCTTAATCCTATTTATTTTCTTAACTCCTTAATGTGCATGTTCTAGTTAACTCGAGCGGGCTAAACTGGCCAAATTGTGCACACTCGAGATAATTTTTAGCGGCATTGTACTTTATGTTGCTATAATTTTTCACACTCAAATGCAATCGAGAATTGAAAATAACAATGTGAAAGAAAAAAAAAATCATTTTATCGATATATATAATTTACATGGGATTGTAAGCTATAACACTTACTTATTCAAGTATAAAATATATATATTTTTTCTGAATTCAACGTTCTAAATTGTGTTTTTTACAATAAAAAAATTGATTTTTTTACCAACCTTTTTCAAAAAAACTGTGCATTAAGGGATTAATTGTAATGTTTGCAATATTATTTTACTTGTGACAAATTATGTATTAAATATGTGAAGTAAGTTTACTTTTACAACTCCTCAACAAACTGTTAGAAACTGTTGACATATTTTTCAATGCTTAATATTTAAAACTATTTATTTATAATCAGTATTTATGCATATAAATATTGCTATTTAAATAAACACAAAAACAAAATAAATGAAAACACTAGTGATTGGATGTTAGTTTCAAAAATAAAGTCTTGAAAGAAATCTGATTTGCTCGGAAACTTTAAATGAAGTATATTTAAACCTTAATTTTCATTTGTAAATGCTAAGGCACTGATTCTAAACCTCTTTTTGCTGTAATACCCTTGATAAACTAAAACTTTTATGTAGTACTACATCTGTTTTTACTACTACATCTGTTTTTTATTGTTGTTTTACTACTCTTGTGTTCACTGTACACTCCGAAGCTATCCACAGAAATCTTCCCTCTTAAAGAAAAAAGGTTTTGTATTCTTCATAGGGTTTGTATTCTTCATAGGGTGTGTATGTGCAGACATGGAATCTGTGCTGTTTTAACTTAGAGAAAAAATTATTTAACCCAATTTCACCTACTTTCTTATTTTCTCTACTCTAAACGTATCTTCCCACATTCTAAAAATTCTAAAGTTGTGCAGATCAATTGGTTTGGTACTAGCATACAGAGTTTAAATCAGTTTTGAAAGATTTTTAATTCTGTTTATAGAATTGTCATTGTTTTTCCATGATGGATTCTACAAAAAGGAAAAAGAAATTTGTTCCATTAAAAGTGAAATTAAAAGCTTAAAAAAGACTGTATAAGGGGAAAACCCTTAATCTATTATAGAAGCCTAAATCATACAATCAAATACGGCGTAGGTGAAGTTACAGTTGGTGATTGGTATAGAAATAGAAAAAAATTAGAAGTGTTTTCTAGTAATAAGTGCTCAGAATTATCATTGTATTGAAAATCTTTGATAATATGATGCTCAGAAGATAGTGTAACAATGTTACAAGTAAAAGGAACAATGTATTTAAACAAAAAATAGCTGACAGTTGCTTTAGGATGTAATTAACTTGTTTTCAGTAAATAATGTGAAAATATTATGTAAGTACATTTTTTTATTGAAATATACTTTGAAATTCAAAAATTATGTTTATAATTTTATTAATCCTTTTCGATAACTTGAGTTTTCAATAATTCGAGCTAGGTCCAGTCTCATCCACCTTAAATATTACTGAAACTCTACTGTAAATCTGTTTATATCAATTGGAAAAATAAACAAATTTCTATAATACATTTTGTAACAATCTAAAAAAAAATCAAGAGTAGACTTCTCTTGCTTTTTTCATATAAACATAAAGACAGAAAACTATTTTTGTTACTCATGTTTCTGTTCTTACTTTTGCAAAACATATGAAAACAACAACATAAATGTCTGTCTTTTAGCTATCCTAACACATTATTTAAATAACTTAAATAACATCCTTTAGAACCAGATAGTAACCAAAAGCAGCAGGTAAACTGCTATTTTCAGTTGCTGGAAGTAACCCAAAAGTTGATTAAAAAAAACCATCACTTTTACTATATTGTACAATTCAAAATTTAATTTCTTTAAGTCAAAAATTTTGAGTTAGAATGTTTACGTACAGAAACATGCACACATAATTCCAAAAATGGTATCTTTGGAATCAAGAAGGTTCAAAACAGGGCAATCAATCGAAGTGTTGAGGTCAAATTTTTGAATGATTACAATACTTTCCCTTACTATACATATCAGGGTTCCCACTCTTTTTCCAGAACAAAAATTAAGGACTTTTTAAGGACTTTCTAAGGACCAAAGTAACTTTTTATAAGCACCTATTTGAAATGCACAGCATAACGACATAAACCCTATTTCCTGAGGAACATATTTTAATAATTATGAACCAGACAAGGCATATTCAATAAATATCCTATATTTCAGAATAAAGTTTTTAAAAATACTTAAAAACTAATATAAGATAAACCTATTTGATAAAAACGAAATTTGAAAATGTACATCTAAAGTTTTTTGAGTGATCAAATTAAAAATAAATTGTGAATAAAATATAATATTATAAACCGTACTTTATGAGGGTTTAAAAATGACTCTGATATATATATATATATATATATATATATATACAGTCAAACCTGTCTATCTCGGAAACCTGTCTATGTCGAATTTTTTCAGTTTCCCTACATTTTCAAAAAAAAATTTAACATATTTTCCAAACCTATCTCAAATTATCTTTTTCCCAAACCTGTCTATCTCGAATTTTCTTAAGAAACACAACATTCCAGTTTAGAGCCTTATTGCGTTGACAACCACACAAGTTCCCATTTCTAGGAAATACACTTCTAGTTTTCTATCTCGAGGGGTTATTTGATTACTGGGTGGGAATTGCACTAAAAATACACAGTCTGAGAACATCATCTAAAAGAAACCGAAGAGCAACCGGGCGAGGAAACTGATGAAAACCCGAAGGAATGTATAATTATCAGACAGAAACTGAATAGTGACACTTCATTTAAAGATTTTATAGAAATAGATAAATCAGTGGTAACGAGCGAAACATTATTAACTGATTCCGAAATATTAGAAAACGTTCTGAGAACTTCTGATGATGAAGAGGATCATGACGAAGAGAACGACATCGATGTAGAAAGAGTTGTTAAGCCAAAAAAAAACCAGAAAAAGTCATTGAAACCTTAGGAATTTTCTTGAATCCTAAGAAAATAATGATAAAGATTGTTTCGCCACTGTGTCAAAACTACAAAAAATTGTAGAGTCTAAAAAAGTTTTGCATCAAAAACTCCTAACGAATTACTTTATGTAAGGTGTGTAAATAAAACTAAAAGTACTTCAAATTTTCAATCTTTTGTATTGTGTAAAGAAATTTTCTAAGTATATTTTCATAAAACCTGTGTATCTCGAAACCTGTTTATCTCGAATTTTTTATTTTCTCCCAAGAGATTCGGGATAGACAGGTTTGACTGTGTATATATATATATATATATATATATATATATATATATATATGTGTGTGTGTGTGTGTGTGTGTGTATACTAGCTGATTATACCCAATGTTGCCTGGGAAACAAGAAAGTTTTAGACTTGTTATTACATTCAATGCAAAGGAAATTAAACTTTCATAAGTAACTGAAATATCTATACCCCTCCCCAACATCCATGCTTCATTTAAATAAAACCTGCATGGCTGTTAGCTATTAGGAAAGGGCAGCTAACATTAAAAACCTTTTCAGTATGAGAAAGATTAATTGTCAAAAAAGTTTTCTAGCTTGTGACCATAAAAAGGACTAATAAACTAAAAGCATTTTCATAGTATTTTAAGGATATCAAGGAAAAGAATTTTGAATTACTACAGAAATACACTGAACACATGTGTCTGGGGATTTTCTTTATTATTAATACTGCACTTTTGACTAGAAAATGTAAAAGAATATTATGAACATTAACAGATATTTTATATATTCTTTGACCAGTACTTATCACCTGTACTGGCATTCTTAGAACTGTCTGGGGCAAGTTTAACTCCAAACTTACAAAACCAGAAAGTTTGGAGAGTAAGGCAAAAAAAGATAGGAAATCCCGAGACGATGGATAAATTGATCAAGTTCCAATTTAAAAATTAAGGAGTTTTTAAGGACCTTTGACAAAAATTTAGTAGTTTTAAGGGAACTTAAAAATGAAAACTAAAATTAAGGAGTTCTTAAGGACTTTTAAGGACCGTGGAAACCCTGCATATGAGAAAGTATAAAGGTGATGAATAAATTAGATAAAAATGTTAGAATTGAAAAGTAACTTTACCTGTATCAAGTCCCCAGTCATTCATGTGTGCAACTTTTACAACATTATGACCAACAAACTTGTTGATGTTTGTAACATAGTTACTATGAATAACGGAACGAAAATGAGTCAAATTAAAAGTTTCTCCCATACATGGTAAACTGTAAAAAGAGATACAAAAAATAAGAAAATATTATTTAACAGGCATAAAATAATAACTTCAATTTTGTAAACAAACACATTCATTCTTTATAACAACAGAAAAAAATAATACAAATGAATGCTTGAAAAAAAGTTCAAATATTAATGTCACATTATTAATTAACACCATTAAAACAGTATGTTTTATAAGAATTTAAAGTTAAGCTTTGATAGCATATCATATTGAAGACATAAATCTATATTTATTAGTCTTTATTTCAAGCTTATTTATAAAATATAGCTAAATCAATAATAAATTAGTTTTAAAATGTTTTTAAAGCTACCCTGAAACAAAATATGCTATCTTTAATGCATACAGTTTAAATCAGAAATTCTCAATTTTTTTCAAATAATTTCACTTTTTACAAAACAGTCAATAATGTTTTATAGAATAGGTAAAAATAAATAAAATGTATTTTAGGTTGCATAGAAATTGACTGAATAATTTATAATCAATAGGGTGGATAAACCTGCTGATTACTACAGAAATGCAACGACATCGACTTTTCTGAATTCTGTTAAAAATATGCTTTTAGGTTTAAAAACCTAATTTTTTGTATTTTGCTGTTGTTTTTAGCGAAGTACCGTTTTCTGTGCTTTCTGGCTATTTTTATCTCAATTTATTTTTTCCAAATTTTTGGGTTTTGTATCATTTTGCTACTTTGCTCTCGCTTATTTTGTACTTTGCGTAATGTTCTGTCTTGTTTTATGTTATAAAAAAATTGAAAAATGCTAAATAAAAATTTAAAAATTTTGTAAAATACAAAAATATATATTTTTGTTAGTGTCGTCACTTTTTGCTTATTTTTAATATTTTTTGTACCAAGTTGCATTTGTTATAGTCCCTTTAACTTTTTTGTGAACTTATGTATTTTCTGAGCTTCACGTTGTATTGAATACTATGCATTGCTGTTAACCATACCTACTGGTCATAGTCAAGGTTCCAGTCTAATTATCCCCTAATTAGACAACGCGTTGGTTACTCATAATTTTTTATGAGAACGTTCTCACCTCCTCGCTTCCTTGTGAGCTGGAGTGTATTAAATTTTTGTTTGGATTACTTTTTGCCTACAAGCCTAAATTGATGTTTTGATCTGTTTTACGTTTAGAGGTTAAAGTGAAGACTTTCCACTTCGATAGGTACTCTGTTAAACCCAATTACCTTGACCTTACTACATAATTCCTCAAATTATGGAATCGAAATTATAGATTTTTATCCACTCTTTTACACATTGATTTTTCTATAATTTACATTTGTGACAGAAACTCTCCAAAATTCAGTTTCATAAAATGATTATCAGTCCATGGAACTGTCACTAACATTTACATTTGAAAAAAAGTTCAAATATTAATGTCACATTATTAATTAACACCATTAAAACAGTATGTTTTATAAGAATTTAAAGTTAAGCTTTGCTAGCATATCATATTGAAGACATAAATCTATATTTATTAGTCTTTATTTCAAGCTTATTTATAAAATATAGCTAAATCAATAATAAATTAGTTTTAAATTGTTTTTAAAGCTACCCTGAAACAAAATATGCTATCTTTAATGCATACAGTTTAAATCAGAAATTCTCAATTTTTTTCAAATAATTTCACTTTTTACAAAACAGTCAATAATGTTTTATAGAATAGGTAAAAATAAATAAAATGTATTTTAGGTTGCATAGAAATTGACTGAATAATTTATAATAAAAAACAATAGGGTGGATAAATCTGTTGGTTACTACAGCATTGCAATGACATCGACTTTTCTAAATTCAGTTAAAAATATGCTATTACGTTTTTATGCCTAATTTTTTGTATTTTGCTGTTGTTTTTAGTGAAATACCGTTTTCTGTGCTTTATGGCTATTTTTTTCTCAATTTATATTTTTTCCAATTTTTTGGGTTTGTATCATTCTGCTACTCTGCTCCCGCTTATTTTGTACTTTGCATAATGTTCTGTCTTACTTTATGTTATAAAAAATTGGAAAATGCTAAATAAAAATTTAAAAATTTTGTGAAATCCAAAAATATATCTTTTTGTTAGTGTCGTCACTTTTTGCATATTTTTAATATTTTTTGTACCAAGTTGCACTTGTTATATATAGTTCCTTTAACCTTTTTTGTGTATTTATGTATTTTCTGAGTTAAGATCCAAACTTATCAGTCAAATAACCAAACAGAGACTTTACAAGACTCTTATACTTCCTGTGCTACTATATGCCAGTGAAACTTCGGTATTAAACCTGGACACCCAACGTGCCCTCGATACCTTTGAAAGAAAAGTTCCAAGAGCTATCTTCGGACCTGTAAACGATCAGGGGTGCTGGCGTACCAGATTTAATTTTGAACTATATAGGCTTTACAAAGAGCCTTGGGTTACGCAAGTCATTCATAGTAATAGACTGCGATGGCTTGGACATATCTGGAGAACCCCTGATAACAACCCTACTAAACTGTATACTTTTAAAAACCCTGATGGATCCCGTACTTGAGGACAACCACCTACAAGATGGCTAGACGATGATGAAACTGACCTCAAATCCTTGAAGATTAAGAACTGGAAAAGAGTTACTCTAAACCGTTTGAGTTGGAGGAAGCATGCTGTCAAGGCAGCTAGGACCTATAATAGGTTATTATGCTCATGAAGAAGAATAAGATGTATTTTCTGAACTTTACATTGTATTGAATACTATGCATTGCGGTTAACCATACCTACTGGTCATAGTCAAAATTCCAGCCTAATTATCCCCTAATTAGACAACGCTTTGGTTACTCACAATTTTTTATGAGAACGTTCTCATCTTCTCGCTTCCTTGTGAGCTGGAGTGTATTACATTTTTGTTTGGATTACTTTTTGCCTAGAGGCTTAAATTGATGTTTTGATCTGTTTTATGTTCGGTCATTAAAATTAAGACTTTCCACTTTGCTAGGTACTCCATTAAACCCAATTAAATTGACCTTACTACAGAATTCCTCAAATTATGGAATCAAAATTATAGATTGTTACCCACTCTTTTATATATTGATTTTTCTATTATTTAAATTTGTGAGAGGAACTCAAAAATTCAGCTTCTTGAAAATGTTTATCAGTCCATGGAACTATCACTAACATTTACATTTAAAAATCTATTTCTTATACACTTGGGTTTAGGTACAAGAGATTGCCAGCTGCTAGTTCCCAGTTCTGAGAGAATCCAGACAGCTGTTTTAAAGGTAATTTCATTTCATCTCTATACCCAGATAAATGGTGAAGAAACTTATAGCCAGAAGAGGACGATACAGTCAGCAACTGAGAGATGTTGCTTGGAAAACATCATTAATATTTTGTTGTGGTTAATGCATCTTTCTAATTCCATGTAAAATTATTATGTTTGTTTTTTTTTTTTTTTTTGTAATATACTTATGTTAAACTTAACCCTTGACTGTTTCTTTGATTTTAGCATTTAACCCTTTCATGGGCCTTGGGAAAATTACTTCCCATCTACACGATCTTACAAAATACACCTGCGGGAAGTGCAAAACCCATTATAATATATTGGCCTTACTATTATAATGATGGGAAGACTGATTCCCGAGTCAGTTTTGTGCTGTCATCTATTGTTCGATCAAGTGAATAGCATTAGCACTTCTGTTTTGAAAGTTTGAAATTGTTGTGCGAGAAATAAATAGCCTACGAAAGGGTTAATTTGTGGTTATATTAGAAGTTATCTTTTTTCCTAAAAGTTCAGTTTGGCAAAAAAATGAGTTCAGCTATTACAAAGTTTGTTTTTAATTGTCCAAAAAAGAAAGAACCTTATAAAAATCGCTTACAAACAGAGTGAAATAAGGACTAGAAGATGTATGAAAGTTCGTGCAAATGAGGCTGTGGATACCACTAGTTAAACCAAATAAATAAGAAATTACAAAAACTCTATTTCAAACAATAAATAATTTTAAAACATATGATTATAACAAATTCACCCTTATTGTATCAATTTTGGCATAAGAGAAAGGTCTGAGAATTTTAAAAATGTCAACATTTCTTTCGCAATAAACAGTTTACCAAACACATTTAAAATCTAATTATTTATTTCCAAAAAATTTTCTATTTTCAATAACTGTATTTAAGTATATTTAATTTTATTTAAATGAATTCTATACCATAAAAATGTTTCATTTATTAAAAAAAGTTTTTGAAAAAATAACAGTAATAGCCATGCATACCTACACTGTACAACAATATTTTTTGGTTGAATATTTTCAAAGAGACAGCTAGTCTTTGCTAAATTATCTTCATTATTGAAGATATCCAGTAAAACTATCTAAGAAAAAATAAAGAAAACATGAAATGTATATATATATATATATATATATATATATATATATATATATATATATGCAGTGAAACCTCTCTGAGTGGCCACCCCTCCGTACCAAGAATATTTGTGTGCTTAGAGGGGTTGGACGCTCTGAAGGGTTTTATTTACTATTATAAGATAATTACTATAATGCATAATATAAACAAGTCTGACATATATTCCTTATGTAAATGAAATTTAAAACTTATCTAAAGAGAAATAAGTACTTTATTTCATGCTTTACATTTTTTTTAAAAAGGCTACAATTTGTTTTGTTTGTTCTGTAGTCTTCGTACTCCTTGAAAATAAAATTATTTTCTTTAACGACTTTGTGGATTTTTGTTCTTCCGCAGTTAAACAATTCTGCTAATTTTCTTGCCGATTTGCCATTCTTATATTTACGCAGAACTTCAATGTGCTGCTCGAGATTTAGAAAAACGCCTTTCGACATCGTTGCAACTCATATTACTGACCAACTAATGAAATGAAACTGGTGTGAATGACATTTTTGCTGACAGAGGTACAATTCTTCGTTAACTTTACAGACTGGAATGCGAAACAAAGTCCCTATGACACCTTCAAGGCTTAATTTTCCAGTTCCTCTCTCAGATTCTATGGGTGATGCAATAGGGATTCCCTATCTGAAGGTTGTGAGGAAAATACAAGAGATATAATAGATTTAATCTTTCTTAGAAAGGGGCAGACCGCGGTTATGGACTTCTCAAGTTATTCCTTTGTCTTATATCCGACCATAAACCTGACCTTGAGTTTTTTTGCTCAAAATTAAAGCATGGAGTGAGTAGAATTTCCCGAAAAATGAAAGGGGCAATCCCACTTAGTGGCCATTTAGATGGGGTCGAGTGGCTGCTGATGCAGGTTATTTTAGCATTAGGTCTATGAGTTGAAAAATCCGTGCCATGAAAAATTGCCCGTTTAGAAGGGTGGCCGCTCAAAGAAGTTTTGCTGTATAAATATATGTGTGTGTGTATTTAATAAGCTTATAATATATTCAACATATGTACACACATACATGAATGTGTATAAATGCCCTCAATTCATGAAATAATACAATATTAACTTTAAATAATTAAAATCTTTATATTTATATGCTATTTCAAATATAATTAAGTTAATTATTTGCAATAGGAAATAATGAGTATTATGAATGAATTTATCAGAGCTGAGAATGCACTTTTACAATATTTATATTAAAATAACTTGTGATGAAACATCACATAGAATTTTAAGTAATTGTTTTATTTTGTTTAGCAGTACAGGATATATGCAGCAACCCAAGGGGTCGGCTTTATCCCAGATAATCAAAATGCATAGATATCTTCAGAAACAGGCAAAGAGAAAAAACAGAGAATAGTATGGGACATAATGTGTCTCAATTAATGTATTTGAAGCATGTGACTTTTACAAAATTTAAGATTTTATTTTATGCATAAAATATTTATTTATATTTATTTTTACAAGCAAATTGTGTTTAAGAATTCAATCATTTATGAAAATTAAAATTTTTTATTAAACTTACCTTAGAGAATATGTGTTTATCAACAGTGAAAACTAGACCTAAAGGAGCCTCGGATAACTGTATGTCAGTAAAACCTTCAGCACTTGGGAGACCCTGAAAATTAAAGTAGAGAAAAATTACTATTATTACAGCCTAGATAGCTGATCTGGTTTCAGGTGATCCCACCTACAAAATGTATTTTAATAATATCCAATAATAAATCCAATAATAAAAATTAATATTATGCTTTAATTTATATGATTGATGAATACTGCTGAATATACTAGATCTCGAAAAATTAAAATTTTTATTAATATTCAGCATTAGACAAAGTTTAGCCTATTGGTAAATGGAAGAAATATTTTAAATTTCTATGTTCAATCTAATAATAAAAATTTATTTTATATATTCATGCATATAATTTGTCAGTGAATAATGATGACCTTGAAAATTTCAATTTTTATTAACATTGAGGGTTAGACAGCGATTAACTGGACTTGATAATGAATCATTAGATGAAAGAAAATATTTTAAGTTTCTTCACTTTGTCCAATAATAAAAATTGATTTTATGTTTTCATTTATATGATTAATTAACTGCTTGGGGAATAATTTAAAACTTGAAATTTTTAATTTTTGTTAATAATAGGGTTAAACAAAGTTTAACCTGGAATTGGTAATGAATTGGTAAATGTATGAAATATTTTAAACAGGGTTAGCATGATTTAAATCTTGATTTTTTTTTTAAATCATTGATTTAAATCTTTTTTTTTTTCACTTCTTTTATTTAAAACCTATATTCCATCAGTCAGCACAGTCAGCATCAGTCAGCATCAGTCAGTCGGAATCAGTCAGCACAGTAATACCAATAAGTAAATAAGTGTAAATAGATAGCATGTGCTTTCCAAGAATTTAGGGGTTGTTATCAGAAAGTATGTAGTAGGGGTAGTACAATGATTGATTAGGACTGGTGGAATTCATTTTATGTAATGGGAGGTAAAGAGAGTATTACAGAACTTGAAATCCAGTTTATCTACCAAATAACAACAGCCGTGGCTTCATCTGCTGGAATAGAAAGACAGTTTTCTTCTTTTGGTATTGTTCATTCTAGCCTTCATAACCAATTAGGAGTGGATAAAGCATCAAAGCTAGTGTTTTTATTGAAACAATTAAATCCATAATTCAGTGCTTAAAAAATATTGAAATAATTGTGATTTGTTTTTTAAATAAATAGTTTGCATTAAAAGAATATTTAATTTGTTCTTTAAATTTACATCTTATTTAGTTTGCATTATCCAATTACAAAATAATGGAATGTATTTAGATTAAAATTTATATATTTAATTTTAGGTAATCAGTGTGTAGAATATACTAGATAGATGAGATGTTGCTTCTTATAACAAACTATTCTATGTGTACTGCAAAAAACATAAAAACAACAATTAAAATTAGTATTCAGAAAAAAATCAAAGAAATCCAATTTAAATAAAATAAATCTGATTTTTTTTAAAAAAATCATGATTTTTTTTTCCAATTCTGATTTTAAACTTCTTAACTTCATTAAATAATAAAAATTTATTTTGTATTTTCATGTAAATGATTTATTAACTGCTTGGTGAATAATGATGAGCTTAAAAATTTTAATTTTTGGTAATATTGGTTGTTAGACACAGTTTAACTGGACTTCATAGCAAATTGATAAATGCAATAATTTAAACTTTTTCACTTGGTCCAATAATAAACATTAATTTTAAGTTTCTAATTATATAGTTAACTGCTTGGTGAATAATTTATACCTTGAAAATTTCTTCTTTTAGTAATATTAAGGGTTAAACAGGATTTAATAATGAGCTGAAAATGAATCTGTAAATGCAATAAATACTTTAAACTTCTTTGTTTGCTCCAATAATTAAAATTAATTTCCTATTTTCTTCACTCAATGAAATAAACATCTTCAACAGTCAATAAATGTTAATGCTAAAACATGTCTAAATAAGTGTTACCAAAGTACAAATATTGCAAAATTATGGAGATGTTATTTAACAGCTGATAACTATTGACGTAATAATTTTACTTTTATGGTGAAACTAAAGGCATTAGGAAACACTAGAAAACTCATTGACAGATTTTTCTGTCAATACAATTTAAATTTGCCCATCATCAGAGTTGCAAAAAACCCGAGTTTTTTAAGGAAAACCCAGACCTGGTGGGGTTTTCTGGATCTTATTGGGGCCTGTTTTTAAGAGGAGAGGTCAGGGAAAGTACCATATTTTAGAAAAGATTAAATTTCTAAAACTGATTAATTTTTATTAATTAACTCAATACAAATAAATCAGTGTAAAGGCCATAAAAAAGTTTACTCTGACATCACAACACAAAACGTTATATATTGACATATACCACATATTTGAATGTTATTTTAATAATGGATTATTTTTTATCTCTATTCTGTCAACCTTCAAAAAATAAATAAATAAATGCTTAATTCCCCTCATGAATTATAAGTTAGAAGACCCCAAAATATTTCCTCAAAGTATGTTTAATGCTGATATAATTAAAAAATTTGGTGTAGCACAGTGGTGAAAACTAATTGAAATGCGTGTTAGGGATGGAGATATGATAGATTTTTGCCACTTTATGGTTGCACTAAACAAGTGCCCAGCTAGCTGTGCATCACTGGAGCAAGTGTTCTCTACATGTGGGTTAGTTTGGTCGAAACTTAGAAACAGATTAGGAATACAAAAAGCATTGAAGTTAATATTTTACACATGAAATCTTTGCCTATTTCTTATAGATTTCACAGACAATTTTTTTTTCCAAATTGTTATGTTGGATTTGTTAGATATGCAAATTCAATGTATCAGCACTTTGGAACCTATGACGTGAAGTTGTTCAACTGTGAGACTGTCTGGCTGCTGAACTACTGGATGTAGTATAAAAGACGGGTGAAGGCTAAATCTTGAACTGGCTTTTTGATTTTTTCGTTTTGAATCTTCCCTGGCTTGCAGGAAGTTCCAGGAAATCGTTACCCCCTCCTGCTCGTCAATAGTTAAATTACAATTTGTTGAACCCAAATACCTATGTGCATGTATAAGATACTGTGAATTATTTTTTTTAGGTTTTATTATGTTGTACAAAGAGCATCATCTGTGAAATTCTTCCTAATTTATTTATTGTTTACTTTTATCCTTTTACTTTTGCACTTACTTATGTTTTAGATAAATAAATATATTGTTTACTTTAGAACTAATATATTATTTTTTGCCATACATGATGATATGTTGTTTTTAAATAATTAACGCACTATGACTCCACAACCCACTCATGGGCTGATATAAAATATTACAGCCCAACAGGATTTACCCTAGATTTCCAAATATTTTTCTGAATTTTGATAGACTGTATATATATTTCCACGGAATAATTCTTTAATTATGAAAGAGGGTATAAAAAACTAAGATAACATTTTCTGAAAATATATATAAATATCACCAATTTTTAAAAAACCCAATAAAACTTAATAAAACTTTCAGTGTGGGTTTTATTGGATTTTTTAGACAGGTTTTTCTAGGTATGTGGGTTTTTTTGCAACCCTGCCCATCATATCACCATAACTTTTATAATTCCCAAATTTAAATTTCCTTTAACAGAAATTGCTGCCAGTGGGCTTCTAGTTAAAAATGATGTTCTACCAGTTTTTAGATAAGACATTTTATATATGTAAACATACCTGATTTCGCAATATCCTAAGCACATCACTTGCACTGACTGATGTACTGTTACAAACTTGCTCAATATTTTTCCAAGGAAGAATAAGCTTAGGTTCTGTGCTGCAAATTTAAAAAATGAACAGAAGATTAATGTCATAAAATTATTCCTATTTATGCAATATCTATTTTTAGAACATTAATACCAGAAGTCTACCTTTAAAAAAATAGTGATAATACAATAAAAACATTGTTTGAATGTTGATAAAATATTTACATTAATAAAAATGATTAAATTATGGCCCTTTTCTCCCCTACTGTCTGAAATATGAACTATTTATTTTTCTCTTACAGATACCAAAACTGCATACTCAAGAGAGCATGTGTATGAAATTTTAAAAAAAAATTTCAAAATAGAGTAACTACAGAGAGATTTAAACACTGTATGTTTAATTTGGATCACCATGTATATATGCAATACCAAATATCATAACAATTATAAATACATTGACCAATATAATTAACACATTGTGTGTGGGTAAACTTTGCAACGGAATTTGGAGGGGGCGTTTTGTGTGTACATTTAGTTATTCAGTTAAATCTCAATAGATTGAAAATTATTTAATTTTTTAACCAACTTTTTGTATTTTATATTGAAATATATAAAAAAATATATAAATAGACAAATAAATAAATATATATATAATATATAAATATACATATATATAATATTTTTGTAAGGATAAGTAAAAAGTTAATTTTAAATCTAAATTGATTTTTTTTAATCAACCTTTCCGTTCTGTGGTTCCGTAGACTGATGTCAAAACTAGTTTTTATTTGTCTCAATTTTTCCAGAATCTATGTAGTAGACAAGAATATTCGGCTTCATTTTCCTGTATATATCTTTATTTTTGTATCCACAAACAAACCATGTTGTTACACAAACCCATATTAGTACGTGACCCGCGCTCAAATATTAATCTTCAGAAAACGTACTACTATGTGTCCCGCATACAATATCTTAAAAGATAAAATTGTAAATCTAAAAAAGATAATGCAACTGCGTGGTCAAGAATAGTATTTTTCTTACAAAATTAACTTTGAGATTTTTTTTAATGTACTGTGAATATATCGTTCATGAAAACAACACCTGAAAAATTAATTTAATCATCTGCCTCTTTGACAAAAAAATGTAAAATGAAAAATCATTAAAAACTTAATCTGTAAAATCTAATTAAGACCCAACTTTCAATTTTAGCTGCATTACCACCACCAGGTCCTAAACATTAACTGTGAGAAATTTGGTCCTGATTGGTAAAAAAATTGACCTGATTGGCCTAGGATTCCATAAGACTGAGACAAATGAGCTAGCTATTTTATGTAAATAAAAATACAAATAGTTTTTTATAAAATGATTTTCTCTAAAAATAAAACTTAGTATTTATTTCAGATTTGTACATTTGTATATTTTCATAAATACAGGAACCTATTTTCAGGCATATAGGCATATTTTCAGGCAGATAAAATTAATTTAATCATCTGCCTCTTTGATAAAAAAAAATGTAAAATGAAAAAGCATTAGAAACTTAATCTGTAAAATCTAATTCAGACCCAACTTTCAATTTTAGCTGCATTACCACCACCAGGTCCTAAACATTAACTGTGAGAAATTTGGTCCTAGGCCTACGATTCCATAAGAATGGCCTAGGATTCCATAAGAGACAGACACACACAGATGAGCTAGCTATTTTATGTAAATAAAAATACAAATAGTTTTTTATAAAATGATTTTCTCTAAAAATAAAACTTAGTATTTATTTCAGATTTGTACATTTGTATATTTTCATAAATACAGGAACCTATTTTCAGACATATAGGCCTATTTTCAGGCAGATGAAATTAATTTAATCATCTGCCTCTTTGACAAAAAAATGTAAAATGAAAAATCATTAAAAACTTAATCTGTAAAATCTAATTAAGACCCAACTTTCAATTTTAGCTGCATTACCACCACCGGGTCCTAAACATTAACTGTGAGAAATTTTGTACAGATTGGTGAAATGGCCTAGAATTCCATAAGAGACAAAGACACACAGATGAGCTAGCTATTTTGTCTAAATAAAAATACATATACTTTTTTAAAAAAGATTTTCTCTAAAAATAGAATTTAGAATTTATTTCAGATTTATACATTTGTATATTTTTGAAAATTCAGGATCCTATTTTCAAAAAATTACAAAATACAGTTAGTATCGGTTATATGGTCAGCTCAGCGGTATAAAAAAATCAGACCATATTTGCAGAACAATACTACCCTATTGAATTATGGCAGGATTATATTCACCTAATAAACAAATAGTTATACATAATTACATTTAAAAAATTAATTCGAGAAGTAAAAACTACATTAAATATATATGCAATATTTGGGGGGAGGGATTTATTAGCTTACTTTACTAATCAAAGTACAACAGACGTACATATGTATATTCATATTCAGTGTATTTAAAAATAATCAGGCATATAAGCTTGCTTCCTTTTGTTAGTAGTTAACACAACTTTTTCTAAGTCCCTAATAGCTTTTAAATGATAATCTACTGCTTAGTGAATTAGTAAAATAACACCTCAGGTCATGTATGGTTTGGCTTGGTTTTTTAAAGTGCTACAGTCTACTTTTTGCAGCGCAAGGGCTAATGAGACTCGGACCTACTGCTTAAAGCCAATTCCGAATAGCTAAGAACATTCATGTCATAGTGGGATTCAAACCCGCAAACTCTGGTTCCAAAAGCCAGCACCCTAACCATTCAACCATCGTTTCAGGTCATGTATGAGAGAGATAACTTCAGCCAGTAAACAGACAGATGTCCACTTGTTATCAGGGGGGCGAGAACTGAGAGAGGTGGAAAACTCCAACGATGAGTCTACACAAGCAAGAAAGGGGGAAAGAGAGGAAAATAAAGGCTTGAATTCAAGTTCTCTCTGATTTCGCACTGACTTCTTTTTTAAAAAAATGAAAAGAAAAGAATGGAAACTTGTTGAAAACATGAAACTGACCATATAGCCAGTAACAAGAAAAAGAAAATGACTATATAAGTGGTACGCTTTAATACATGTTCCCTATTAAATTAGATGGGACTTTAAAAAACTGACCATATAAGCAAGTGACCATATAGCTCGTTCTGACTGTAGTATCATTACTGAAAAAGTAGATTTAATGCTAATTTCAGTTTTAAAAAATTATAAATAGATAATTTTACTAACAAGGACCCTGCTAAAAAGTCTGTACTGACCCCTGCAACAAGAAACAGTATTTTCCCAACAATTAATAAAATCTTCCTACTACTTAACAAAATAAATGAATATTTTTAAATATAGTTAAACCTTGTTAAGTCATCATGCCATTAAGTTGTCATAGCACTCCTTTATCCGTCAACAAATTTAATTCTTCTCTGGATAACTAGTCACTTTCAAAAATGCTCCAAAGTATCTTTCCTCTCCATTTTGATATCATTGAGTTTGTTTAACCCCAACTCTTCACTTTAAGAAAGATACAGGGAATTATTAACAAGTGCCATTTCACTTCAGCAAAACACCTGTAAATCTTTTTTGTTGTGGAGGAATCATTTCTTGCCCATTCGGGAAATTCGGTTTATTCGAATCTCATGGCTAATTATTCTTGATAGTGAATAAACTCTGCTTTTTTTTTTCTTTTTTAATTTTGTGGTTTATTTTTAACATTCTAGGAAAATGAAAACTTACCTCATTACCTTTAAAGAAAAAGAAAGACTTAATTGCATGACAGCGAATTTTTGAAAAATTTATTTGACTCTATAAACATTTTGAGAAAAAAAATATTGAAAAGAAAAAATGAAAGAAACTAATTTTTGACGGAATTTTACCTGCAGAAAATAACTTAAATGCTAAATTTGACAATTGTATGGTGAGTTTTGAATTTACAAAATCTGTTTTGAAAGTAAAAATTTTATGATAAAGAAAAAGAAAGACTAATGCATTGAAAAATTAATATTTGAAAATAATATAAAGAAAACACGATAAACAATTTTGTTTTGTGGAAACAAGACACTGAAGAAGCCAGTTACAGAAACAAAAGAAAGAGAATGAAAAAAATCAAATTTTGACAATATTGAATTTTATTTTAAAAAGCATGCCAATAAAATATCTGATATCTGCTGTGATTCATAAAAAAGCCATAATTATAAGCATTTATTTAAGTACATTCAAAATATATTAAGAATATTCAAAATTCGTTATCATTGATGAAAATTTACCTTTATAAAAAAACTTATAAAATGATATTATTCATATTTTAATAAAAAGTACAATAATACTATGGAACTTTATCTCATAATATATCTTAAGCATGCAAAATTAATTTATTTGCTGTACATTTAAAATTTACTTAATATTAATGAAATTTTTGTAAAAAAAATTTCATGTTTTTTTTAAAGTATTTTGTATAACTTTAAGCTAGTACCAAAAATAACTTACGATTTTCTGAAAAAAACTTGATGCTGAAAATACGTTGAAAACTTTATAGTGAAAAGCATTTTTTTTGGAAGTGAAGGTATTTTCAAAACAGACTCTTTACAGTTATCAAAAAAGCTTGGTTACTTGAATGACGACTTAACGAAATTTTACTGTATATCAAAACAGAACTTAAAAAGGCACACAATATTCTTACATTACCCTTTGGATCTATTCACCTTGACTAAGGAAGATACAACATTATGAGCGGCTGTAATTTCAAATTCATGCTTCTGTTGTAACAATCCCAATACCTGTAAAAAACAAATTTTGGTAATTATACATAAATTTAAAAATCAGAAAATAGTAAAGGATTTTATAACTAATCAAACATTTGACTATTTTTGGGAATTTTTATTAAACTTAGTTTAACCTAAAATGAAGAAATTTTTGTTTTTTAAATAGTCAGATATGAGACTATCTATTAGAGAATGTAGGAAAATTATATGTATATTATAGTGTACATTTTTAGAGTAAAATTAAAGAAAATAATCAATAAGTATATAATTATAATACAAGTTATACTATTTTTACAAAGCTGTGGCAGCTCAGTCGACAAAAGCATTGAATTTAAGGCTTAAGCCAGGCAAAGATCTACTATATTCATTAATGGCAACTACAATATGCAAAATAGGTTCATGATCATTATGTAATTTTAAGTTCCCCAACAATACATCTGAGCCTGGAGGTATTCTGCCTTGTTCCTGTTTATAAATTAGAAGTATCCACTTTATAATGTCCAAGGGAGAAGAGTTGGCTACTTATATGGTGCACCTATAATAAAATAACCAATAATTATCTGCAACTTAGTAGTGCCAAATGCCATTTAAAAATGCCTAGACTTTGAAAATATATATATATATATATATATATATATATATATGTAAGGCAAATTCTCAGGGGTTTTCAAATCTGAAGTCAAGGGCTAAAAATTCCCACGTCCTTTTGCATTCCCCTTTTTAACCCCTAACCTAAATTGACCACTAGGGCTACAGTTTACACCCTCAGAGAAGGGGTCTGACCAATTATAACTCTACATTGCCCTAGCGGACAATTTAGGAAATTCCTCAAATAAAGGTAAAACGTATACGAAGTGCTAAGCTTATAAGAAATATAGATTGACGCAATATTCCTGCATAAAAAGCAAATGGATATTTTGGTTTGGAATATACAGTAATAATGTGTCATCAATGTACAGCTTAAAACTGATCGTAACTTTAGAATCAAATGAGAATATCATTGATTTACTTTGTGTATTCTACATTAAGTAATTTCATATTATATTATTTTTTTGAAAAGTTTAGGAATTATAAAGTTGCATAATTTTTAATTCTTTTTCATGTACAATCATAAACACCTGAATTTATGTGCTCACAGATTCAAAACATTTTTAGTCTATTTACTTTTTATACAAGTGAAATTACGCTATAATATGTTTTATAAAAATCTCATAAGAAATACATAAAATTCAGAATAAATGGAATTTATAGTAGTAATTGAATAGTAACGCCTATATTCTAATTTATTTAAGTTAATTTGTATATATACATAAACTGTTTAGTACACTTTGTGTTTAATGAATTGAATAATATTTTAAATTCAATATAATTTATAAATGTTTTTACTATGGGTCAAATATTACTTATACTGTTATTATTTTCCTGGTAACATTTATAAGTAACATATTACTATGAAAATAGTGTATTGAAGTAAAAAGTAAAAATTTGTGTTTCAAAATCAAGAAACAAGATTTTAATAAACAGCCGTAAAACGTTACAATAAAAAACCGTAAAAACTTTATAGGTTTAAATAAAACTAATGCTTTACTTTCTGGGAGATTCTTTTCCGGAAGAAAGAAGCCATTTCTAATTATTAGGTAGATATTTTGCTTGACATATTAAACCGAACTGTACCGCTGAACTGTTTGTAAACAAAGTTTAAACACATGTGCGTTAAAAAGAACTCAAAAGTTGAGTAAAACTACAGTGGCTGGAAACTATCAAGAAAAATAAGGGGAATCAACTCTGACAAAAAATAATTCATATTAATTGAAAAAAAACTCTTAAAGCAATCAATATAAAACCATAAGTAGTTATGACTAAAACAACGGTATTTGTAAAAGCTACCGTATTAAATATCCGGCATTGGCCTTCTTAAAAGTCTTTATGGATTAAAACAGGCATCCAGACAGTGGTTCAAAAAATTCACTGATTTTATAATTCGCTTAAACTTTCAACAGCTCAACTGTGAAGCATGTATTTTTGTGAGAAAATCTAAACAGTGTGAAATATTTATTGTTTTGTATGTAGATGACCTGCTTGCTGCTGGTTCTGATTATTCAGGGGTAATAGTTGTTATTCAGTTACTCAGAAATGAATTTGAGATTTTCAATTCTGAATTTGCAAATGAATTTCTTGGAATAAGTTTTAAATATTATCAGAACAAACTTTATTTAATCCAAAAGGTTTATGTTGAGAAAATACTAAATAAATTCAGGATGGTAGATTTGTCAGCCTTCTGATACTCCTCTATTTCCCAAGTCAATTTCATCAAACTTTGGGAATAAGGCGATTTCACGCAGCAGGGCACATCTCAACTTATGACAATTCTGGCTTTAGTTTCAAATGGAAAAGCAGTTTATTATTTGTCTATTGGCTGTTGTAAACATGAAAATGAATGGGAAGGGCATTATAATATTTCATGACGTTGCGACAAATTGCTCTATGATGAAAGATTTCATGGACCCTATCCTGAACTTATAGGTACTTTGCTGTATATATCTATGATCACGATGGCCCCGCTCTGACATTTTGTTTTCTGTGAACTATCTGAATTAGATTCAAGAGCAGCCCACCAGTAGTGCATGGACTGGTCTGAAGAGAATTCTTCGATACCTAAAAGGGACATCTGAACTCCAATTACCTTTTTGTAAATCTAATAGTGATAATGTTATGATTAATGCTTATGTTGATGCTGATTGGGGGGACAGATACTTATGGTAGAAAATCTGTTTCTGGGTATATAATTTTCTTTAATGATTGTCCTGTATCTTGGTCTGTCAAAAAGCAAACATTTATTGCTCTATCCTCCATGGAGGCAGAAATTTTGTCTTTAGCAAAGGCTTTTCAGGATCTAATTGCCCTATACAATGTAATTAAAGAAGTTTAAGGGTTGATAACTTTAATGTTTCAGTTTATGAAGATAATCAGTCTGCAATTAGAACAGTACTAAATGAAAACAATTGTGCTAGATTGAAGCATCTGGATATTAAACTAAAATATGTTAGAGATATTGTGGAACTGTATAATATAAATCTTTTATACGTTTCTTTTATATGTTCCTTTCTACTGAAAATCAATTAGCTGATGTGTTTACAAAATGTTTACCTAAAAAATGTAAATTAATGTGTGATTAAGGGTGGGTGTTGAAATTAATCACACTTACTCCCTGGTTTGCGGTGTATGTGATTTTCCCTTCTATCTTTTGGCAACACCAGTTTGCAACGTGTGCACTGCCATATGCGTGATTCACTTTCTAATTAAATAAACTTCTGTCTGAATATCATCGGCCTCTGAATTCGTTAAATCTTATAAAATATTACAAAATAAGGCTTTTGTTTTTGTCGGATTAATTTTAATTCCCCATCTCTTGAACCAGTGATTGAGGATATAGAAGTGTCCCTGTCGCTATTTGTGCATGTACCTAATATAATTACTAAACATCAGACTCCTAAGCCTGGGAATGCTAAACACTTTGGTTTCAGAAACCGTGGAGAATTTTCCAAAACACCTTCTGCTTCTACTCTAATAGCAACATCTGAGCAAAATTCAACTGCATGTATTTTTTGTACTGGAAATCATGCATCTGGTGATTGCTTTAAAGCTAGAAAGATGTCATCTGAGGAAAGGCAAAAAGCAGTCCTAAATAGTCGCAGTTGTTTTTTATGTTTAGACAGAAAACATGTAATAGCTAAATGCAAAAAACGAACATCGTGTGTGATTTGTGGGAAGAAACACCACATACTTTTATGTAGAAATATCAAAGCTGAATCAAAATCTCCAGTTCCTGTTGGCATGAGTAGGGATGAAAATACCGATGCAGTACCTCCGCGAGATGAAACCCTCGCCAATTTGGCGAGAACACCAAATGTGTTTTTGCAAACTTTAATGGTTACGTTGAAAGGGAGAGATAAAAAGCGCCAAGCCCGTGCTATTATCGATTCAGCTTCACAAAGATCTTATATTCTAAAAAGCACAGCAGATGAAATGAAATTTGAGAGTTCATATAAAGAAAGATTGAGCCATTCATTATTTGGTGGGTCATGTACTGATGTCATAAACCACGATGTTTTTACGGTGTTCTTATCTAAAACGGATGGAACTTATCATTGTAACTTCAAAGCTCTTAGCCAAGATATTATTTGTGGAAGTATACCACCAGTTGGAAAAGGCGAGTGGATTCGAGAGCTTAAAGAGAGCAATATTTCTGTATGCGACGATAGTAATGGACCAATAGAAATACTTATCGGCGCTGACATTGCAGGTAAGTTGATGACCGGAGGATTTAAATTGCTTACTTCAGGCCCTGCTGCTATAGAAACTAAACTTGGCTGGACTCTTTTTGGGAAAAATGGTATGCGTGAGATCTCGGACAATTCAGCACTGCTGGTCACATCCATGTTGAATAAGGAGACATTGATATCCGATCTATGGTCTCTAGATTCACTTGGAATTCTAGATCCCTCAGAGAAGAAAAATAAACTGGAACTGCAAAAAGAGGCAAGAGATCATTTCTTGTCTACTGTAAAAGCAAACGAAGAGGGACGTTTTCAAGTCAGTTTACCATGGCTTGATAACCATCTACCGTTAAAAGATAACTATGACTTAGCTGTAAAAAGATTAGATTCTACAGTAAAACGACTAAAAGCTGAGAAACTTTATGATGCTTATGGAGAAGTGTTTAGTGAATGGGAACGTGAAGGCGTCATAGAAGAAGTACCAAAAAGCGAAATTGATGTAACATGCCATTATCTACCACATCGACATGTAGTAAAAAAAAACAGCACTACACGAATCAGGCCAGTGTTTGATGCCTCGGCCAAACAGAAAGGATCACCTAGTTTGAACGATTGTCTAGAAAAAGGTCTAAACCTTATCGAACTGATTCCTTCAATTCTTCATAGATTCCGAATGAACAGAATAGGAGTTTCTGCAGATATACGAAAAGCATTTTTGCAAATAAGTCTCAACTCTAAAGATAAAGACTATCTAAGATTCTTATGGTATAGAGCTGATGGAAAACTGAAGTGTTACAGGCACTGTAGAGTAGTATTTGGTGTTACAAGCAGTCCTTTCTTGCTAGTTTCTGTAATTCACTACCTTCTAGAATCGACTTTGAAACAACTAAATGGAAACCCAAAGTATAAAGTAGATATTATTGAGCAATTAAAGAAGAGCTTTTATGTCGATAATTGTTTAGCGAGTGTAAAGAATGATTTAGAATTGCATCAGTTCATGCAAGTTGCTTCAGATACTTTAGCTACAAGAAAACTAGAATTACGTGGTTGGGAATACAGTGGCTCAACAAATAATTCCTCTAGTACAACAAATGTAGTAGGAATGGTTTGGGAACGATGTGGAGATTACCTTTACCTCAATATTACTAACATCACCTACAATCTACCAGAAATTTTGTCTAAAAGAGAGATTTTAGCTACTACACATAAAATATTCGACCCCTTAGGAATAGCTTGCCCTGTAACTCTTGTGCCGAAACTTTTACTTCAGCACCTATGGGAAGTTAAGTTATCTTGGGACGAAGAAGTTGACTCGAATTCAAAATCACAATTTTGTAAATGGTTGAATGATTTGAAGTGTTTGGAGAGAATGAGAATACCAAGATGGTTAAACTGTGATCTTGAGTTGGAAAATGTCTCACTTCATTTCTTCAGTGATGCGAGTAAGCTTGCATATTCAGCTGTGGCCTTTGTTCGAGTACAAACAAAAGATTCTGTTCAAGTTCATTTGGTGCAAGCCAAAGCGAGAGTTGCCCCCAGCGGAAAGAAAAAGACAACAATTGCTCGATTGGAACTTCTTGGAGCTACAATATGTGCACGTTTAGCATCCAGCATAATACCTGAATTTCAAGCTGATGATATTTATTTTTGGACAGATTCGTCTACTGTACTAGCTTGGATACAGAGGAATGAAGTATGGGACGTATTTGTTCACAACCGAATTAAGGAAATAAAGCAATTGACTTCTGTTCAATCTTGGAGACACGTACCAGGATCACTGAATCCTGCTGATTTGCCCAGTAGAGGATGCTCTGCTTCTTATTTAATTAAATCTAGATGGTGGGAAGGCCCTGAATGGTTATATTTATCACCAGAAGAATGGCCAAAAGAAGATTTTAGTGCTGATGAAGAAGAAATAGCGCTTGAGAAAAAGAAAAGGATTATTTCGTCCTTAATAAATCTTAATGCCAGTGAAATAATTGCTACAAGATTCTCAAGTTATCGTCAGACAATCAGACTTGTAGCTTGGATATGTCGTTTTGTTTACAACTGTAAACATCAAAACAAGAGAAAATATGAACTTACTGTATCTGAGATAAATGAAGCAGAAAATATCTTGGTTCGTTTAATACAAAATGAATCCTTTAATGGAATAGAAGATAAACGGATTTTAAGTCTTAATCCATTCATAGATTATGGGATTATTAGAACTAAAACAGCTATATTTCAAAGAGAAGATACATCTGAGTTCAGAACTCCTGCTATTTTGCCAAGTGATCATACTCTTGTAAGAAGTTTAATTATGGAAGAACACAAGTTGAAAGGACATATTGGAGTTTCTCACGTCCTAAATTCTTTAAGAGAAAGATTTTGGATACTATCGGGAAGAAGAGTTGTGTCATCTGTTTTGAAAACTTGTATAACCTGTAAGCGTTATTCAAACAAAAATGCTAACCCACCAGCACCACCACTTCCTAAAGATCGGGTACAAGATGCCTCAGTGTTTCAAATAACCGGCATAGATTATGCCGGACCTATATTTCTAAGAGAATACAAGAAGGCATGGATTTGCCTATTCACGTGCGCAGTGTACCGCTGTGTTCATTTGGAACTGGTTACATCCTTAACGACAGATACATTTCTACAAGCATTTCATCGTTTTGCTGCTAGACGTGGGAAGCCATCCATAATTTATACTGATAATGGAACAAATTTTGTTGGGGCATGCAATACATTTGCTTCAATTGATTTCAATGAAATTTCAAGAAAGGGAGCTGATGAACGTATTATTTGGAAGTTCATTCCCCCAGGCGCCCCATGGTGGGGTGGCTGGTGGGAACGCCTCGTAGGAATGATGAAAAGAATATTGAGGAAAATTCTTGGAAGAGCCTGCCTTAGTTATGAAGAAATGTGTACCGTTTTGTGTAATTGTGAAGCTATCTTAAATGATAGACCGTTAACAGTTGTATCAGCTGATTCAAGTCTCACTTCCATAACACCTGGAAATTTTTTACGGGAAATACAAAACCATTCAGTGCCAATTATAAAACATGACTTCAATTCTAACTTTTATAAATGTAGATTGCGTCATATTCAAAATGTTTACCAGGCTTTCAAGAAAAGGTTTCGCCTAGAATATCTGGGAACTTTGAAAACAACAAGCAAAAAATTCGCTAAAAGTTGTAAATTAAGGGAAGGAGACATTGTCTTAATTGGAAGCGATGACAAAAAGAGATTAAATTGGCCTCTTGGTAAGATCATACAATTATTTCCAGGTACCGACGGTGAAAGCCGACGAGCCAGAATTAAAGTGCAAAATGGTGAAGTCATAAGAGCTGTACAAAACCTTTATCCTTTGGAATTGTCGGCTGCCGAGGAACTTCCATCGAAATTTAGTGGAGGTCGACAATACGAAAATATTTCCATAGAGCAAACTCCTATTGATGATTTACCTGTAATAACCAATAAGATAATCCACACCAACTTAAAATCGCCCACATTAACCAAATCGGGAAGGACAGTTAGAGTTCCTCGTCGATTGGACTTGTGAGAACAGTGTTTATTTTTTATTTCATTTTTTTTCTTTTTGCAATACTCAATCCCGAATTTCATATTGCAAGGTGGGAGGATGAACAATATTTTGACTCTTAGTATTTTGTTTACATTTTTCTTTGCTCTATGTTTTGTAATTCACTATCTATTCATATTATTATCTATGTTTTTGTACAGTTTATGTTTCAGAAATGGCAACGTTGTGCACTTTTGTGTTTTAAGAGTGTTCTATTGTTTAGAGATTTTGGTGTAGTTTCGTTTTGTGTATATGCAAATAAAAACGGCAATTATGGTCGGTAAATTAGAGTTTTTGTTTATTTAGAGTAGAGTAAAAAGAGTTACTTTAGAATAATAAACGACTAACGAGAGCTAAATAGCTATTCAGAGCAATAAATAGCTTTAGAGGTAATAAATTCACATAGAATTTACAACATCATTGTTTTTTATGTAATGACCTGATTGTTCTATTTATCTGATGATTCAGAATAAAGTTGTGATTCAGATATCAATGAATTTTAATTTATAAATTGAAAAGAATTTCATTTGAATAATAATATTATCAGAAAAATATTACTAAAAGGTTTAGTTTGAAAAAGCAAAAAATATCAGGATGGTAGATTTTATTCTGAATTGTTTAAACTTCGTCAAACATAACTCTTTCACGCAGCAGAGTCTCAACTTATGACATTCTGGCTTTATTTTTAAATAGAGGGACATTTTATCAACTATTTTGTTGTAAACATGAAAAAATGGATGGCATTATACAAGTTCGTACGTTGCGACAAAATTGCTCTATTGAAGATTTCATACTATCAAAACATAGATACTCGATCTATCTATGACAACTCGCCCTCTTTTTGTTTGTTCTGTGAACTGTCTGAGTTAATTTTAGAGCAGCACCAGTATGCAGTGTCTGAAGAGATTCTTCGATAACTTAAAAGGGACATCGAACTCCAATTACCTTTCTGGTTTTATTATCTAATAGTATAATGTTATGATTTGCTTTGAATGCTGATGAACTCTTATGAGATGTTTAGTCTTTTCTGTTAAGATTATCCTGTAACTTGGTCTGTAAAAAGTAAACATCTATCGATTTTTACAGAGCAATATATTGCTCTGTATAATCACTAGCAGAAAATTTTGGCTTTAGCAAATTTTCAGGATCTAATTGCACTAACAATGTAATTAAATGTTTGGTTAAACATTAATGTTTCAGTTTTAAGAGAGTCATCTGCAATTAAAGCAGTACTAAGAAAAAATGTGCTAGTTGAAGCACGATATTAAACTTAAATATGTTAGGGACATTGTCCGAATCTGTATAATATAAATTTACATGATTCTACTGATAATCCTTAGCTGATCTGTTACAAATGTTTACCTAAAAAATTAAATTAATGTGTGATAATGGGTGTTAATAACACAATTTGGTTTAGTGTATGTGGTTCACTTCTGCCTTTGGCAACAACAGTTTCAATTTACTGCCATATGCGTGATTACTTTTCTAGTTAAATAATTCTGTCTGAATATCATGCCTCTGAAGTCATTATCCTAACATTAAAAAAAAATAAGGCTTTTTTTTTTGTCGGATTAAATAATTTTTGTAAACATGAGTAAAAGAAGTTCTGTCGTTATTTGTGCATTCTAATATATTTATTTTTAGCAAATATTATGCGTGTCATTCTGAAATAATACCATTGTGTATGGTGAGTGTTATTATACCACTATTGAAATATTAAATAACGTCTAAGCTTAGAGCCGAGAACCTTCTGATTTTTTTTCTGTGCCATAGTTATGAAAGCTCCAATCGTGAGTATTATAATTTTAATAATGTGACTATAGTCAGCAGATTTTTTGTATTAATATAATGAATGTGTACCATACTCAAATGATCAGATATAAAAAAAAGATTGTCGTGCATATGTATTGAAATATCAGGATGATGTTGTAATCAAACTCAGTGATATGTTTTCTCATTATTGTCGTTAATTAGCATAAAAATCAGCAAATATCTTTACACAGCACATAGACATATATATAAAGTACATTTACAGATACACAAAAACAAAAATTCCGATTATCTCAGAATTCTCTCCTCTTCTTTTTGCAATCGAACTTTTAAATTTATGAGAGTCCGGCACAATTTAGTGTTGCCAACGGATATCTTAGAACTTTTAAGAGTTCACAGAACAAAAATGGTTTTCTTTTTTATGCCTTCAAAAATTTAATGTTTGTACCGTGCTGTTTTGATTAAATATATGTTGTTGATTTTCCTTCAAGGTATCATCTGCAAACAAACTGTAATATTCATTTAACAGTCAATCCGATTAAAATAACAATGCATTCCGAAATTCGAATGCAACTTGGCGATTAGATTGTTGTCTCTGAACTTAAATTGCGAGTTTAAGATATTTGACATCAGTATATAGTGTCAATGTGATAAAGCCCAAAGCATGGTAGCCAAACATTTTCTCCTGATCTCGTCGTGTCCAAACAATCTGACTATTTGATTATATTGTATTGAAGCTCTCTTGTGTGCTACCCTTTTAGAATTAAATGAATGATTCTAAAAATTAGATATAGTGAACCACTAATGTTCACTATGGTAATTTATTAATAAAGGAGCTGTTTCCTTAAAAGATGAGGAATGAAATCTCATAAATATAAATGATCGTTCAACATTTTTGATTAATTAAGAGTATATTTCTATTACAATGGCGCACTACATCAACAAAATTCGCCTTAAAAAAGCAAGGAATACAATTTGGATGAAACTTTGTATTTTGTAAACATCGCAATAATTTCGACAAATTTGCCGCCATTCTAAATTCTGAAGTATTACCTTTAGGATTTTATGCGTGTCAATCTGAAACAAATATCATCAGCCATATTACTAAAGACGATGACTTATAGTTCTCATAGAACATTAGGGTACTACTAGTTTAAGATAGGAATCACAATGGTAGATTTCTAGGTAGGGAAATATTTAGCTCTACTATTTTAATAATTTATTACAACAAAGTAATAGAACAATTTAATTGGTATAATATTAAACTGTCGAATTTAAAAAGAAAAATACACAAATTATCCTTGATATATCTAAAATAATTTGGAAAGAACTAGATTGTATTGTACAAAATAATACAACCACATAGTAAATACATAAAAATTAATAGAAAGACTATATTCCATTTGGCCGGAATGACTGGATATTGTAAGTGTTCATCAAATAAGCTGTTAGAACTAGAAAATAAGAGAGCCCACTACTAACGATTTGTTGAACTGTTTTTTTTTTTTTTTTTTTTTTTTTTTTTTTTTTTCTTTTTAATCTATTAATGGAAAGAATTAAAGATCGGAGATCAGGAAATAAGTTATCGTAAAAAATCCTTACAGGATGTCACTTGCTCACTTTGGGCTGTATGGCAGGTATGATGATCATGATGACGATCATGATCATGATTCAAAACATACCTATCTCAGTTTAATTTATAAGCTTTGTAACTTCCTTAAATCAGTCTGCATATTGGATCATCCTATATTCGTGCCATAAAAAATGCTCTAATTAAAAATAAATTCTTTCATGTAAAACTTACCTTCCTGGTTGTCGTTAAAAGATTTAGAAAATGTAAATCAATTTTATTTTCTCTTTATAATGTTCTTTCAAAACATTTCCGGATTAATCAAAGGATTACTTTGGATAAGGCGATTAGAAATGGGGTTCTATTGTTATAAATGCATTCGAGGGCGAAAGTTGTTCTGCAAAATGGTGTTGCTTGTTTGAATTTATTTCTCGGATTGCAATTCGAAACAGTTTCTAAGAAGTTACAGTAGGCTCGAATATGCATAATTATTAAGTACACTTTTCATTTTACTAGCTATAAACTGCTTATTATTCAACTAAATAGGACAAATAAAAAAAAAAAATATTACTCACGTGACATAAATGTTAAATTCTTTTGAAATACTTTTACAAATGATATCGTTGTTAGCGATGGAATACAATTGGAATCTTAAAATAGGATAAAAAAAAATGGCACAACTAAATTCAAAATGAAAGAAATGTACCAAATTAAAATTGATAAAATAAGACAAGTGATAGATGAGATTTTGGGAGTATTCCCCTTTGATAGCGAAACAGATTTACTTACATCCACAATTTAATGTGCAATCTAATATAACTAAGGTAAGTAATATTCATCTCTTATGTAGTATTTAATAATTAATATTTTATGATTTATAGCAATAATAACTTCAAATGCTGTTTACTCAGAAGTAAAATTTTCATGTATTACAAATGTTTAAAGTACTCCAGGCGCATTGAAAATAAATCATTGTCTCTGAAATTCATTTGAGTATTATTTACGTTACAGTTTATAAAATAAAGTCTAGTTGAAACGGGTATGTTTTGAAGCATATAATATGTTAGTGAAACATTTTAATTAACCGCTATAGCTGTCTTTACTGCAAAATATGGGTATCATCATAATAATTTTTTTTCTCTTTATATTTTCTATGAATGCTTATGGAAACAACTACATTTTTTGTAAAGTGTATAAGGTATACTTAAAATTTTTTTTTATCAATTTTTATGCAAAATTGATGCGCCTGGAGCATTTTCAATTAAGTTAATTATGAAACAATTAATAATTAATAACTCCAAAACTAATTAATATTTTGCCTTCAAATTTTTAAAGTATTTATATATTTATATATCAATACTACTAATAACATAGTCAATTTTCAAGTAAATTCATTTGAAAGAAAAAATGTTCTCTCTAAAGGTCCACTGTCGCCTTAAATTAAATTATGATAAAAATAAAAAAAATAATAACATGTATGTTCTATACATATTCCGAATTGTCTGAACCATAACGACATTTTGAATGGTGATTCAGATAAATCCGGAGAAATTTTAGATATATCAAATTGCTCGGAGTTAAAGTGAGTGTGCTACAGGGCTTTTTTTTTTCAGTCTGATTGAGGTTTGGCGACTCTTTTTTGGCACTAATTCATACATTTTTCTTTTAATTGCATGATAAAATAATTAAAATCTTTACCGTAATTTATTGATCTGATAGCTTTTAAACTATATTTTCAGATAAAACAATTTGTTTTTCTTTTTCACCATATTTATTTGACTTATCGATAGAACACTGTTCTAAAATGTAAATAGAGTTTGGCGACTACATTTTGATGGCATTTGTTATATTTCCCCTATATTATGTCCTAAAAAATATAACTAAAACCAGGTTATAATTAAAAAAATTAATTTAAGTCATCTGATAGCTTTTAAAATGCCTTTTTGTATACTTATTTTTTTCTTTTCGATTATTGTTGATTTATTTTATCAATTTTAATGTAGAATATTTCTTTAATTTTGAACTCAATTGCGCCATTTCTTTTTCTCAAAATTTTTAATGCTAATCTTATTCTGTCGCTAAAAAGCATTATCGTTTTAAAAAAGGATGTAACATACATGTCGCATGAGTAATATTTTAATCTGCAGATACTTTTGTCCTCTTTAAATGATATGGGTAAATCTTTTTCGTCAGTCAGCCAATGATAAATTGCCAAATATGATTCTTTTATTTTTTAGATTATATTTTTAAAATTCGTGGTGAAATTTAAATTTGAATTAATATGCTTTCCTTTCACGATAATGAGATGTTTTATTTTCGGATTTATTTGTTAGTGTGATATAATCCAAGAACTACTTTTTATTTTGAAATAAATGTAGCCTTCATTTCGAAACCTTAATTACCCAAATCGAAGGCTGGGAGTGAAGAGGCTAGTTTTAAAATTAAAATATTATTTGGGGAAAAAACAACCCCTTAAACAATGCGTAAAAGAATACTTATAAAAGGAAACATTAAAGTATGTGACGCTGTATTAAATATAAATTACATAGAAAGAGTTTATTAAAATACTGTGGCATCAGCTTAGATTATATGCAAACGATTATTTGGTCTGATAAACATCTGAAAGAATGAGGGAAAATACTAAACAGATTTCTTCAGAAACGCTTTTGCAGACGACACCGAAGAAAAAGAAAAATATAAAAATAAAAATCACGCTAGATGGTGTGCTTACGAATGAAGAAAAAAGATGATGACAAAAGGAGTGTTAGTGTTTTTTAGAGTTGTAAATGGGGACTAAACCGGATGTTTCATGGAAGAACAGTACGGAATGTTTTTTTAAAGATCAAATATGGAATTCGGACACTTGCTTTCCATAGAATAACTAGGTGCTTGAAAAATGGAGAGAAGAGAATCTGTGACGCAAGGTGAGCTAAATGTGCCTCATTTCATGCTGATTGCGCTTCCTGTTTCACTGCTGGAAATATGTAGTAAGGATGCAGAAAATGTGATGCAGCACTAGAGCTTTTCAAATAGATTTTTAAAAAAGGTTTAAAGGGACATAGTATCTATCGAGTTGAAAAGTCTTCATTATAACAACCTATATTTAATTCGTTATAAATAAAAAGTTGTGTTCTGTTTAGAATAAAAAATTCCTAAATCATAAATAAAGAACTAACTTTATAAAAGCCATCTACTTTTGCAACATGGAACAATATATTTTTATACAAAGCATCCCCTATATAATAATAGCCTAAGTTATCTGTCCGTCCGTCCTCGATTTTATGAAGCCGTTGTACCAGGAATGGATAGAGGCATCCATATTGAATTCTTGATGAGTTAGGGTTAGCAAAATTCAAAGCGAGTTCAAAAAAGTTCGAAATCCACCCCTTCCTCCCTTTTAGATCGTTTTAATTCATTATTGCAAGCCCTATTTTCCCAGGTTAAGAGCAGGCGATCATTAAATTGATCAATTAATAAGTAGATGAAAATAACATTTTTTTTCAGCATTATGACGCCTTTCCTTTAACCATCTCATTGAATCATTTCTTATTTTAAATTATTTAAATATCGTCTGCATTATTTTCATACGTTTTATCACTGAACTTAGATATTACGTAAATAATTTTCTTTCATATTTGGCTTAAATAATAGATTAGGTACATATGTGATAATTTTAAATTTAATCATCGATTACTTTTTGTTGCAATGAAAATTTTATCACCGGTATTAACAACAAATTATTTTCATAAAAGTCTAGGAGTCTATTTCACGGACTAATAAATATCTAGCGTTTAAAAAAAAAAAAAAAAATTAAAAAAAAATTTTTTTTGGAAAAAAAAAAAAAAAAAAAAAAAAAAAAATAAAAAAAAAAAAAAAAAAAAAAAAAAAAAAGATTATATACCTTTGAAAATTAAGAAGTTTGTTCGTTTGTGTTTGCTTTTTATGCATAAACACACAGTTTGCAATTAATTCGCTCAATTTTGAACATCATTCATATATACTGCCAAATAATTACTATGAATGTTATAACCTCTGCTGTCCATCCTATCACGTAATATGACAAGATAAATTAAAGTTGGCAACTAGCATACCGTCAGTAAAGTTAAACAAATTATTGAGCGTGTACCAGATAATTCTCAGCCAAAAAACAAACCATTTTTTTTACTTGTCTAATAGTACTTTACAATTCTGAAAAATTAAAAGTTTTACTGATGCTAGTAAAATATATATGCCAAGTGAAAAAATTGAAATCCATTTACCCGAAAATAACTTTTAGAAATAATTTTTTTTATCAAGTTAACTATCTTTTTAATTTTGTGAACCCCAATTATATTAAGATGAACTATACATTTTATTTATAAATATATATCAAATAGCATCAAAACAGAGTCACCATGCTCAGTGTAGAATTAATAGAATAAGATTGGCATCTAAAGATTAAATAAATGAAAATGGTGCATCTCATTTCAATATGAAAAAAAAATTCCATGCCAAAATTAATAAAATGAAACAAAAATATAGTAAAAAGAAAAAGCTAGAAAAATTGACTTATCTGAAAACATTTTTAAACACTATCAGATGAATTCAGTTACTTAAAATATTTTAATTATTTTAGAATGTAGTTTAAAGGAAAAATATATATATCAAATGGCGTTCAAAATAGAGTCGCTGAACTCTGTAGGATTAATAGCATAATAAAGGCTAACTGTTTTTAAATTTTTCCATTTCTTAATACTGTTTACTTCTTTACAAATTTTAAAATATAAGATACGTTTAAAATGTTAGCTTATTTGGTAACAGATTAAATATTGATGAATTTTTTTTCTTGCTTGCACCACTCATTTTACTATGGGCTGAAAAATAATATTTAATCATAAAAACTAAAATGTGTTAAATAATTAAACATAGAGTAAATATGTATACCTAAAAAAGTTTGTAATGCATAAAGCACATTTTTACATCGCCTAAGTAAAATAACATATTGTTTGTATTCGACAAATTTTTCAAAAAAGTATTGTTTTAAAATAAAAATCAAATACTTACCAATTATATTTATACAATATATATATATATATATATATATATATATATATATATATATATATATATATATATATAATAATTATCAAAATTAATTAACTTTAATATTTCCTTAAAAACCTCCTCTATCCCATTCTAATTCATTAAAATCTTTTTCCCATCCTCTAAATGTCTTAATCAAAGGAGTGTCTAGACTTAAAATTCTTCCCAAAGGTTTTCTATCCTAAAGATGTAAATTTTCTGTCTATTCAGCCCGTTTATGGCTCCTCGTTTTTCCTGATCTTGCCCTTAAATTTTGCTGAGTAAGTGGATAAATTCTTTCTGTCTTCGCTCTTGGGTGCACCTCTGTTCCAACAGAGGGATTTTAGTGCCTTTCTTCCGTTTGTCGTGAGTAGTAAAGATGTCCGTTTTTAGCAGCTCTGAAATAAAAATTTTAATTAGACTTATGCCGTTCTCTTCAATGGTGGCCAGACTGCATCATTGTTATTATTGTTAGCAGCTTATTAGGCTTCTCCTTGCCCAGTAGCCGGGCAAATAAAAACAATAGGGACTACATAATTATTTAGACTAGAGGAAATAATTTTTTACATATGTATATTTTGAAATTATTTAGACTTTTATAAAAATTGTACTGGCCCTTATTGTAAATTAACACAACTGAATGTTGCGAAACATCAAGTAGGTTTTGACAGGCCATTATGATTCGAAAAATGCATTTTTATGTATATTTAAAGAGTGCAGGGTCCACGCGAAGCCTACCTTCTGTTTCAGAAATGTTTACTTGACTAAGCCAATAATCTAGTTGATATTTTGGTTTTTTAAACGAATTTCAAAATTTGGTTGGCCACAATAAGTTAATAATTTGCTCGTTTCGTTTTAGTTTGCCAAAGAAATCTTAAACTGCATGTAAATATGTATCGGAGCAACTGGGTCAAACTACTGTCGAGTCCATTTTTAAATTGCCCCCAGTGTGGCGTGGGCACAACGTTGGCAAAAACTGATTTAGCTGTACAGTGATCCCTCGTTTTTCGCGGCTAATGGGGACCAGAACCTTCCGGGAAAGCTGAAAAACTGCGAAGTAGGATTTGCCCCTACGAATTTTCGTGTATGCGGGTACACGAATGTTTTAAATGTGTAAACAGTATTTATAATTTATACATTTAAGATAAAAATGACAACAGTAGACGTATTTACTTAAACTTTCCAGGACTAATTATTAAGGTTAATTACAAAACCTTATGGAGTAATAAACATCATTCATCATTGCGTTCTGAGACAGGCGAAGTCTTGTGTTGGTGACGGAGGAGAGGCTCTCACTTGACTCGTAGAAGTTTTAGGCTCACTCGGAGACTCTTCTGCTGGAGGCTCTGACGGTAGAGCCAGGGGGCTTTACCTTGGAGAGAAACATGGTGAGGGGTAGTTGTTGTCTTTGTTTTTCCTTTTCTTCAAAATTCTCCTGTACAAGTACTTAACCCCGCCAACGCGATTGCTGAACTCGACAGCTCGAATCCTATTGTCGTCAATGTCTTGTGCAAATCCTTGTCATGTTACGCATTTGTTGCAGATTCTTCAGGATGCCACGCTTTTTAGTTTCTTCTTCATCTTTCTCTTCCTCACTTGCAGACTTTGCTATCCCCTTTCCGCAATGTGGCAGTCGACATGGTTATATTTTTTCATTTTTATATTTTGATAAATATTTTGGAAAAACTCGTGAAGGACTGAAGCTGCAAAACAGGAAGAGCGAAGTGGCAAGGGATCAATGTATCAGTGTTTGTTCCACTTTATGATACATCGCCGAACTGAAAACTTAGAAATCCGTGTTATTCTGCAGACCGTTATATCGATATTTAGCGATACTTTGATTCATAGCCTTGTCCTACTCATAAGCAATGTTCAATATCTGATAGCCAAATGAAGAATTATAACGCCACCTTTCGATCAACAACTGAACTATTCTGGTACCTTTATCGCTTTCTTTACAACCTGCTACATTTCCAGTTGGTTCAAATCGCATTGTAGTTATTCAATTTTAAAGTTCATTATGATCTTTAAATCAGCCAGAACATTCAAAATCATTTAAAAAAGTGTAATAAATAATAAACGAAAAAATAATAAATCAGTAAAATCTCCAGATGAAGAATATCGTATAATTTGTTTTTTAAAATCATCCATCATAATTTTTGGGGTTCATAATTAGTGATAATTAAGTTTCAGTTCAAAACTATTTTAGTAATCTACATTCCTGAAAGCAAAACAAGTGTGCGTAAAAAAGCTAATCGGTCTTTCGTGAGATTTCAGCTTTCGTATAAACTCTCTTTTAGACTATTTTCTGTAATTCTGATTGCAGTAATGGTTTTGTTCTGAAATCATTTAAAGATCGTCTGTAATCAAGTGCACGCATGGAAATTCTTGAGTTCATAAGGATGAGAGAAAAAAATCTCCTTTTCATGCAAATGAGGTTACAGTTAAAATCACAAAACTGTGAAAACTGTAAGAATTTTGCTTTGCTAGACTGAATCAAGATTTTGAAATATGTTCTCGTTAATTTACGAGGGGAGAACAATTGTAAAAGGTCTCAAATGCTTTAAATTTTTAAAAATCCTCTTCATTTTTACAAATTAAAATTTTTTAATAAGTTCTGAATTTTGAAATTTTTATACATTAAATACAATAAATTTCCATCTCTGTCGACTTCTTTAATTTTGGTTTGAGGAATGTTTTTTTTTTTTTTTTTTTTTTCTTTTTTTTTTTTTTTCGAAGCTACTCTGTCGCAGCAGAGAACACTTTTGATTTTGATAATTGATCTTTACTTCGAAGTATATTTTTTAAAAAGGACACCCTTTTGTTCTTAGAACAAAACTTGCTAAAATTTGAAGATTCATATATGTAATTTTCATCGTTTTCAACAAATTAAAAATTTATTTTTTGTTTTAATTATAATACATCTTTGTACTCATCATTTTGATTTTTTTTCCTAAAGTCAGGGCCTGATTAAAGCACGGGCCGCTGGGCCTAGGCCCTGGCCTCCCTAAAATTTGGTACTTAATTATTAAATTTTAAATAATTTAATTAACAAAATTTGAAAATGTTTTTTTGTTAATTCTTCAAGTAATATTTCATGAAACCTTATTCAGAAATTAAATAAAAACAGCTTTTTCTTTGCTCACAATTGAAAATGAAATGACTTCGAAACTTGATTTAATGATAATTATCAATGATTTTGCTTCCATAACAGCAAGAAAAAAACCACTTTGAAAATTGTATTTCAATTATTTTGTTTTTGCTTAAAATTTTTATGCATTAAGGTGAATAAGCATACATTTAGTTTTTTTTTTTTTTTTTTTTTTTTTTTTTTACTTCCAGTAATGGATTTTTATAAAATGAAAATAACTTTTTATAAAATTGTAAATTTTTTTATAAAGAAAAGGATTATTGATTTAAAAATTATTATTGCAGATTTTATTCTCTTATTAGAAACTATCAAAGTAAATCAAATGTTCAGTTTAAACTTTTAGTATTTATTTATAAATAGCTCATAGCATACATAAAGAAATTTATTATGGTTTGCAGTAATTAAAGGAACATAATACTGGAATAACAGTTTATTACATTCAACATTTATAATATGAATCATTAAGAAAATAATTTACAAAATATTAAAGGAAAAAAAGCATTTATCTTATATATTATATAATATAAATTAGTAATAAATTAAAAATTTCAGCCAGTTATAAAGAAATATTAGTACTTTTTATTATATTTCCGAAACTTTGATACAATTGTTATTTGCTTCAGAATTTTATTATTTTATTCTTTTTTTATCTTATTAATTTTGTCTTAAAATCTAAGAATAGCTATTATTTCTTAATCTTACCTATGCTATTTTATTTTATTTTTTAATAAAAACTTAATTGCATGTGTTACAGTTTACATCCTCGAGGATATACAGATTTTTGGCATTCGACTGTACTACAAAGGTATGTAAACATAAAAAAAATTAATATAAACTTTCCTCTAAAAATAATCGTTTGTATCCTCTTTTATAAACTATTTTTTTTTTTTTTTTGCTTTGAAAGGAGGTTAGGGGGGGGTTGAAAGACTACCAGGCCCTGGAGGTTAAGGGGGGCGAAAGACTACCAGGCCCTGGAGGTTAGGGGGGGTGAAAGGCTACCAGGCCATGGAGGTTAGGGGGGGCGAAAGACTACCAGGCCCTGGAGGGTAGGGGGGGGGGCCCGAAAGACTACCAGGCCATGGACCCCACTTTTCCTTGATCGGGCCCTGCCTGAAGTGTATATAAAATTAAAGTATATATTTTTTTCACTCCTGAAGGATGCATCTGAGTATCAAACATAGATTAGTATGAATGTCCTTGCTCGTCCTCCTATAGTTACGTCCCTGATTCAATATACGCGAACAAGTGTTTTCGACACTGAATCTCGGAAATAACTGTAGAGATTTTAAAACCTGACCTGACAGAAATCATACAGTGCGCCTGACCAATCATCCGAATAGCAATGCTACTCAATACTAGAAGAGTCCATCAATACATTTTATAAATTATCCTAATAATCGTATCAATCTTCAAATAAGATTACTAATGTCCCATTTCTCCAATGGTATTTTTCGAACAAACAATTACAAATGGAGCTAACCAATTACTTTGCTGCTAATCGCCCTTTTTAAAAACAATTTACTTAAAAATTCTCTGTCTAGACATAATTCTGTCAGAAACAGATTAATAAATGATCACTTAATTTCACTTCCCTGAATGAAGAAACGCTTGTTCTAATAGATTGTGAGACACTTATACGTATTAATGTTATAAAGTTTTTTTTTTTTTTTTTTTTTTTTTGCAGAGACGGTGAGTGAAACAAACAAACAAACAAAAAGGGCGGTTCACTTCTGCCCTTGATTTCCTTACTTTAAGGAAGAAGCTTGTCAAGATTTGAAACAGATGTCTTCTGTTTTCCTTACTTTATTTTTGGCATCTTGTACTTTGGTTTCTTTTTATTCACTATATCTGTACCGTTTCCTTTATATCTAACACAAATATAACACAATAAGTTTCTATTTCTGGCGCTGTACCACCTGTTGTTTCAGTACCAGTTTTTCTTTCCTCCTGCCCTTAAATCTCATACATGTCTAGATTAAGACTCGTAGAATAAAACCTTTGTTTTCTTTTTGTTTACTAGATTCTTACAATTTCCTTTATATCTAATACGAATATAACACGATAAGTTTTAATATCTGACGCTGTACCATCTATTTTTGTTGTATAAGCTTGCTTTTCTTACAGGGCTAGATTAAGACTCGTAGAGCAAAACTTTTGGTTTATTTTTATTTATTAGATTTGTACAGTTTCTTCTATATCTAACACAAATATAACACGATAGGTCTTTATTTCTGACGCTGTACCATCTGTTGTTCCAGTATCAGCTTTTCTTTCTTTCTGGCCTTAAATCTCATATTATACAGAACTATATTAAGACTCATAGAGCAAAACCTTTGGTTTCTTTTTATTCATTAGATTCTTACAATTTCCTTTATATCTAACACAAATATAATACGATAAGTTTCTATTTCTGGCTCTGTACCACCTGTTGTTCCAGTACCAGCTTTTCTTTTTTTCTGCCCTTAACTCTCATATATATATATATATATATATATATATATATATATATATAATATATATAAATATATATATCTTTTATATATATATAATATATATATATAAAGAGATAAGACTGAAGCAAAACCTTTGATTTCCTTTTATTCACCAGAATCTTACAATTTCCTTTATATCTAGCACAAATATAACAAGATAAGTTTCTGTTTCTGGAGCTGTACCATCTGTTGTTCTAATATTAGCTTTTCTTTCTTTCTGGCCTTAAATCTTATATACAGAGTTAATTAAGATCAGAGCAGAACCTTTATTTCTTTATTCAGAATTCTTACAAACCTTTATATCTAGCACAAATATAACACGATAAGTTTCTATTTCTGGAGCTGTACCATCTGTTGTTCTAATATTAGCTTTTCTTTCTTTCTGGCCTTAAATCTCATATTATACAGAGCTAGATTAAGACTCACAGAGCAAAACCTTTGATTTCCTTTTATTCACCAGAATATTACAACTTCCTTTATATCTAGCACAAATATAACACGATAAGTTTCTATTTCTGACGCTGTACCATCTGTTTTTGTAGTATCAGCTTTTCTTACAGGACTAGATTAAGACTCGTTGAACAAAACCTTTGGTTTCTTTTTATTCATTAGATTTGTACAGTTTCTTTTATATCTAACACAAATATAACACGATAAGTTTCTATTTCTCGAGCTGTACCATCTGTTGTTCTAATATCAGCTTTTCTTTCTTTCTGGCCTTAAATCTCATATTATACAGAGCTAGATTAAGACTCATAGAGCAAAACCTTTGATTTCGTTTTATTTACTAGATTCTTACAATTTCCTTTATATCCAAGAAAAATATAACAAAGTTTCTATTTCTGACGCTGTACTACTAGTTGTTCCAGTACCAGCTTTTCTTTCTTTATGCCATTAAATCTCATCTATAAAAATCTTGATTAAGACTCGTAGATCAGAACCTTTGATTTCTTTTTATTTACTAGATTTTTATTTCTTTTATATCTAACACAAATATATCATATAAGATATTTCTGAACTGTACCAGTTGTTTATTAAATTTCAGTTTTCTTTTATACCTAACACAAATATAACACGATAGGTTTCTTTTTCTGACGTTGTACCATGTGTTGTTCCAGTATACGAATCATAGTCTAGTTCTGCTTTGTTTCTGCCTTTAAATATATACAGAGTTAGATTAAGACTCGTAGAGCAGAACCTTTAATTTCTTTTTATTTACTAGGTTCTTACAATTTCCTCTATATCTAACACAAATATAACATGATAAGTTTCTATTTCTGACGCTGTACCATTTGTTGTTTCAGTACCAGCTTTTCTTTCTTTCTTCCCTTAAATCTCATCATATATACTGAGCTTGATTAAGACTCGTAGAGCAAAACCTTCGATAAATTCTTACAGTTTCCTTTATATCTAACACAAATGTAACATAAATTCCTATTTCTGACGCTGTGCCACTTGTTATTACAGTACCAGCTTTTCTTTCTTTCTGCTCTTAAATGTCATATATATAAAGCTAGATTAAGACTCGTAGAGGAATTGATTTATTTTTATTTACTAGATTCTTACAATTTTCTTTTATTCTAACACAACTATAACATAAGTTTCTATTTCTAATAACACCTGTACCACCTGTTGTTCTAGTACGAGCTTTTCTTTCCACCAGCATCTCCAATGATTACAGGGCCCTACTAAGACTCTCAGAGCAAAATTGTCTACAACTGTGGTTTTCCACCGGTGGTGCACGAAATCTGGCATAGCCAAGTCTGGTGGTACCCGGTACAGAGTTTAAAATTGTCACGCCATATCCTTCGTTTACCAAAATATTTCCCTCGGTGTTTGACCATACAAGTGATATCGAAAATATTAACTGCAGGTGTTCAGAAATATATAGAAGTTTAAAATAAATAAGAGTTTCTGGGTCAAAACACTGATGGATTCAAAGAAACAACTAAAAACAAGAAAGAGGCACATTTATAAATTCATTTTAGTTCCGAGAAATTTCAGTTTGCCAAAAACTTAAGTTCAATGAACCTCTTAATTTATTTGAATACTTAATCACTGTTATTAACATTTGAATATCCAGTCACTCGTATTACTATTTGAATATTTAATCACTGTAATTATTTAGCTTCCAGCTTCTTCCTTGCCCTAAAGAAATAATTATCTATAGATTATTCCCCACAACCTTCATACCGACGAACTTATAAATGATTTCATTAATGTTCTATTGCACCTTACACACTTTAATATCCTCTCCCCCCACCCTATCTTTCTTTATATAGACTAGACGCTTCGTGTGCATTTTAGGCCTAGGTATTGAAGATCGTTGGACATTTTTAAATCACTTAAAACAAACCCAGTCGAATTAAAACATAAAAATTACATCCAATTTTAAGCTGAATTTCTAATGTTACATTTAATTCTTTAATGTTTCCGCAGTGCTCTAAATATTCTTATTTAAACTTTAATTTACTTAATCCAGTATTTACCTTTTTAATTTGTTTTTTGCACCGTATAATTTCATATTTGTAATTATTTAATCTTTTTTATCATACTGCCATAGTGGAACTTTGTATTTTATTTTAGTTCTTAATTATTTTGTATATATTTCTAAATTTTTCTTAATATGATTAAGGCCTAATAAAATTTTTGACCCTATTTTTAAAAACTAATTAAATTAATCAAACTAATTTAACTAATTAAAAAGTATGCTTAATTTTTTAAAAACTAATTTAAAATTTTTTTGTCTTTCCTTTCTTATATAAACAATGAGAAAAATACTTTAAAAAATCAGGAAACCCCACAACCAAAAGTCACAAGGAATGATATCTGGGGAACAATACTCTTGCGTAAGGCACGTGCAGAAATTGGACTTCGTGTTACCCGCTTTATACTACGGAATTCTTTCAGAACTGCAACGGAGTTCTGCTAGTTCTGGTAAAACAATTTTACCAGTAGTTCTTATCAGTAAGTATGATGTGTAGACAAGAAACTAATACCTGACTTAACTTAGTGAAACTAAATAAATACCATATGTGCTACAGTGCCACCTATAGGCGTATTTTTGTACTAAAATTTTTTATTTAATAGATGTCAAGCGCATCATTAGAATTATCTTTAGTTCTAATTGTATTCCATTTGGACCAATAGAACTTATTCTAGAATCCTAAGAAGTGGGATCTTCTTAATTTATTTCTTGCTAACCCTGTTTTAAGTTTATATAAAAAGTTTTTATATTTATATACTATTTTCTATATTTAAAAAACAAGGTAAATTCAGCGAATCTAATTGAATAAAAAAGGGAGAACAAATGATAAAAGTTTCATTATATATGACAATAATTAAAGAAGATATAATAAGGTGAAAAAATATGAAAAGAAAACCTTCAATTTAAAGTTTCTTAAAGATAACGTGTTCCCTTAAGGTTCTCAAATGAAACTTTGGGTTTATTTCAAAATTAACTTAATTAATTTAGCAAAATTAAATTAGTTTTTGAATGTGTTACCTCAACAGTTTTAAGAATTTCAAAAATTAAATTTCTCAGTTTTAAAAAATTAAAATTTTTAAGTTATTCTTAAAAGTTTGAGGGCTCTATTTTTTAATAGTTCAAAACGGCTAAAATATTTTTTGTTGATAATTTAGAACTTTTGGGTTTGGAAGCTATTGAGGGAATTATAGTCCTCATGGGAAATTAAAATATGTAAAAGGCTTGTAAACGGTTTCGGTTATTTAATAAGAGTATTTAAAAAATTGTATTATTTTTTGGCGCACTTCGTACCAATAAAAGTTGCCCAAAATACCAACCCTGTTCTCATGGATACCATGTTGGTATTATCTCCAAAAGCAAAAATTTTAATTACGATTTTAATAATCGAAGACATTTTAAAAAATCTTACTATCTTGTGTTGTTTCTGAACCTCGCTTGACAGTCAAAACTAAAAATAAAGGTAGTTTACATATTTATGTTTTGTGAACATTGCCAGAAATTTCGCCAAATTCGCCAAGGGGTACCGTATTCTGAAGTAACACTTTCCGCAAAAATACCTCGGTCATTAATGGGTTAAATATGTATATAAAGACAGCAATAATACAAGACTAAAGAATACATGTTGTCAAAACCAAAAATTTTATTTTAGATTAAATTCTTCCAAAATATAAACAAAATCACAATAGTATGAAAAGAGTTTAACATTTTTCTCTTCGTCATATGACTCAAATAAATCGGATGTTTGAGGCTTCAGTGTCCAAAGAGATTATGAGGTTGTTATGGGTGAGGATTTTGATGGAGATGACTTGCAATCGTAAATTTGAAGCTGAGGAGTGAGGAGTGAGCAACATTCAGTTTACGAAGATGTCTTTGAGCTTGGTGAAAATTCAGAAAAACAGATGGTGATGGGTTTTATTGTCAAGTAAAATTGTCTGGTCCAAAATTGAAAAGAGATTGTCCATGTCAGAACTTTGTCTTTTCCTGAAATTTAATTTCCATTGAATGTTCTTGAAAAGATTCGATGTTAGTAGCCAAATAATATGTTCATAACCTTATTCCAAATAAAACAATAATCTGTTTTTCCAGTCGCTTTTTGAAAGATGTTTTGCTTTTGAAAGATTTTCTCTTCGTCGTATGACTCTCAGTAGTCGGATGTTTGAGGCTTCAACGTTAAAAGAGATTATGAGGCTGTTGCTTAGATTTTGATGGAGATGATTTATCAATCGTAAATTTGAAGTTGAAGAGTGAGGATTGAGATATAGTCAATTTATGAAGGTGTCTTTGAGCTTGGAGAAAATTCAGCAGATCAGATGGTGGTATGGACTATTTTCAGATAAAATTGCCAGGATTGTAAAAGAGATTGTCCATGTTAGAACTTTAAATGTCTCTGTATATGAAATTTTGCTCTTGAAAATATTTGATGTTAGAAGTCAGATAATATATTCATTTTACGTATAACCTTAGGCCTAAAGAAACCAGTAATCTGTTTTTTCAGTCTCTTTTTGAAGGATGTTTTACTTTTTTCGATTGGCTTAGGAGGAGGCAAAGCTGGTTTCGGGAATGTTCGTCTCTCCGGAACGCCCAAAGCTTTGATGGCCTGTTCTCTTTTAATTGCAAAGGCAGCAGCCCGTACTTGCCAATCCTCACAGTCCTGGAGGAATTTCTCCATCCAGGGATACTCTGACCTTAGACTGCTTAAGCTGCTGTCGCTCAGGTACGATCCGGCAGCGCGTACCAACTGGAATCCAGGACTACCACCTTCAGATGTTTCAGTTGCAGTGTCGTACATGGACGACGTTTCAGTAGCAGTATCGTAGTCACTGTCCAGTTCCATAACTTCTGTCGATTCCACTGGATCCAGTTCCTCAATTGTTATGTTCTTATTTTTTCTTGTTACTGACCAGTAAATTCGAAGGCAAAAATACGCTACAAAGAAGACGCATACAGCGTCGGACATTCCGCATAGGAAAAAAGTCAATAAGATAAAAATCATGCTTTTCAGTTGAATATTTTTTAAAATAGAAGTAAAAGTTCCAGAAATAAATATTAGACAATAATACAAAATGGCCCAAATTCTTCTTCAGATCTTAAATCTTAAAAATGACGAAAATATTTTTTAATTCCTCCTAATTTTTAATTAATAAAATCAGTTGAATAGTCTAAAATCCTGATGCTTGTTGAACAGTTAATAATTCGATGAGGTAAGTGTTTCAAGTCTTCAAAATTACCTTAAATGTTCTTTGAATAAATAAGGCAATAAATATCTTTAAAATCTTCAAAATATCAAAGACTTTTCACGTTCTAAAATTCTTCAAATCTAAATTGCAGAAATGACAGGTATCTTACTTAAATTCTTCTTTGAATCTTATGTATTTGATGTAACAAACGTTTTTAAAATCTCCAAATCTTAAATGTCAGAAATGACAAGTATTTCTCTTTAAAAGTTTCCGATATTAACTATCAATAATAACTAGAAATGATCTTAATTTTTTCAGATCTCGATAATTAGCAGTATTTTTAATCGTTGTTCAATCACGATGATTATAAAACAGCAAAATTGCAAATAGCTCAAAGTTTAAACCGCTACACTAATTGTGTTAAGTTTAAAGATGGCGTCCTGACCAACCGTTTGTTGGGAAGATGCTCTGTTGCAACAATAGGTTGAATTTTTTTTTATAACAATCCACAGTCAAAGTACAAAATTTTAAACAAAGCAACAGTTTAATACATTTTTGCCTCAACAATGCTGTATTCCTACACTTTTATTTGTAATTGCTTTCAATCTATGACCACGTGGTCTAGGCAGTTTGTTTCCTTGAACTCTGTGTTCAGCTAATTTCAGCCTTGTTATGCCTTAAAAGCAAGAGATCCTTTTGCAGTAAGACAAAATGCAGGAAATTCAGCTTACACTGATTTAGGAATTTACGTACTGTGTACATAGTTGGAGCGAGAAATTAAAATAAATTTAAGGGAACAGCTGTAGTTGGTTTGAAATCAGAAAAGGGTACCCTCGCTGATTTGATGGTAAAACTCTAAGCATGGTAACCTAACTTTATTCTGCAAATCTCGCGTAGTCCAAAGAATCAGTCTACATTTTGATTTACATTAATTTGGTATCCGGACTTGGTAGAATCCCAGTTC
>CM063497.1:21848504-21863504 GCA_032207245.1 Pardosa pseudoannulata
TCTTTGTTTGGTCAGTCGGTGACAGGTAATTATAAGGGAAGAGATGAATGGAAGTAAGGACGTGGTACAAGACATATAAATAGAGAATGTAATGTAATGAGATATAGAAATAAATGACCAGGGGGAAAAATTACAAGTTTAGGGAATTAATAAAAAAGGGGAGGAAAAGATACTAAAAACAGATTCTCAAAAGAAAAAGTATTTTTTCCCCTTGCGAACTGTAGATTTTTTCTGTTTTAAGTTGTACCACAAAGTTACTTACAAATAAAAATATTAGAGTTTTATAATTTACAAATATAATAGGTGAAATAAAAAGAATAAAAATGAATAAAATTAGAAATATAAAATTAGGGTAAAAGTAATAATAAATAAAATTAAAGTTTTGTAATTTACAAAAATATGAGGTGAAATAAGTAAAAATGAATAAAATTAGAAATATAAAAAAATAAGGTAAAATTTATAATAAATAAATTTTTGTATTTTACAAATACAAGAGGTGAAATAAATAAAAATGAATAAAATTAGAAATATAAAATTAAGGTAAAATTAATAATAAATATAAAGTTTTGTAGTTTACAAATATAATAGTTGAAATAAAATGAATAAAATCAGAAGTATAAAAATTAAGGTAAAATTAATGATAAATAAAACTAGAGTTTTGTAATTTACAAATATGATAGGAGAAATAAATAAAAATTAATAAAATTAGAAATATAAAATTAAGGTAAAATTAATAAAATATAAAGTTTTGTAATTTACAAATATAATAGTTGAAATAAAAAGAATAAAAATGAATAAAATCAGAAGTATAAAATTAAGGTAAAATTAATGATAAATAAAACTAGAGTTTTGTAATTTACAAATATGATAGGTGAAATAAATAAAAATTAATAAAATTAGAAACATGAAATCCGAGTAAAATTAATAATGAATAAAATTAGAGTTTTTTAATTTACAAATATAAGAGGTGAAATAAATAAAAATGAATAAAATTAGAAATATAAAAAATTAAGGTAAAATTAATAATAAATAAATTTAAACTTTTGTAATTTACAAATATATGAGGTAAAATAAAAATGAATAAAATTAGAAATATAAAAAATTAACGTAAAATTAATAATTAATATAATTAGATTTTTGTAATTTACAAATATAATAGGTGAAATAAATAATCAAAGTGGATAAAATTAGAAATATAAAATTAAGGTGAAATTAATAATAAATAAAATTAGATTTTTGTAATTTACAAATATAATAGGTGAAATAAAAAGAATAAAAATGAATAAAATTAGAAATATAAAATTAAGGTAAAAGTAATAATAAATAAAATTAAAGTTTTGTAATTTACAAAAATATGAGGCGAAATAAGTAAAAATGAATAAAATTAGAAATATGAAAAATAAGGTAAAATTTATAATAAATAAAATTAAATTTTTGTATTTTACAAATACAAGAGGTGAAATAAATAAAAATGAATAAAATTAGAAATATAAAATTAAGGTAAAATTAATAATAAATATAAAGTTTTGTAGTTTACAAATATAATAGTTGAAATAAAAAGAATAAAAATGAATAAAATCAGAAGTATAAAATTAAGGTAAAATTAATGATAAATAAAACTAGAGTTTTGTAATTTACAAATATGATAGGAGAAATAAATAAAAATTAATAAAATTAGAAATACAAAATTAAGGTAAAATTAATAATAAATAAAATTAGATTTTTGTAATTTACAAATATAATACGGGAAATCAATAAAAATGAATAAAATTAGAAACATAAAATTAAGGTAACATTAATCATAAATAAAACTAGAGTTTTGTAATTTACAAATATGATAGGTGAAATAAATGAAAATTAATAAAATTAGAAATCTGAAATCCGAGTAAAATTAATAATGAATAAAATTAGAGTTTTGTAAGTTACAAATATAAGAGGTGAAATAAATAAAAATGAATAAAATTATAAATATAAAATTAAGGTAAAAGTAATAATAAATAAAATTAAAGTTTTGTAATTTACAAAAATATGAGGTGAAATAAACAAAAATGAATAAAATTAGAAATATAAAAAAAATTAAGGTAAAATTAATAATAAACAAAATTATTAGATTTTTGTAATTTACAAATATAATAGAAGAAATAAATAAAAATAAAAATTAGAAATATAAAATTAAAGAAAAATTAATAATAAATAAAATTAGAGTTTTGTAATTTACAAATATAACAGGTGAAATAAATAAAAATGAATAAAATTAGAAATATAAAATTAAGGTAAAATTAAGAATAAATAAAATTAGATTTTTGTAATTTACGAATATATGTGAAATAAAAATGAATAAAATTAGAAATATGAAATTCAAGTAAAATTAATAATGAATAAAATTAGAGTTTTGTAATTTACAAATATAATGCGTAAAATAAATAATGAAAATGGATAAAATAAAGAAGTATAAAATTAAGGTAAAATTAATATTAAATAAAGTTAGTTTTGTAATTTACATATATAATAAATAAATAAAATTAATAAAATTTTAATTAATAATATTAAATAAAATTAATGCCTATTATATTTGTAAATTACACATATATAAGGCAGAAATAAGTAAAATTAAATTAGAAATATAAAATTAGGGTAAAAATCATAAATAAAGAGTTTAGTAATTTACAAGCATAAGTAAAATAAATAATAAATAAAAATGAATACAATTAGGAAGATAAAATTAAGGTAAAAATAATAATAATTTAAATTATAGTTTTGTAATTTACAAATATAATAGACGAGGTTACAAATGTGGCTGGGACAACATAAAACATTATAAAAATTTGAATCCGCACATAAAAGTAAATAAACAACTATAATTTATAATTCAATTTAAGGGTAGAGTAAGCTTTACAAAAAGAAATATTTTCATTATGTTTATGCTGTTATACCAGTGCGGCATTCTGCCATGTCTGACTGGGATTTCAGGTGTAGTAGGGTTCTCGAATGTTTCTGAGACACATGAAGGTTTTTGCCCTCGACTTTAGATTTGAAAACCCCTGAGATTTTTCTTATAAAATACCTACATTAGCTTGCTTTTCCCTTACATATGTGTTTGTACATAAAGCTTGCAAATTAAATAAAAGTAATTAAAAATAATACTACACACAGCATGTATAATGAAAGTGCATGACTCAAAAGTAACATGACATTTTTTTTTTATTTTTTTAAAAGGCATTCTTTCTTGTGGCAACTAACAAAAGACACAAATGACTATCGACACGCAAAAGAAAACAAAAACAACTCCGGACTGTGTGCCTGGGTTACATACAACTAATCTGACCTTCATTACTGATAGGTCACTCATTTAAAAAGGCTAGTTCAGAAAAAAAATTCTTCGAAACCGGATACCCTGATAAAGCTGCATATTAGCATAAGTGTCTGTTTTTGAGAGCGTCTCGAGGTACGCTAACATCAAAAGTACTCGCGTACGGATATCGAGTGAAGGCGACAGTCACAGTTAATTTACATTACTTGTAAAAGGAAAATATCAGTGTCCAAGGATAAGGGAGAAACCGATACACCTGGCAGTGCTTATTCGCTAAAAGCCTCTGACATACATACACCAGTTCTATGTAATTAGGGTCATCCATTTAGATAGGTCGAACAAAAAAAGGGGGGATTATAACAATAAAAAGTGAAAACATTTTAGAACACTTGAGCTAGCACTTCTAGTGATAATGTTTAACAGATATCCAAAGCTGTTCGTTTGCGCATTTTAAAGTGCTGCTTACAAGGCCAAGATAGCAAGAAAGTTACTCCTATCATAAAAAAATACAAAGAATTTCTTTTTTGATAACAAATGAGAGTAATTATTACACACTACTCGAAATACTAATAATTTAGAGGTTGAAACTGTCAACTTTTGTCAGGAGTTAAACAGGGTTTAACCGCTGGTTTGGTAATGACCGGTAATGGCAAAAATATTTTCTTCTTAACTTAATTCAAAAATAAAAATTGATTTTATGTTCTCATTTATGTGATTAATTAACTAAATGTGTAGAACATAACAAAGGGAGGGGAATTTGTTTGGGTCAGTAATAAAAAAAAAAGGTTTAATTTTCACCCAGAGGGCGATTTCTGATTTATTACACATTTAACAGACAATTACTCAAGATGAAAAATTCCATTACAAGACATGTTCATCATTTCCAGACATCCAAAGTCACATTGGTTGTGCTCTGGGGATGACGAATATCAAAAACGCCCCTGGTGGTAAACTATTATTATTATTCGATTAAACAAATTTCCGTCACTTCATTATACTCTACACAACATTTCATAACTTTCTGAATTCTTTTGACAACTTTAAATGTCAGAACATGTCATGAAAAGCTGTCTTTCACTAGGTATAGCTTTTAATTATCTATTTATGTTTAAGTAAAACCAAAAGGAGCATTGGTTGGGCTTTGATCACGAGTATAAAAATGGGTGGTAAACTATTTATATTATTATTATTCGCTTACACAAATTTCGTCACTTCATTTCATAACTTTCTGAACTGTTGACAACTTTAAATAATGAGAACAAGTCGTGAAAGCTGTCTTCGAAGGTATAGTTTAGTTTATCTATTGATGTTTCAACCTCCAAAACCAAAGTCACATTGGTTGTGCTCGGGGATCACGCTCCCGGTGGTAAATATTTATTATTATTTATTAAATTATATTGAACAAATTTCCGTCATTTCATTATCTCTACACAACATTTCATAACTTTCTGAACTGTTGACAACTTTAAAATGCTGAGAACATGTCGTGAAAAGCTGTCTTTCGACCAGGTACAGTTCTTAGTTTATCACTTGATGTTTCAAAGGCCTCCAAAACCAAAAGGCGCATTGGTTGTGCTCTGGGGATCACGAATATCCAAAAACGCCTCCTGGTGGTAAACTATTTATTATTATTCTCTCAAACAAATTTCCGTCACTTCATTATGCTCTACACAACATTTCATAACTTTTTGAACTGTTGACAACTTTAAAATGCTGAGATCAAGTCGTGAAAAGCTGTCTTTCGACCAGGTATAAGTTCTTAGTTTATCACTTGATGTTTCAAAGGCCTCCAAAACCAAAAGTCACATTGGTTGTGCTCTGGGGATCACGAAATATCCAAAAACGCCCTCTGGTGGTAAACTATTTATTATTATTATTATTATTATTATTCTCTCAAACAAATTTCCGTCACTTCATTATTCTTTACACAACATTTCATAACTTTTTGAACTGTTGACAACTTTAAAATGCTGAGAACATGTCGTGGAATGCTGTCTTTCGACCAGGTACAGTTCTTAGTTTATCACTTGATGTTTCAAACGCCTCCAAAACCAAAAGGCGCATTGGTTGTGCTCTGGGGATCACGAATATCCAAAACGCCCTCTGGTGGTAAACTATTTTTATTATTATTATTATTATTATACTGAACAAATTTCCGTCATTTTCATTATGATTCTACACAACATTTCATAACCTTTTCAACTGTTGACAACTTTAAAATGCTGAGATCAAGTTGTGAAAAGCTGTCTTTCGACCAGGTACAGTTCTTAGTTTATCACTTGATTTTTCAAATGCCTCCAAAATCAAAAGTCACATTGGTTGTGCTCTGGGAATCAAGAATATCCAAAAACGCCCTCTGGTGGTAAAATGTTAAACTATTTATTATTATTATTATTATTCGCTTAAACAAATTTCCGTCACTTCATTATATTCTATAAAACATTCCATAACTTTCAGAACTGTTGACAACTTTAAAGTAAGGATGTTTAATTATCTACATTCTGTATATTGTATGAGTATGAAAGAGTATGTAATGGAATTCTTTTATCAGATTGAAAATTCGCTGCACTTTGGATTAAAATTCTGAACCCTCCCCGAAAAAAAAATGCTGACTACATCACTGCCTGCGTATAACAGAAAATGCAAATGAACGAACGACGATGTTCAGCTTTCTTAGTTATTAGATATTTTATTTTTATTCTTCAATCTACACACCTCTGACGAACATTAAGACCCCAACCTGCCCATGCGACACATTTATGAAGCAAAAACCAGACGAAATTTCCGTCCGAGTAACAAACCTGTTACACTGCAGACGACGGCGTTGCTATAGGAACACCAGCAAACACATTAACATATAAATATAGCTGCACAAAATAAATAATAAAAAAAAAGTGGAGGAAGGTGGAAGGGAGTAGTTTTACGATTTCTACTTGCAATAAATGGAGATTCACTACAGTGGGAGGTTTCGTAAATTAAATAAAGAAGCAAGGCGAGACGATGTGAAAGGAAAGCAAACGAAGCAGACAATATGAAAATAAAGTAGACGCGATTTTCGATAAATTTAAAATTTAGTCAAGGACAAAAAAAAAAGTGTCCGAAGTTCGATAAATCAATACACTAAAAGAATTCTGCGAGCTTCTTCTTGCAGAACAAGAATTTGGTATTCGATTGGGAATTTCAAGGATCGATTTAAAGCTTTATTTAAATGCGATATTCAAAGCAAATCGATTGATTTGTTCTCTTTAAGAAAAGTATTCGAAATACATGCAAAACATATATAAATGCAGACTATTAGGAATTGAAAGTAGTGGCGATAGTTGCTACAGTTAACATGGTAAAAAAAATCGGATTTAGAGTTATTTATTTAACAAAATATTCAGCCGTTATTTAAGCAATTTCAATGTTATCTCTCACAAAGAAATTAACTATCGAACAAAAGAGCAGTTTGAGAATTAAGCATTTGTGGAATGTCTTAAATGCAGTAGCCCCTATATATATATATATATATATATATATATATATATATATATATATATATATATATATATTTGCCTCATTACGAAGTGGGGTCTCGGGCGGTTGTCACCGCCCTGCAATCGTGAAACCTCGCGGTGAGAACTCAATCAAGACACTCGAGAATTCAATTTAACTTCGTTTATTCATCGACATATCAAAGCATCATCATGAAACCGTATACGAAACTCTATATGAAACTCCCTGAAAAACTGTGATGGAACTTTTTCTTAAATAGTCATTTGTGCCGACCTACCACATATTCCTTAAAGTCATGTGGGTGATGTAACTCACTCGTTAGAACTCTATTTTTAGATATTGAACCGGAAAGATTTCTACTAGCAAACATTAGAGAATATTCGCTAGGGTTCCTTGAGAAGAATTACCGGGAAAATAGAATGATAAACCGAGAGTGATATATATATATATATATATATATATATATATATATATATATATATATGTATGTATATATATACATACATTCGAGTAAAAGGTAGTCTTAAAATGTGATGTAAAAAACACAAAGAGAGGGGTCAAAATTGAAAACAATGCATTACAATATTCATAAAATACATGAATATTAAAAAAAAAAACCTTTCATATATACATGAATATTTAAAAAAAACCTTTTAGTCAAATAATTTTTTAAGTGTAATATTCTTTTCAACTATAAATTTAGTTTCATTATCTTAGTTAATAATTAAAAGTTAGGATTTTTAACGGCATCCAATATATATATATATATATATATATATATATATTTATATATATATATATATATATATATATATATATATATTTATGAGGAGCTTAATTTCATATGAAACCTTCATAATATTCATAGACATACAGAAATGATTAAAAAATTGTTTTTTTAAGCCTACACAGCCTCACATTTTGGGCCAATTTACCTATTTCCGTTAAACTGTCATATTCCTCCATATTTTAGTGAATATTTTTTTTACATTTTTAAATATATTTAAAAATTTATACTACTTGCCTTGATATTTGCATTAGATTTGCATAAAAATATAAACATCTTTAAACATCTGTAGAAATATTTTAAAATTATGAAAGAACTTTGACAAATAGGCAAAAACTGTCGCTTCAGAATATTGAAATGTCGAACATCGGTAAGTTTAATTCCTTTTATTAATAGTATTATTCAGAAAATGTACGTTTCAGCATTAAAATTCTGAAATTCACGTCTTTTGTTAACACGTTTGTCACATATTTTTCCTCCATATGTCACATTTTTGCCTGTCCAACTCCTAAGCCTAATACAAGCTTCATGACAGTTAATAATGTAAATGTTTTCCCATATTTGATCATATTTTTGCTCGTGGAAATCCTAAGCCTAACACAAACACTGTAGCAGTTAATAATGTAATTTTTTCCCCATATTTGATCACAATTTTGTCCTTAGAAATCTTAAGCCTAACACAGACTTCATGATAGATAATGTAAATTGCTTCCCATATTCCATCTCAATTTTGCCCGTAAAAATACTAAGCCTAACACAAACTTTATGACAATTAATAATGTAAATTTTTTCCCATATTCGATCACATTTGTGTCCGTAAAATTCCTAAACTAACACAGACTTCATGACAGTTAATAATGTAAATGTTTTCACATATTCGATCACAATTTTGCCCGTAAAAATCCTAAGCCTAACACACACTTCATGACAGTTCATGTAAATTTTTTTCCATACTCGATCACAATTTTGCGCATGAAAATCCTATGCCTAACACAGACTCCATGGCAGTTAATAATGCAAAACGAAGGGAAATAATATCAACTAAACTTGCATCCGTACCATACATATTCAGTGTCTTAAATAACAAAACGAATAAATTAACCGGAGCCTTTCACGAGATCCTGAGAACAGTTGTTTTTTTCATTTATATAACTCTTTATCTCGGTTAACAGGATAACGACGGGGGAATCGTTCAAAGACAACCCGTTAAACCTTGACTTTTCAAACAATGCATTACGTTGTGACGGTTTGCCTTTGCATCACAAAGGATACGACTGGTAAAGTTCCAAGTGATCCAAATTCCCTTTCAAACTTTTCATCGCCAAGCATATTTCGCAGGCTGTACAACTCGAATAAAAAGAAAGGAAAGCTTTCCCGGGCCATTGAGAACGGAATTATAACGTGAACTAAAATAAAATGAATGTTCTTTTTTATGTATACATAAATATATTAGATTATATTTGTAATTCAGGACTCGGTTCTACATCACTGATAACTTACCTTGATCTGGATCTATTTTATTTTTTAGTCCGTATTTGAACCTGTACAAGTTTTTTTTATCGTCTGTATATAAAGAAGACAAGGGTAGTGTGTTACGGGGATAATGGGTAAAAGAAACGTTTTACATGATTTCAAATTAGGCGAGTTTTTTTTTCACCGACTTTTGTTTTAGTTGCAACAACTAAACTGTTGTATTCAATACAATGCTATTTCCCTGAGAAATTTTCTTTACCTTTTTACTTTTACCCCTCGTAGCATATAAAAAATGACAAACTTTTTAAAACGTTTTAAAAATAGAAAAAAAAATCCGTTTACCTCAAATCTATTGTCTTGTTATAAATATACAAACCGGTCTGTTTAGTATGGTTTTAGTTTCAGTACTACGGTCTATTTATTTATTTATTTTGCTACACGAGGGCTAATGCCTACTGCTAAAAGAAATCTAGGCTAATTTTTTCATCAACTTTTATTTCACCAATTAAACTGTTGCATTCAATAGAATGTTATTCCATGACGAATTTCCTGTGCAGTTTATTTTTACTTTTCGTAGTAAATAAATGAAAAAAGACTAACATTTTTAAAAGAATTAATAGAAAAACCGTCTGCTTATTGTCATAAAATTAAAAATCTATCTCTTTAGTTTTGTTTTGGTTTGAGCACTACAGTCTACTATTTTGTTACACCACGGCTAATGAGACCGGGACCTACTGTTCAAAGCAAACTAGGCTAGATTTTTTTTTCAACTTTAGTTTTTGTTTCAACAACAAAAGTGTTTTAATTCACTACAATATTATTTCATAAGCAATTTTCTTTCGAATTTTTACTATTGCCTTTCGTAACATATAAAGAAAGGAAGATTCAAATTTTTAAAACAACTTATAGAGAAAAAAAAAATTCTGCTTATTTGAAATCACAAACTACTTTGTTTGGTTTTGGTTTGGAGCGCTACTCTTCTTCTTTCTTATGCTACATGAGGGCTAATGAGACAGGAATATACCCTTAGAAAATATATATATATATATATATATATATATATATATATATATATATATATATATATATATATATATATAATACAATAATTGTAAAACTGCTGGACACATGCTAGTACCTATTGTTTTTACTTGCCCGGGCTACTGTGCATAGAGAAAGCTAACAGTAATAACGATGATGCAGTCTGGCTACCATTGAAGAGAATGGCACAAGTCTAATTAAAACTTTATTTCAGAGCTGCAAAAAGGCACATCTTTTCTACTGGACAACAGACAAGAGAAGGACACAAAAATCACTTTGCTCGAACAGAAGTGCACCCAAGAGCGAAGACAAAGAATTTTCCCACTTATTCAACGAGTTACAAGTGTACAGGTGTACATACAAGTGTAAGATCGGGAAAAACACGGAGCTATTTGCCGGCGACAGCTGGAACACGTGTTGAATAGACAGAAAATTGACATCTACACGACAGAAAGCTTTGGGAAATGGATCGAAAGAATTTTAAGTCGAGAACGCTCTTTTGATTCAGACATTTAGAGACTGGGGAAAATATTTTAAGGAATTAGAAAGGGAGAGAGGAGGTTTAAGGAAATATTGAACTTAAATAATTTTGATATATTACACATGTATATAATTTATATAATATACATACGTGCATTTATATATTTATATACATATACATACATTTAAATATTTAAATCTATACCTTTTTACAATAGTATTTCAACGAAGAATGTGGGAGCGATGAATACGGGAAAATAACACTGGTTTTATAACGATAAATGCGGGACCAAATGAATCAAACGTTTATTGAATGAACGATAGATCCCGGTAACACTAAAATATAACAATTTAAAGTGAGCTGACGTTTAACACCGTAAAGATTAATTAAGCAACTGCTAATACTTTGTTTGCAATTTAGTATATACTAAGAGAATATTTACAAACACTAAACGATAATACAGTTTTTCTTCACAATAATGAAGAATTGTTAAAACGATAAGAATCCTGTTCTCACTTTTGTACCACAGAAAAAAATCAATTTAAAAAAGAAAACGAAGGTATTTAAATTCACTCCTTTCTACATTAGTATTTCTACGCACGATTCTCTAAGGGGGGGAAAAAAGGGCAAAAAATGGAAAAACTAAACTTAGTTCCTGGGAAGTACTCAAACTCAGAATGACGGTTAAGCCCCGAATGGTTTGCGTTTCCACGTTTTTTTCCTTTCTTCTCCGCAACCATAAAGAATAAAGCTGAATCATTTGCAAAGATAAGTCCATCGTAAATATAAGAGAATTAATAAACTGCTGAAAAATACAAGAGGTGCAGACTCAAAAAGTATTTGTCTAGTTTTCTCCTTCCTGCCATTGTGTGCTTATGATTTGGTTTATGAACTCATTCAACGGAATTGTCATGAAGTTGAAAAGACGGTTGCAGTGAAGTCTTTTCCTTTCAGAAATAGGAAAAATTATTCCATGGTAAATCAGAGCGTAAAATAAGTTATAAAACGGCATCTAAAATTCCCCTTTTTTTTCCCCTTTGCACTCAAGTTCCGGAATTAAAGATTCTTTGTATTCTGTGATATTTAACAGAACTAACAGAATTGTTAAGAGTATTCGTGACATAATGGCTGACCGTGCAATTCAATAAATCTAGAAAGAAATTTCAAGTCATTAACGGTATAAAAGAATGTTTTATGAATGATTTTCCGCGTTTAATAAATGAGATCCCAACATTTCATCCGGTTATTACAATACAAGAAAATACCGTCATGGTATAACGTGTTTAAACATATGCATCCAATTACATCTATTTAAGCATGTGAAATAAAATCGAAAATTATTTAAGCTAACTCGATAATAATTCGATTTATAACTCGATTATTAAATATATATCGAATTTTCAATTCAATATATCTAAATTCTTTATAATTAAGTTATATTACGCTCTAAATTATTCCTTGAGCAGCTAATTAATCACATGAGAACATAAAATCTATTTTTATTATTAGACCAAGTGAGAAAGTTTAAAATATTTCTTGCTATTACTGATTCATTGCCAACCAGAGGTTAAACCCTGTTTAACCAAATGTTGAAAAAAAAATCGAAATTTTCAAGCTCTAAATTATTTATTAAGCGGTTAATCAATCACAAATGAAACATAAAATCAATTTTTATTATTGAATCAAGTGAAGAACAAAATATTTCTTATTATTACTGATTCAGTATCAATCACAATACTGACAAAAGTCGAAATTTTCAAGCTCTAAAATATTAATATTACAGAGGAGTCAGCAGATTTATAATGTAATGTTGAGTAATTTGCATAAGCATGTTTATAAAATCCGATCTTTCAATTACTGCCTCCATAATACAATCATAGTGTTTGTATTCTAGAGCAGACGACATTTTTTTATTCTTCTGTTAAAAATATAAGAAGCAAATTTATTTTCATAAGCCGTGTAAAAAAAAAAGAAAGAAAAAAATAGTAAATGCAAATCCCTTGGGTAAACTGTATTATTATTCAAAAGCTTGCACAACTCGGAAGCAAATAACACTGGAGTAAACACAAAAGGAACGATTCACTTCTAGAATATTTCGTCTTTTATCAAACCTTCTGGATATCTTCCACTCGCTGCATCTTCATAACATTCTTTTTTCTGCTTCTCTCTCCTGAATCGGAGAGTTTTAAGAGTAATGTTTGTATCAAGTTCAATTCCCGGAAGAATAAAAAAGAATTAATGTACGACAGAAGCAGTTTATAAAGAACTGAGATTTTCGTTCTTTTATCTGGCGTTAGTATAGTTTAAAAAAAGATTTATGCACCAAAAGATAATACTTTTTAGGAATCGAGACCGGAAAGCGAAACAGAATTAGATTTATGAGTAGAATTACTTACATATTCTGTTTATTTCGCTGTTCCATAGAATAAAAATCAGGAGTAATCTCTAGTCGATTTTCTTCGATATTCCAACGTAAAGATGTTCCTTACAATAGCTTATGAATGAACAACAAAAGGTAGTATAAACTAAATATCACGCTATGACATTTATTTGGCGTCATTTGAAAAAGCTGTCGCCAAAATAATGCCAACTTCTCACTAAATTTCAATTTTGACATCTATAAAAATGTTTCTAAAATTGTTTTAGTTGACAGCACACTAAAAATATTTAAATTATTTGCGGCACATCTAATAAAATATTCAATAAAAACAAAAAAAAAATCAATTATAAAATATAAGAAGGAATTAACTAGGTAATTGCGTCAAAAGATAATACTTTCAAGAATTGAAACGAAACCGAATTATATTTATGAGCAGAATTGCTTACATATTCTTTTCATTTCGTTGTTTCTTAAAATAATTCCTCAAGAATAATATCCTGTCAATTTTCTTCTATATTCCAACGTCTATTACAAAAGTTTTGGAATGAACAACAAAAAGATATGCGAACTGAAAGTCAGGCTATATCTTTCATTAACCGTCACTTGTAATATACACCAAAAAACTGCCAATCTTACTACTTAAAATTTCAAAGGTCTATTACAGTGTTTCTCAGCCTTTTTTGGTTAAAGATACTATAACCAACTGTCGATTAATCGATAAAAAATATTTCAACATCGTCATTTTGTGGTTTTTATAAAGAATCAAGTCCAGGGTGATATTTTCATTTTGCAACTTTTGTTCTCAGTAGATTTAACAGTACCCTAAAAAAACTCTGATAACTATGAAGTGGACTGTAATTTTTACATTATTCACACGTCTTCAAAGAAAACTAATAAAACTTCTTAACATTTAAAAATCTTTCTTCCTTTGTTAGAGGGGCTGGACACCCGCTTGCCGTAAGGGGACTACATAGATCAAAACTTTAAAAATACTCAGAAACTTTGGCGTTGAACACATACTCGTCGCCAAAAACTCGCCAAGGAAAGCGCATGGCTCATAGCATTTGGCGTAACAAACACCATTGTGCAAATAGCTCTTAGCACGTTTCGAAAGTGACGAGAAAAAAGAACTTACATTTTAAATATTAATTAACAGTACACTGTCTTAATTAATTTCACAATTTTACACTAACTTGCCTAGATTACTGCCGTGGAGCACGGTTTAATAATTAAGGAGCTAAACCATGGGGCCAATGATATTTTTACTTATATGCTAACATGTTTCAATTTTGGTAACCTTATGTAAAAATAACTTTTTCATAAAATTAAGCAATATATGCTATATTTGGCAATTTATCGATAGCTTCTGGTTTACGTAGAATTGTCTTTATTAGAAGATTAGACAATCCACTGCCATTATAGTACTGTTGTTTTGAAACGATTAAAACACAGATAAGTGTAATTTTAAATTTATTTTTCACTTCTTGTGTATTTTTTCATTTCAAAATTTTTATTGACTTCATTTACTTTTCGCAGTTATGCATTTTCTTTTTTTGTTCTTTAACTCCCTTATGCGGTTTGCCCGTACAGTGTACGTGCTACCCAAAATTGGCCTCAACTGGTTTGCCCGTACGGACGGCGTACGGGCATCGATATTTCCTCATCTTCTTTTCTGCCGAACGATGGCCGATTGGTTAGAGTGCTGGCCTTGGGCACCTGAGTTCGTGGGTTCGAATTCCACAGTGGCATGGATGTTTCTTAGCCGTTCGGAATCGGCTTTAAACTGTAGGTCCCGGTCTCATTAGCCCTCGTGTTGCAAAAAGTAGACCGTAGAACTCCACACCAAACCAAACCTCTCCTTTTCTAGTTTTCCCGTATCTTTCATTATTGTTAAGAGACTATTTAGTATTAATATTTTTCAACAGATGGCGTAACTTCTCCATGTGAAAAAAAGAAAAAATTATTATTCTTATTTCATTAAGTATGATACTTAATTATATGCAATAAAAAATATGACTTTTTTGGAAGCGTTT
>CM063497.1:21866004-21876095 GCA_032207245.1 Pardosa pseudoannulata
GATAAGATATTATCCAGAAAAAAAAATCAAACTTGCTGCAAGTGTGTATGTTATCTAGGACTGATATACAGGGTGTCCAAACGACTTCATAAATTCTGCCCAGCTCGATTCCTCTTTGGGAGTACATAAAAGCTTCCCAAAGAAGCGTTCGTGTACGATCCATAGTTACTACCGGTGGCTGCAAGATGCAGCCTTTTAAATACCAGTTCAACAGCCGGTTAACGTCATACCATGGCGAGCGTGCATGCATGACGCGATATGTGTTGCGAACCTTTAAAACATTATCGCCTGGAAAGATATGCATATACTGTTGTTGATGTGTCCAATAAAGTGTTTTTTCTTGCACCGGCAGTGACGTCATACTTTGTTTTTCGTATTTTTCTCGTAAACTATGGATCATACAGGAACGCTTCTTTGTGTAGTTTTTATGTAATCCCAACAAGGAATCTAGCTGTGCAGAGTTTAAGCGGTGGTTTTGGGACATCCTGTATACATCTATACACATAAATTATACATACATATGTAAACGTACACACATACACGAACTGACAATGCTTGGTACTTCATCCAGTTATAAGTATAATTTGGCACGCTTCTACTCCTCTCGTGGGACAAAACCGAATAAAAAAAATTGTCGAGGGAAACCTCATGAAATTCAAATGTTCGAAAGGGAAAAATTTCGAAAAATTTTTGCCAACCTCAGGAAGAAGTTGCTTCTGGCATTCAACCCGCAATGGCTTACATATTTCTTCCTTCCGACTTTTCATTCGAGAAGGAAAAAAAAAAAATTCTTTTTCTGAATATTACATGGAGCATAAGGAATGGGCTCTCGACAAAAATAAATGTGCGAGGGTAAAGAGAGGCTTTTTTACAACTCGGCACGCGAAAATGCATTCTAAATAAATATCCTTTTTTAATGAATTTTTTTTCTAAATATAAATCCGACATAGCAACGTGCAGACAATACTGTCAAAAGCAACATCGCGATTTTATAATTTAACAATCTACCTATACAGTACACGAGTATGCAATTTACATGTATAATAATTAAAAGAAAATAAACCAATCAAATTAAATATTATTTATATGCATATTTAATTGTTTTAAATTAAAATTGAATAAATTAAATTAAAAATAAACATACAGTGGCAAATTATAAAGCATAATTAAAATAGTACGTGACTTACGCCCGGCCTCACCAAATGCGTTTTAACAGCTAACCGCAATTAACCCATGGTGCCAACAAATGGTGGGACACAATTCTCCGTTTAAACAGAGATTAATAGCTGTTAGCCGTTAAACGACTTTGAGACCGGCCCTTAGAAGGCTTACGAGAAATTACTGTACTGCGAGCAAGCAGATCCCACCAAAGTTGTTTAACGGCTAACCGCAATTAACCAGTGGAGCCAACCAATGGTGGGTCGCAATTCTCCGTTTAAACAGAGATTAATCGCGATTAGCCGTTAAACGACTTTGAGACCGGCCCTTAGAAGGCTTACGAGAAATTACTGTACTGCGAGCAGCAGATCCCACCAAAGTCGTTTAACGGCTAACCGCAATTAATCCATGGCCCCAACCAATGGTAGTACGCAATTCTCCGTTTAAACAGGGATTAATCATGGTTAGCCGTTAAACGACTTTGGTGAGACAACCCTTACTGCTCGTTGGCTAGGAGCGGACTCACCAAAATCGTTTAACTGCTAACCGCGATTAACCCATGGCGCCAACGAATGGTGGGACGTACTTCTCCGTTTAAACAGAGATTAGCCGTTAAAGCGACCGGCCCTTAATCTACAATTAGCACGAGTTACTACTACTGGTTAAAACACTATTAGCCTTCGTTGCTACTATTAGTTAATCTACAATTAGCAAATTGTTACGCTCAGACGCAACCTTAACTTGAAAATTTTGATGATCAAATATGGCAAAATTTTTTTTTTTTCATTCCCTTTCACACAAATATCATTTCTTCGCTACGCGATCAAGAAACAGATAGCAAATCGTTTAGCTGTATAGAAAACTTTTTCGGACCTAAGAAGTGTGACGCCTCCTAAATCAAATCGAACTCTGTGATTTAGAAGACTTTTACGAGCAGTTCTCGCGCTCTCAACCTATTGAAAATTTTGACATCCATAACAATTTTCGAAACAGCCCGGGGTAAATTCCACTTTCGAATGCGTCGCCGTCCTTTCTTATTTATTTATCGCTTGCACAAAACAAACATCGCGAAATGAAAATAAAAAAGGGACAAAAATGGCGCCGAGTGTTTCAGCTGTATCAATATGTTTTCTCCCCCCCCATTTCTATCTGACCCACCCTAAACCCGCAAAGTCATGAAAGAGGCATCATTTCTCTATCTTCCCCCCCCCCCACACACACACACCGCTACCCTTTCTTCCTCTCTTTTAAACTAGATCAGTCATAAATCTTTACGATGCTTGAATTCAGATATTTTTTTTTATTTAAAAGAAAGAAGGTTCGCAATTTTAAGAAACACACACATACACACACAAAAAAAGGTTGATTTTTTTTTTTTTAAATGTGTGTGATTTTCTTTTTCAAAGGAAGATATTGAAATAACTTTCTTGCAAGCCATATGTCCACGACATTTTTTTTTTTTTTTTAAACCAGACAGCTAAATTTCAGAAAGTTTTAGAAAAAGTGGTATGAAAATCTTTTGGTATGAAAGGTATGAGATTTTAATTTTCCATTTAGTAACTAACCAGTGCAAGGACCTCGCATATATATTCTTACTGATTATATATATATATAAATATATATTATATATATATATTATATATATATATATACATACATACATACATACACAAATATATATGCATATATAACATATACACACACATATATATATATATATACATACACATATATATACATATAATATATATATATATATATAATATATATATAATATATAAATATATGTGTGTGTGTGTGTGTTGTAACGTACTGGAAAATAGGTAGGCGAGGCCTTCAATGACTCAGGCTAGAAATTAAGGTATTCTTGACTAAATATTTATTCACTAGAATTAAACTATGTACAGATATGTACAAATTCAATACACGATAACATTCAGGGATCTCGTACAGAGATAATATGCACATACAAGGATGCGTGGGATACCGGAACAGTATGGCTAGGGCTTTAAAACACAATAGCTGGAAACTAATTCGTGCCGGGACTAATGTTGACTCGATCACTCCGTCAGTCGATTAGCGCGGTTGGCTTTCACAGCAGGTTCGGAGGTTCCGAGTGCGTATCACGCTGGGATTCGTGAAGAAAACACAGGATGCAAGTCGATCCAAAATTAGAGTGCAAAGTCACTCTAGGCTGACTACTTCTATGCAAGAAGTTAACTATCAATCAGCAATAACGGGGAAGGAATTCCCAAGTCGAATGTTCGACTATCTAGCAACGGAGACGCTGGCGGTCTCAAAAAAAAACAAACTCCAGACACGGAGATAAGAGCGGTCCTCGATCGACCAGGCTCTAGCAGGTAGAAGCCTCGAGAGAAGAAACAAAGCAAAAAGCCCCCGTTCTAGTCCGGTCCTGTTCCATTTATACTCCACAATATCTTCGCTTCTCGGTTCTTCGAGAAGCTTCCCGAGCCAGGGTGACGCAATCTTGCGGTCACTCCCAAGTCTGCGATCAGCTGTCCTGGTTCCAGATGCTTAACCAACTTAATGCCCTTTTTGTAACCGCTAATGGGCGGCAAGGTGCACTCAATTATGTACACAGTAAAGGTCCATTCAACAGGTAACAATGTTCAGACAGTTCGGAGCCGTCAATGCACCGTTTTTCAATTACGGGTTTTAGACCACCTGGTCCTATTATCGGCTACTCGTGAGTCCACGACGAAAGGTCACCTTTTGGGCTCCTTGTTCGTTTTGGGGTCATGTAACGGATCGTTACACCCCCCCTCGCATAAGAATTTTCCACAGGGTGGATCTCGATTATGCCGACAATTCTCGTGGAGAACTGCAACTCTGATCTTCATCGTAAGGAACCAACAGTCACTCAGATACTTAATATACATTATACTAAAAAATAACACTAACTATATCTAAATTATAATATTAAATAATTACAACACAAAAGACAATATGCAAGTATGTACAGGTTACATTCTTACCACATTTTACATGATGCAGCGGCTTAATGCATCTGCATTAGTATTATCTGTGCCGGGTTTGTGAACCACACAGTAGCTATCAGTTGCAGCACCAGCTGTCATTTCAAACCGTTTGAAAAATTCCGTTGTGAGGTGGCTTGTAAACGAAAAGCCATTATCACATTGAACTTCGCGCGGAAAACCTAGATGCCTGAAAATCTGTAAAAACGCATCAGTGACCGCTACAGATCCTATATTTGGCACTGGCACCGCTTCCGAGTATTTAAAAACCAGACCTATCGCGGTAATTATATACCGGTTCCCATTTTCAGATTCGGGTAACGGCCCACAAGCATCTATATTAATTTTAGTGAAAGGTTCACTAATTATCGGAGTTAATCGCATAGGCGCCTTCTTTGTATCAATAGCGTTCCCTACTAGTTGACAAGGATGGCACTTAACATGCGTTTCCATATTTTGATAACATTTCGGCCAATAAAACAATTTAGCGAGGTGTTGTTTCGATTTAGTTGCGCTTGCGTGAGCTCCAGCATCTTCGTGGCCAAGAGCCAAACTTTCCTCCCGTAACCCTTTCGGTAGAACCAAATCACAATTTTCCTCTCCTAAATGGTTTACCTGAATTTTGCATAACAATTCATGTTTTTGTACGAAACTTTTATGCGCAACTCCATCGGTTACATTAACTAACAGTTCTCTCACTTCCCTAGTCTCAGAGCAATTGTCCTGGCTGACCGCAAATTCCTCTGGGGTTATATTCACAAGACCCCGTTCTGCGTCGGTCAAGTTGACAATTGGAAGCTCATATTCAGTTTCTCCGCTCGTGTCGTGTAACAATGCGGGTCCCTCCTCTGCGCTTAGGGGGGTATTAAAACCGTTTCCCTCGGAGCTCCCGTTTGCCTCGAGGGCTTTCGACTGCAACCTAATAATCGCATTTTTACCTAATAGTCTCTTTGATGTCGACTGTTGGTCAGTAGTTAGACGAGATATTACTTCATTCTCGCGCACTACTTCATTATAGTCAGAATCAGAGGATCCTTTTCCAAGCGCGGGAATTTCGAAACCCTCAGTTTGGTTTTTTCCCCGGTTCGCGCTTCATCTCTCTGACGTAAAACCGGAGTGTCCGTTACGCGAAAACCTCTCCCTATTGTACTTTTGTCCGTATTTCCGTCCGCACTTACTCCCAGACTGGTTTTGGTTGCAACGAGGGGAGGGGGGCGATTCGTGGAAATGGTCTTTTGTTCCCAGGTATGTTTATTTACCTTCTCCCCACCTGCACTGGATTTTTCATTTGTCGGACTGGAATTCCCGTTCCCTAGAGTAGTTCGGGTTTGTAACTTCGCTTGAGCGTTAATTTGCTCAGTTACCTGTATTTTTCGGTTTTGTTCTTCTAATAATGCAGCCGTCAAATTTCCCAGAATATATCGTTGTTGATTCGAAAAATCAGAAATGACGCAAGCCTTCGTATCGATATTCCCATATGTAGTACATAGCGAAACTCTTGCTACAGGTAATTTTATAGCGTGAGTATCTAAGGGCTGAGTTACCCATACCGTGTCGCCTGTAAAATCTTGCGGCCTAACATATCGCCTACAGATGAAGTCATAGCTAGCTCCACTGTCTCTTAAAATTTCAGACGGTTTATTGTTTACAGTGCCCAAACTAACGTACGGTGCTAGCAGATCTACTACCTCACTTTCCGTATGGATAGCATTTAATTCCTCCTTACGTTTTAATTCCGGGCAATCAGGTCTAATGTGCCCAGAGACTCCACACTGGAAACAAATAATGTCTCTGTGCCTTTTCCTTTCAAACTCCCGATCATTTCGCCAATCCCGATGTTTAAGTTCATTTACATTCGGCGTTTTTGGCCTTTCATTCTTAACTTCAACATTTTCCTGGGGAGGGGGTCTGATATTTTCAGCCGCCTTAATTGGTACTGAAAACTTGCGAAAATCAGGGGTGCGAGAATCCGGAAATTTTTTCCCTTGCGTTTGGGACCTCCCGGGTCTCCTAAGTAATTCATACTTGTCTCCTAAGTCCGCTACGATATTGGGTGAAACAAAACTTTCCCATTCTTTGAGATGGAATTCCTTGAATTCGCTCCCCATTTTCCGTTTAAGCTGGTCTACTAGCATTAAATCCAGTAGACCTTCATATGTTGTAACTCCTAAGCTGGATACCCAACCTTCTAAATAGGTGCGTATCTCAAAAAGGTAATCCTTCCATAGATTTCCTGATTTCCGTACATGTTGTACAAATTTTTGCCTCAGGGCTTCCGCCGATAATTTATAGCGTTCTAAGAGGAGTTTCTTTACAAATGTATAATCCCGCGTTTCTTCTGCCTTTTCCCTTAAAATAATATTTGACACTGAAAGCGGTAATAATGAAATAAGTTCCCCTGCCATCTCAATTTCAGGTACTTTCAAGTATTCAGCTTGTCTTTCGAATAGACAAAGGTACAAATTTATGTCCGTCTCATCCGGATTAAATTGTGGCATCCGGTTCCGCAAAGATGCCCCTGAGGGTCTTGGCACCTCTATCCGTTCATCAGTGCTCCTACGTTCCTGGGTTAATCTTAATTTTTCTAATTCGAACGCTCTCTCATTATCCCTCTCTTGTCTCTCCCTCTCCTTCTCTTCTCTCTCCCTCTCTTTCTCTTCTCTCTCTAATTCTATTTGCCTGTTCTCTCTTTCTCTCTCTAATTCTATTTGCCTGTTCTCTCTTTCTCTCTCTATTTCTATTTGCCTGTTCTCTCTTTCTCTTTCTCTCTCACTATCGCGCTCCGCCCTTTCTAGGCGTTCTTTCTCTAACCGGGCCTCAATAATAGTATCTAGACATCCTTCTACAAAAGCTGGATCGTAATCCTCCGATGTCTCAATTAATTTCCGTATTTGATTCATAGTTAAGGTTTCGTCTATTCCACCTATAATTTCCTTGGCTAACTCGACGAGATCTGCCTTACGCCCTTTACTTAAATAACTCATGATGAGATAATATCCTTAATAACTTACTACTCAATTTTCACAATATTAACTTACGACTACTCAACCAATTCGTGAAATACAATACTAACACAATACAAATACTACTCGATATTAGAACGTTTAACCCAATTTCCAAAATTTCAAATTAACACAATAATAATCACTTGAAAACCAAAACAATAGACAATATGAATTTTCCTAGCACAAATGCACACAATACAAAAATAAGTACTTGCAATATTCTCTTATAATGTGCTAACAGTTTTCTTAAGTTCAAATTATGATAATTAAATAACTAATATATTTAATTTAAGCAATGTTCTCAACACACTAATTTTCTCTTATCTTATTAAACAATTTAAGTCAAACACCATCATACACAATTTAAATTTTCAATTTATGCAATTTCAAATTTCCAAATTATATTCATTATATAATATTCTGATTTATACACAGTTTAAAATCTTATTCATGAACAGTTAAATTCCAATTAATATTCAATTACAATTATAATTTATACACACTTTTAAAATTCAAATTTATGCACAATACTATTACACAAAATTCCTTAATTCAACTTTACTCTTAATTCAAAACTTTAATATACCTTAGTCAATAATTCTTATCTTTGAAATTATTTTCTATCACTCTACAAAATATTTGCATACCAATTTAAGATTTCTTTCAATTGATATACATCTAATTTAAACACAATGCAACACAATTTACTATACTCTGATCTATCTAAATTCCTAGCACAACCTATACTCAATGTACTGTTGGTTCGATACAAGAGAACAGAATTGGTTACTCACGATTTTTGATGCTTGTTTCATCAGTCTCTAGCGTCGTCTTACGGTTGAACACCAAATCTCACTGTTGGCTCTCAAATCACAGGGTCACACAAAAAGTCTCACAGTTGACTCTCAATATCGCAGGATCACACAAAAAGTCTCACAGTTGACTCTCAATATCACAGGATCACAAAAAAAGGGTCTCACAGTTGACTCTCAATATCACAGGATCACAAAAAAATTTCACTAATGCAGGTTCAGATTCGGAACGCAAAATTTCTCATCTGATGTCTGGCTGCACAATTTCACCCGCGAAAATTTCTTCACCTAGCCTTCACTGTTTACTGTAACAGCGCTGCCACCAATATTTAGAATACCACTAGCCTGTAACGTACTGGAAAATAGGTAGGCGAGGCCTTCAATGACACAGGCTAGAAATTAAGGTATTCTTGACTAAATATTTTATTCACTAGAATAAACTATGTACAGATATGTACAAATTCAATAAACGATAACATTCAGGGATCTCGTACAGAGATAATAGGCACATACAAGGATGCGTGGGATACCGGAACAGTATGGCTAGGGCTTTAAAACACAATAGCTGGAAACTACTTAGTGCCGGGACTAATGTTGACTCGATCACTCCGTCAGTCGATTAGCGCGGTTGGCTTTCACAGCAGGTTCGGAGGTTCCGAGTGCGTATCACGCTGGGATTCGTGAAGAAAACACAGGATGCAAGTCGATCCAAAATTAGAGTGCAAAGTCACTCTAGGCTGACTACTTCTATGCAAGAAGTTAACTATCAATCAGCAATAACGGGGAAGGAATTCCCAAGTCGAATGTTCGACTATCTAGCAACGGAGACGCTGGCGGTCTCAAAAAAAACAAACTCCAGACACGGAGATAAGAGCGGTCCTCGATCGACCAGGCTCTAGCAGGTAGAAGCCTCGAGAGAAGAACAAAGCAAAAAGCCCCCGTTCTAGTCCGGTCCTTTCCATTTATACTAAGCACTCCTTCCGCTTCTCGGTTCTTCGAGAAACTTCCCGAGCCAGGGTGACGCAATCTTGCGGTCACTCCCAAGTCTTAGATCAGCTGTCCTGGTTCCAGATGCAGCAATTCTCAGATTCATTAACTTAACCAACTTAATGCCCTTTTTGTAACCGCTAATGGGCGGCAAGGTGCACTCAATTATGTACACAGTAAAGGTCCATTCAACAGGTTACAATGTTCAGACAGTTCGGAGCCGTCAATGCACCGTTTTTCAATTACGGGTTTTTAGACCACCTGGTCCTATTATCGGCTACTCGTGAGTCCACGACGAAAGGTCACCTTTTGGGCTCCTTGTTCGTTTTGGGGTCATGTAACGGATCGTTACAGTATGTATGTATGTATGTATATGTATATATATGATATATATATATATATATATATATATATATATATATATATATATATATATATATATTATTTATATATATATATATATTGTATATATATATATATATATATTTATATATATATATATATATATATATATATATATATATATATATGTATATATATGTATGTATATATGTATGTATGTATATATGTATATATATATATATATATATATATATATATATATATAATATATATATATATATATATATATATATATTATATATATATATATATATATATATATAAATATATTATGTATGTATATATGTATAGTATATATATATATGTATGTATGTATGTATGTATATATATATATATATGTATGTATGATATGTTATATATATATATATGTATGTATATATATATATATATATATATATATATATATATATATATATATATATATATATATATATATATATATATATATATATATATATATATATATATATATATATATATATTATATATATATATATATATATATATATATATGTATATATATATATATATATATATATATATATATATATGTATATATATATATGTATAATATATATATATATATATATATATATTTATATATATATTATATATATATATATATATATATATATATATATATATATATATATATATATATATATATATATATATACTTATATATATATATATATATATATATATATATATTATATATATATATATATATA
>CM063497.1:21876195-21893695 GCA_032207245.1 Pardosa pseudoannulata
ATTTAAAAATGTAAAACCTGATGACCTTCCTGTTTTTTGGAGAGCGAATAAATCCGCTTGGATGACCAGTGCTTTATTCGAAGAATGGGTTAGAGGAATTGACGCAGAAATGAGGAAAAAGAAGCGGTCTATTCTACTTACCGTGGATAACTGCCCCAGCCACCCAAATGTGAATAATTTCACAAATGTGAAGCTAAAATTTTTGCCTCCAAACACAACTTCGATAACACAATCTTTAGATCAAGGCATTATTCAGTCCTTCAAAGTGCACTGCAGAGCTCAACTTCTGGAATGGGTGATCACGAAAGCACAAGCCTGTAGTCCTTCTGCGTTGCCATCATCAACAGCTGCGTCAGTAAATGCTTTGAATGCTGTTCATTGGATTAATTCCGCTTGGAATAAAGTTACTCAAGCCACGATTAAGAACTGCTACAAGAAAGCTGGATTTGTTACAGCTACAACATAGGTGCAAGAGGATGAGCTTCCTCTATCTCCCTTGCCAGTTTTTTGATGGAGTTAATTTCGAAGATTATGTTACCATGGACGATGAGTTAGTAACATGTGTTGAATCAGACCCAGAGGCAATCTTCAGGGAGATACTCTCTGAGACTAAGCACAGCGAGAATTCTAGGATACGAGAAATGGACGGCAAAGAGGGTGATGATCCAAGTGACGATGAAACTGAAAACTACCCAACTCTGAAGGAAGACGATGTAAAGCGCATGATGGAGCAACTTAAAGATTTCACTGCAGAAAAATGCCCAAGCATGCTTAATGGACTTGTAAACTGTGAAATTGCTTTTTGCAGTTACCAAATGAACAAAAAGAGGATTCAAACAAAAATTGAATCATTCTTTCAAAATTTGTAAAAATTTGTACTTTCAGTAAAAATAAAAATGAGTAAGTGCTAACTTTTTTCTAAATTTTTCCTTAAAAAATACTAAAAAAGCTTACTAACTTTTTTCTAATATTGTACTATAGTAAATATTTTTAAAAAATTCCCTAAGTTGACCACCACCGTATGTTGACCACTTAGTTACAGTCCCTTGGGTGGTCAACTTATGGAGGTTCTACTGTATTTTTAATTGACGAAGGGGAAATCGAATCTCAATGTTTAAAAGAAAAATACTACAAATTATCCTTGGTATATATTAAAATAATATTTGGAGGAAGAACTAGATTTTGTATTGTACAAAATATACAAACACTTACATTAGTAAATACATAAAAATTAATAAATGAAGTAGATGGTCCATTTGGCCGGAATGAATGCGAATATTGCTAAATGAGTTCAGCAAAAGAAGTCTGCCAGAACTAGAAATTAAGAGAGCCCACCACTAACGATTTGTTGAACTGTTTTTTTTTTTCTTTGTAATCTATTAATGGAAAGAATTAAAGATCGAAGATCAGGAAATAAGTTATCGTAAAAATCCTTACAGGATGTCACTTGCTCACTTTGGGCTGTATGGCAGGTATGATGATCATGATGACGATCATGATTCAAAACATACCTATATCAGTTTAATTTATAAGCTTTGTAACTTCCTTAATCAGTCTGCATACTGGATCATCCTATATTCGTGCCATAAAAAGTGCTCTAATTAAAAATAAATTCTTTCATGTAAAACTTACCTTCCTGGTTGTCGTTAAAGATTTAGAAAATGTAAATCAATTTTATTTTCTCTTTATAATGTTCTTTCAAAACATTTCCGGATTAATCAAAGGATTAGACTTTGGATAAGGCGATTAGAAATGGGGTTCTATTGTTATAAATGCATTCGAGGGCGAAAGTTGTTCTGCAAAATGGTGTTGCTTGTTTGAATTTATTTCTCGGATTGCAATTCGAAACAGTTTCTAAGAAGTTACAGTAGGCTCGAATATGCATAATTATTAAGTACACTTTTCATTTTACTAGCTATAAACTGCTTATTATTCAACTAAATAGGACAAATAAAAAAAAAATATTACTCACGTGACATAAATGTTAAATTCTTTTGAAATACTTTTACAAATGATATCGTTGTTAGCGATGGAATACAATTGGAATCTTAAAATAGGATAAAAAAAAATGGCACAACTAAATTCAAAATGAAAGAAATGTACCAAATTAAAATTGATAAAATAAGACAAGTGATAGATGAGATTTTGGGAGTATTCCCCTTTGATAGCGAAACAGATTTACTTACATCCACAATTTAATGTGCAATCTAATATAACTAAGGTAAGTAATATTCATATCTTATGTAGTATTTAATAATTAATATTTTATGATTTATAGCAATAATAACTTCAAATGTTGTTTACTCAGAAGTAAAATTTTCATGTATTACAAATGTTTAAAGTACTCCAGGCGCATTGAAAATAAATCATTGTCTCTGAAATTCCAGTATTATTTACGTTAGAGTTTATAAAATAAAGTCTAGTTGAAACGGGTATGTTTTGAAGCATATAATATGTTAGTGAAACATTTTAATTAACCGCTATAGCTGTCTTTACTGCAAAATATGGGTATCATCATAATAATTTTTTTTCTCTTTATATTTTCTATGAATGCTTATGGAAACAACTACATTTTTTGTAAAGTGTATAAGGTATACTTAAAATTTTTTTTTATCAATTTTTATGCAAAATTGATGCGCCTGGAGCATTTTCAATTAAGCTAATTATGAAACAATTAATTATTAATAACTCCAAAACTAATTAGTATTTTGCCTTCAAATTTTTAAAATATTTATATATCAATACTACTAATAACATAGTCAATTTTCAAGTAAATTCATTTGAAAGAAAAAATGTTCTCTCTAAAGGTCCACTGTCGCCTTAAATTAAATTATGATAAAAATAAAAAAAATAATAACATGTATGTTCTATACATATTCCGAATTGTCTGAACCATAACGACATTTTGAATGGTGATTCAGATAAATCCGGAGAAATTTTAGATATATCAAATTGCTCGGAGTTAAAGTGAGTGTGCTACAGGGCTTTTTTTTTTCAGTCTGATTGAGGTTTGGCGACTCTTTTTTGGCACTAATTCATACATTTTTCTTTTAATTGCATGATAAAATAATTAAAATCTTTACCGTAATTTATTGATCTGATAGCTTTTAAACTATATTTTCAGATAAAACAATTTGTTTTTCTTTTTCCCCATATTTATTTGACTTATCGATAGAACACTGTTCTAAAATGTAAATAGAGTTTGGCGACTACATTTTGATGGCATTTGTTATATTTCCCCTATATTATGTCCTAAAAAATATAACTAAAACCAGGTTATAATTAAAAAAATTAATTTAAGTCATCTGATAGCTTTTAAAATGCCTTTTTGTATACTTATTTTTTTCTTTTCGATTATTGTTGATTTATTTTATCAATTTTAATGTAGAATATTTCTTTAATTTTGAACTCAATTGCGCCATTTCTTTTTCTCAAAATTTTTAATGCTAATCTTATTCTGTCGCTAAAAAGCATTATCGTTTTAAAAAAGGATGTAACATACATGTCGCATGAGTAATATTTTAATCTGCAGATACTTTTGTCCTCTTTAAATGATATGGGTAAATCTTTTTCGTCAGTCAGCCAATGATAAATTGCCAAATATGATTCTTTTATTTTTTAGATTATATTTTTAAAATTCGTGGTGAAATTTAAATTTGAATTAATATGCTTTCCTTTCACGATAATGAGATGTTTTATTTTCGGATTTATTTGTTAGTGTGATATAATCCAAGAACTACTTTTTATTTTGAAATAAATGTAGCCTTCATTTCGAAACCTTAATTACCCAAATCGAAGGCTGGGAGTGAAGAGGCTAGTTTTAAAATTAAAATATTATTTGGGGAAAAAACAACCCCTTAAACAATACATAAAAGAATACTTATGAAAGGAAACATTAAAGTATGTGACGCTGTATTAAATATAAATTACATAGAAAGAGTTTATTAAAATACTGTGGCATCAGCTTAGATTATATGCAAACGATTATTTGGTCTGATAAACATCTGAAAGAATGAGGGAAAATACTAAACAGATTTCTTCAGAAACGCTTTTGCAGACGACACCGAAGAGAAGAAAAATATAAAAATAAAAATCACGCTAGATGGTGTGCTTACGAATGAAGAAAAAAGATGATGACAAAAGGAGTGTTAGTGTTTTTTAGAGTTGTAAATGGGGACTAAACCGGATGTTTCATGGAAGAATAGTACGGAATGTTTTTTTAAACATCAAATATGGAATTCGGACACTTGCTTTCCATAGAATAACTAGGTGCTTGAGAAATGGAGAGAAGAGAATTTGTGACGCAAGGTGAGCTAAATGTGCCTCATTTCATGCTGATTGCGCTTCCTGTTTCACTGCTGGAAATATGTAGTAAGGATGCAGAAAATGTGATGCAGCACTAGAGCTTTTCAAATAGATTTTTAAAAAAGGTTTAAAGGGACATAGTATCTATCGAGTTGAAAAGTCTTCATTATAACAACCTATATTTAATTCGTTATAAATAAAAAGTTGTGTTCTGTTTAGAATAAAAAAAAATTTCTAAATCATAAATAAAGATCTAACTTTATAAAAGTCATCTACTTTTACAATATGAAACAATATATTGTTATACAAAGCATCCCCTATATAATAATAGCCTAAGTTATCTGTCCGTCAGTCCTCGATTTTATGAAGCGGTTGTACCAGGAATGGATAGAAGTATCCATATTGGATTCTTGGGTTAGCAAAATTCAAAGCGAGTTCAAAAACGCTCGAAATCCACTCCTTCCCCCCTTTTCGATCGTTTAATGCCGTTATTTCAAGCCCTATTTTCCCTGTTAAGAGCAGGCGATCATTAAATTCATCAACTTATCCCATTATAAGTAGATGAAAATAACATTTTTTTTCAGCATTATGACGTCATTCCTTTAACCATCTCATTGAATCATTTCTTATTTTAAATTATTTAAATATCGTCTGCATTATTTTCATACGTTTTATCACGGAACTTAGATATTACGTAAATAATTTTCTTTCATATTTGGCTTAAATAATAGATTAGGTACATATGTGATAATTTTAAATTTAATCATCGATTACTTTTTGTTGCAATGAAAATTTTATCACCGGTATTAACAACAAATTCTTTTCATAAAAGTCTAGGAGTCTATTTCACGGACTAATAAATATCTAGAATTTAAGTTATATATCTTTGAAAATTAAGAAGTTTGTTCGTTTGTGTGTTTGTTTTTTATACATAACCACACGGTTTGCGATCGATTCGCTCCATTTTGGACATCATTCATATATGCCGCCAAATAATCACTGTCAATATTAAAACCCCTGCTGTCCATCCTATCACGTAATATGACAAGATAAATGAAAGTTGGCAACTAACATGTGGTCAGTAAAGTTAAACAAATTATTGAGCTTGTACCAGATAATTCTCAGCCAAAAACAAACTATTTTTTTACCTGTCTCATAGGGTACTTTACAATTCTGGAAAATTAAAAGTTTTACTGATCCCGTCATATGACGGGATCAGTAAATATGCTAGTAAAATATATATGCCAAGTGAAAAAATTGAAATCCATTTACCCGAAAATAACTTTTAGAAATAAATTTTTATTTCAAGTTAACTATATTTTTCATTTTGTAAACCCAAATGAGAAATTTTCACGTTTTCTAATTTTAATTTTAAACAATAGAAGACAAATGAGTAAGCAGGACAGTAGCTATTTTTCTTTCATTTGGGAGCCTAATATGTGATTTCTAATGGGTTTTATAGCGGATTCTTTAACGTCTCTCAAAAACGATACTTTTTCTCCTCCGAGTTTGTGACGTCATCGTTCATGTTGACACCGATCGCCTATGCTGTTTACATGTTAAAAGGCGACTTTTAAATTTGTTTCTGTGTAAAGTATCGCATATAAAATAAAAATTTTCTTATTATGTTTGTATTTTCGGGAGGTTGTCCTACTGTACTTTGGTAAATCCAGGTAGAAGAGACATTAATGACAAATTGAGATAACTAAGCTATCTAGATCGATAAAATAAACCTTCAGGTTTAAATAAAAATATATTTTGATAGCTAGAAAATTTCAGGAACTTGCAAAAACAAAATCGGAAAATAGTGCGCGTTTACAAGCAATAAGAAAATATTGGACAAAACGATAATACAACCAATAAATATTTATATATATATATATATATATATAAATAATATTTTCCCCTAGTCACAATAATTATGCATCCCCTATTATTTTTACTTGCCCGGGCTACTGGGCAAGGTAAAGCTAAACAGCTAGCAGTAATAAAAACACAGTCGGCCAACATTCAAGAGAACGGCACAAGTTTAATTAAACTTTATTTTAGAGCTGCTAAAACAGACATCTTTACGAGTCAACGACAGACAAAAGAAAGACACAAAAATCACTCTGATCGAACAGAGGTGCACCCAAGAGCGAAGACAGAAAGAATTTTCCCACTTACTCAGCAAATTTAAGTGTAAGATCAGGAAAAACGCGAAGCCATTTGCCGGTGACAGCTGGGAAACGTGTTGAATAGACAGAAAACTTACATTTATAGGATAGAAGAAAGTTTTGGAAATGAATCGAAAGAATTTTAAGTCGAGAACGCTTCTTTGATTAAGACGTTTAGAGGCTGGAAAATTTTTTTTAAGGAATTAGAATGGGAGAGAGGAGGTTTTTAAGGAAATATTAAAGTAAAATAATTTTGATATATTACATATATATATTTTGAAATTATTTAGACTTTTACAAAAATTGTACTGACGCTTATTGTAAATTAACACAACTGAATGTTGCAAAACGTCTAGTAGGTTTTGACAGGGCATTATGATTCGAAAAATATCTTTTTAAATACATTTGAAGCATGCAGGGTTCACGCGAAGCCTGCCTTCTGTTTCAGAAAGGTTTACTTGACTAAACCAATAATCTAGTTGATATTTTGATTTTTTAAACGAATTTAAACATTTCGTTGGCCGCAATAAGTTAATAATTTGCTCGTTTCGTTTTAGTTTGCCAAAGAAATCTTAAACTGCATGTAAATATGTATCGGAGCAACTGGGTCAAACTAGTGTCGAGTCCATTTTTAAATTGCCTCCAGTGTGGCGTAGGCACCACGTTAGGAAACACTGATCCCTCGTTTTTCGCGGTTAATGGGGACCAGAAGCTTCAGTGAAAACTCAAAAACCGCGAGGTACGATTTGTCCGTAGTAATTTTTGTGTATGCGGGTACACGAATGTTTTAAATATATAAACAGTATTTATACTTCACACATTTGAGACAAAAATTACAACAGTATAGGTATTTACTTAAACTTGCCAGAACTAATTATTAAGGTTAATTACAAAACCTTATGCAGTAATAAACATCATTCATCATTGCTTTCTGAGACAGGCGAAGTCTTGTGTTGGTAGCGGAGGAGATGCTCTCACTTGACTCGTAGAAGTTTTATGCTCACTTGGAGACTCTTCTGCTGGAGGCGCTGACGGTAGAGCCAGGGGGCTTTACCTTGGAGAGAAACATGGTGATGGGTAGTTGTTGTCTTTGTTTTTCTTTTCTTCAAAATTCTCCTGTACAAGTACTTAACTCCGCCAACGCGATTGCTGAACTCGACAGCTCGAACCATACTGTCGTCAATGTCTTGTGCAAATCCTTGTCATGTTGCACATTTGCTGCAGATTCTCCAGGGTAAGGTCAATCTTTTTAGTTTCTTCATCTTTCTCTTCCTTTTCTTCCGCACTTGCAGACTTTGTTATCTCCTTTCCACAATGTGGCTGCCGACATGGTTATATTTTTTCATTTTTATATTTTGATAAATATTTTGGAAAAACTCTCGAAGGACTGAAGCTGCAAAACAGGAAGAGCGAAGTGGCAAGGGAACAATGTATCAGTGTTTGTTCCACATTGTGATACATCACCGAACTGAAAACTTGGAAATCTGTGTCATTCTGCAGGCCATTATATCGATATTTTGCGATACCTTGATTCATAGCCCTGTCCTACTCATAAGCAATATTCAATATCTGATAGTCAAATGAAGAATTATAACGCCACCTTTCGATCAACAACTGAACTATTCTGGTACCTTTATCGCTTTCTTTACAACCTGCTGCATTTCCATTTAGTTCAAATCGCATTGTAGTTATTCAATTTTAAAGTTCATTATAATCTTTATCACCCAGAATATTCGAAATCATTAAAAAAAATTGTAATTAATAATAAACGAAAAAATAATAAATCAGCAAAATCTCCAGATGAAGAATAATCGTATAATTTGTTTTTTAAAATAATCCATCATAATTTTTTGGGTTCATAATTAGTGATAATTAAGTTTCAGTTCAAAACTATTTTAGTAATCTACATTCCTGAAAGCAAAACAAGTGTGCGTAAAAAAGCTAATCGGTCTTTCGTGAGATTTCAGCTTTCGTATAAACTCTCTTTTAGACTATTTTCTGTAATTCTGATTGCAGTAATGGTTTTGTTCTGAAATCATTTAAAGATCGTCTGTAATCACGTGCACGCATGGAAATTCTTGAGTTCATAGGGATGAGAAAAAAAAAATCTCCTTTTCATGCAAATGAGGTTACAGTTAAAATCACAAAACTGTGAAAACTGTAAGAATTTTGCTTTGCTAGACTGAGTCAAGATTTTGAAATATGTTCTCGTTAATTTACGAGGGGAGAACAATTGTAAAAGGTCTCAAATGCTTATAATTTTTAAAAATCCTCTTTATTTTTACAAATTAAAATTTTTAATAAGTTCTTAATTTTGAAATTTTTATACATTAAATACAATAAATTTCCATCTCTGTCGACTTCTTTGATTTTGTTTCGAGGAATGTTTTTTTTTTTTTTTTTTTTTTTCGGAGCTACTCTGTCGCAGCAGAACACTTTTGATTTTGATAGTTGATCTTTACTTGGAAATATATTTTTTGAAAAAGGACACCCTTTTTTCTGTTCTTAAAACAAAACTTGCTAAAATTTGTAGAATTCATATATGTAATTTTCATCGTTTTCAACAAACTAAAAATTTATTTTTCGTTTTAATTATAAATATATCTTTGTACTCATCATTTTGATTTTTTTTTCCTAAGTGTATACATTTTTGATTGCTTTCATTTTTGATTTCTTTAAATATTCATTAAAAAATAAAATTAAAATACAATTTAAAATTCTTTTTTTTTTATTCAAAAAATTTTGTCAAAAAAATAAATAATATTAATAATAAAATTATTAAGAAAATAAAGGAAAAAAACAAACTTATATTTATTAGAATCTGAAAATGTGCACTTAAAGAATTTGACAAGACATACGACAATGTGGTTTTTAATTATAATCGCTTTTTTTTTTAATAATTTAAGGAAATAAAAAAATAAAAAATAACATTTTTTAATAAAATTTTAAATTTAGAATTTATTATTATTTAAATTTTATATATATTTAAACCAAAAAATCTTGTTCTCTAAGAATAATGTTATTATTTTTTATTATAATTTTTTATTAATTATTTTATTGCTAGTTTACGTAACATTTTTTTTGTCTAAAATCGGTAAAGTAAAACATGTTTACATATTTTAAAAATTCGTTATACAGAAAATTATAAAAACATTTGCTTTTTTTTTCAGTATTGCAAGGTTCTGTATTAAGCGAAAAATAATACTGTAAATTATAAATTTTCAAATAAATTACTATGTCCCTTTCTAAATTCTTTTCAGCTAAGCAATTACAAATGTGCTAAAATTACTTTGCTGCTAATCGCCCTTTAAAAACAATTCACTTAAAATTCTGTGTCTAAACATAATTATGTGAGAAACAGATTGATAAATGATCACTTAATTTCACTTCCCTGAATGAAAATAATTGTTCTAATAGATTGTGAAAAAACTTACATATACGTATTAATGTTTTACAGTCTTTATTGCAGGTAGGTGAGGGAAACAAACAAACAAACAAAAAGGGCGGTTCACTTCTGCCCTTGATTTCCTTACTTTAAGGAAGAAGCTTGTCAAGATTTGAAACAGATGTCTTCTGTTTTCCTTACTTTATTTTTGGCATCTTGTACTTTGGTTTCTTTTTATTCACTATATCTGTACCGTTTCCTTTATATCTAACACAAATATAACACGATAAGTTCTATTTCTGGCACTGTACCACCTGTTGTTTCAGAACAGTTTTCTTTCCTCCTGCCCTTAAATCTCATACATGGCTAGATTAAGACTCGTAGAACAAAACCTTTGTTTTCTTTTTGTTTACTAGATTCTTACAATTTCCTTTATATCTAATACGAATATAACACGATAAGTTTTAATATCTGACGCTGTACCATCTATTTTTGTTGTATAAGCTTGCTTTTCTTACAGGGCTAGATTAAGACTCGTAGATAAACTGGTTTATTTTATTATTAGATTGTATTTCATCTAGAAATATAACACGATAGGTCTCTATTTCTGACGCTGTACCATCTGTTGTATATAGCTTTTCTTTTTTTTTCTCTTATATATACAGAACTAGATTAAAACTCATAGAGCAAAACCGGTTTCCTTTTATTCATGATTCTTACAATTTACTTTATATCTAACACAAATATAACACGATAAGTTTCTATTTCTGACGCTGTACCATCTGTTGTTCCAGTATCAGCTTTTCTTTCTTTCTGTTTAAATCTCATTATATATATATATATATTTATTTATATATATATATATATTTTTTTTTTTTTTTTATATTTATATATATATACAGAGATAGATTAAGACTCGTAAACAAAACCTTTGATTTCTTTTATTTATAGATTCTTATAATTTCCTTTATATCTAACAAATATAACACGATAAGTTTCTATTTCTGACGCTGTACCATCTGTTTTTGTAGTATCAGCTTTTCTTACAGGACTAGATTAAGACTCGTTGAACAAAACCTTTGGTTTCTTTTTATTCATTAGATTTGTACAGTTTCTTTTATATCTAACACAAATATAACACGATAGGTCTTTATTTCTGACGCTGTACCATCTGTTGTTCCAGTATCAGCTTTTCTTTCTTTCTGGCCTTAAATCTCATATTATACAGAGCTAGATTAAGACTCATAGAGCAAAACCTTTGATTTCGTTTTATTTACTAGATTCTTACAATTTCCTTTATATCCAAGAAAAATATAACAAAGTTTCTATTTCTGACGCTGTACTACTAGTTGTTCCAGTACCAGCTTTTCTTTCTTTATGCCATTAAATCTCATCTATAAAAATCTTGATTAAGACTCGTAGATCAGAACCTTTGATTTCTTTTTATTTACTAGATTTTTATTTCTTTTATATCTAACACAAATATATCATAATAAGTTTCTATTTCTGAAGCTGTACCAGTTGTTTATTAGATTTGTACAGTTTCTTTTATACCTAACACAAATATAACACGATAGGTTTCTTTTTCTGACGTTGTACCATGTGTTGTTCCAGTATACGAATCATAGTCTAGTTCTGCTTTGTTTCTGCCTTTAAATATATACAGAGTTAGATTAAGACTCGTAGAGCAGAACCTTTAATTTCTTTTTATTTACTAGGTTCTTACAATTTCCTCTATATCTAACACAAATATAACATGATAAGTTTCTATTTCTGACGCTGTACCATTTGTTGTTTCAGTACCAGCTTTTCTTTCTTTCTTCCCTTAAATCTCATCATATATACTGAGCTTGATTAAGACTCGTAGAGCAAAACCTTCGATAAATTCTTACAGTTTCCTTTATATCTAACACAAATGTAACATAAATTCCTATTTCTGACGCTGTGCCACTTGTTATTACAGTACCAGCTTTTCTTTCTTTCTGCTCTTAAATGTCATATATATAAAGCTAGATTAAGACTCGTAGAGGAATTGATTTATTTTTATTTACTAGATTCTTACAATTTTCTTTTATTCTAACACAACTATAACATAAGTTTCTATTTCTAGACGCTGCCACCTGTTGTTCTAGTACCAGCTTTTCTTTCCACCAGTCCTTAAATCTCCAATGATTATAGTGTATTAAGACTCTCAGAGCAAATTGTCTACGACTGTGGTTTTTATTTAAATATTAGCAAATCTGGTGGTATATAACGAGTTAAAATTGTCACATATTTGTTTACCAAACAATTTTTCTTTTTACTTCCAAGTGATATCGAAAATATTAACTGCAGGTGTTCAGAAATATATAGAAATTTAAAATAAATAAGAGTTTCTGGGTCAAAACACTGATGGATTTAAAGAAACTACTAAAAACATGAAAGAGGCACACTTATAAATTCATTTTCAGTTCCGAGAAATTTCAGTTCGCAAAAACTAAAGTTCAATGAACCTCTTAATTTATTTGAATACTTAATCACTGTTATTAACATTTGAATATCCAGTCACTCGTATTACTATTTGAATATTTAATCACTGTAATTATTTAGCTTCCAGCTTCTTCCTTGCCCTAAAGAAATAATTATCTATAGATTATTCCCCACAACCTTCATACCGACGAACTTATAAATGATTTCATTAATGTTCTATTGCACCTTACACACTTTAATATCCTCTCCCCCCACCCTATCTTTCTTTATATAGACTAGACGCTTCGTGTGCATTTTAGGCCTAGATATAAGATAGATCTTTGGTTTTTTTAAATACTTAATAACCAGTTCGAACCGAATTTTTTTTGTTCCGGTTTTCGTTCCTTCAACTAAAAATTAATAGTTCAGCCGGTTTCGTTAAAAATAATCGTTTCAGTACCAAATGTAATTTCATTTTATGTATATTCTTATTTGTACTAAAATACAATTCTATCATAAAAATGTAATTGTATCGAAATTTAGAAGATAATCTAAATGGTACACTATAATTGATACAAAGAGGTACGATAAGACAGCATTCATTGTTATCCATTTCAAAATCGCATTTGAAAACTAGTTCATGAACCCACATTTCGTTTGACTTAAATCACTTTCTTGCAATAATTTGTTATATTATTTATTTAATTAAAAATATATTATTTATTTAGTTTCATGCTTGAAACAGAAATATACTAGTGAATTATCTGAAATCGAGAAGCAGTATATATGTAATGATAATTATAATACGTTAAATTAGAAAATATTGATCATTACACCTTATATCACGAAATAAACCGATATTTTTTTCTTCTGTTCCCTTTTCGTTCCGACCTAGGTTTTTTCTTTTTGTTTTTTTTGGACATTTTTAAATCACTTAAAACAAACCCAGTCGAATTAAAACATAAAAATTACATCCAATTTTAAGCTGAATTTTTAATGTTACATTTAATTTTTAATGTTTCTGTCGTGCTCTAAATATTCTTATTTAAACTTTAATTTACTTAATCTTGTATTTACCTTTTTAATTTGTTTTTTGCACCGTATAACTTCATACTTGTAATTAGTACAATTTTTAATTTTATTTAAATACCCATAAGGCAGGTAATTTTGTTTTTTTAAATAATTATACAAGCACAATATTTGTTTATATTTTCCTCTAAATTTATATTAAACGCATTTAGAAATAAAATTCATTAATCAAACTTTTATATAAAAATAAAAATACAAACGAAAGACTTCAATTTAAAAGTATACAATTAAATACGTATTTTTTTCTAAAAACTAATTAAAAAGAATTTTTTTGTTTATACGGTGAAAATCAGGAAACAAAAAATAACATGATGATCACATAAAATATTCATATGAAGACACGTGCAACTATTTTTGAGCCAAATTACAGAATATTGTTACGTAATATCTAAGTTCTGCTGGTTCTGGTAAAAATGCAGTTATTTATATTATCTTAAAATAAGAAAAGATTAAATGAGATGGTTAAAAGATTGGCGTCATAATGCGATAAAAAACCTGTGTATTTTCATCTATTAAGATGTGACAAATTGTGATTTAATATGTGCTTTTACAAAATTATGTTGAAATAATGATATTAATGTAAAAAAAATAGAGTTGATTTTCTGTTTGTAATTTTTTTGAATTTTGCTCTAACTCATAAAAAGTTCAATTGGATATAATCCATTATGGTCGAACTTCATATATTGAAGGTAACACAGTATAAAATTAGGCTATTATTATATAGGGGAATTATTTAATCTTTTTTATCGCACAGTCAGTGTAACTTTGTATTTTATTTTAGTTCTTAATTATTTTGTATATATTTCTAAATTTTTCTTAATATGATTAAGGCCTAATAAAATTTTTGACCCTATTTTTAACCCAATTTTTAAAAACTAATTAATTACATTAATTTAATTATTTAATTAATAAATAAAATTTATTTTTTTAAAAGTAATATAATTTTTTTTGTTTTCCTTTCTTATATAAATAATGGGAAAAATACTTAAAAAATCAAAACCCCACAGCCAAAAATCGCAAGGGATGATTATCTGGGCAATACTCTTACTTAGCACGTGCAAAATTGGACTTTTTCTTACCGTTATACAGAATTCTAGAACTGTAATCGATCTGCTAGTTCTGGTAAAATATTTTACCTAGTCGCTTTTTCTTGCAACGGAGGCATAATGTGCAGACAAGAAACTAATGCCTGACTTAACTTAGTGAAACTAAATGAATACCATCTGGGCTACAGTGCCATCTATAGGCGGATTTTTGTACTAAAAATTTTTATTAAATAGATAACAAGCGCATTATTAGAATAATCTATAGTTCAAATTGTATCTCATTTGGGCCAATAGAACGTCTTCTAGAGTGCTCAGAAGTGGGGAACTTATTTTTTGCTAACCCTATTTATAAGTTTATATAAAAAGTTCTTATATTTTATATACTAGATCCTATATTTAAATAATAAGGTAAATTCAGTGAATAAAAATGGGAGACCAAATGATGAAAGTTTTATTATATACGACAATAATTAAAGAAGATATAATAAGGTGAAAAAATATGAAAAGAAAATCTTCATTTTAAAGTTTCTTAAAGATAACGTGTTCCCTTAAGGTTCTCAAATGAAACTTTGGGTTTATTTCAAAATTAACTTAATTAATTTAGCAAAATTAAATTAGTTTTTGAATGTGTTACCTTAACAGTTTTAAGAATTTCAAAAATTAAATTTCTCAGTTTTAAAAAATTAAAATTTTTAAGTTATTCTTAGAAGTTTGCGGGCTCTATTCTTAAATAGTTCAAAATGGCTAAAATATTTTTTTGATAATTTAGAACTTTTGGGTTTGGAAGCTATTGAGGGAATTATAGTCCTCATGGGAAATTAAAATATGTAAACGGTTTCGGTTATTTAATAAGAGTATTTAAAAAATTGTATTATTTTTTGGCGCACTTCGTACCAATAAAAGTTGCCCAAAATACCAACCCTGTTCTCATGGATACCATGTTGGTATTATCTCCAAAAGCAAACATTTTAATTACGATCATATTCTGATACTGTAATGGTTTTTTTTTTTTTTTTTTTTTTTTTCCCCCAAATTTAATCGAAGACATTTTAAAAAATCTTGTGTTGTTTCTGCACCTCGCTTGGCAGTCAAAACTAAAAATGAAATTAGTTAACATATTTATGTTTTGTGAACATTGCCAGAAATTTCGCCAAATTCGCCAAGGGGTACCCTATTCTGAAGTAACACTTTCTGCAAAAATACCTAAGTCATTAATGGGTTAAATATGTATATAAAGACAGCAATAATACAAGACTAAAGAATACATGTTGTCAAAACCAAAAATTTTATTTTAGATTAAATTCTTCCAAAATATAAACAAAATCACAATAGTATGAAAAGAGTTTAACATTTTTCTCTTCGTCATATGACTCAAATAAATCGGATGTTTGAGGCTTCAGTGTCCAAAGAGGTTGTAAGGTTGTTACGGGTGAGGATTTTGATGGCGATGACTTGCAATCGTAAATTTGAAGCTGAGGAGTGAGCAACATTCAGTTTACAAAAATGTCTTTGAGCTTGGTGAAAATTCAGAAGAACAAATGGTGATGGGTATTATTGTCCGGTCCAAAATTGAAAAAGATATTGTCCATGTCAGAACTTTAATTGTCTTTTTCTGAAATTTAATTTCCATTGAATGTTCTTGAAAAGATTCGATGTTAGTAGCCAAATAATAGTTTCATAATCTTAGGCCAAAGAAAACAATAATCTGTTTTTCCAGTCGCTTTTTGAAAGATGTTTTACTTTTTAAAGGTTTTTCTTTTTTTTTCGTATGACTCACAGAAGTCGGATGTTTGAGGCTTCAACGTCGAAAGAGATTATGAGGTAGTTGCTGGTGAGGATTTTGATGGAGAAGATTTAGCAATCGTAAATATGAAGTTGAAGAGTGAGGATTGAGATATAGTCAATTTATGAAGGTGTCTTTGAGCTTGGAGAAAATTCAGCAGATCAGATGGTGGTATGGACTATTTTCAGATAAAATTGCCAGGATTGTAAAAGAGATTGTCCATGTTATAACTTTAAATGTCTCTGTATATGAAATTTTGCTCTTGAAAAGATTTGATGTTAGAAGTCAGATAATACGTTCATTTTGCGTATAACCTTAGGCCTAAAAAAACCAGTAATCTGTTTTTTCAGTCTCTTTTTGAAGGATGTTTTACTTTTTTCGATTGGCTTAGGAGGAGGCAAAGCTGGTTTCGGGAATGTTCGTCTCTCCGGAACGCCCAAAGCTTTGATGGCCTGTTCTCTTTTAATTGCAAATGCAGCAGCCCGGACCTGCCAATCCTCACAGTCCTGGAGGAATTTCTCCATCCAGGGATACTCGGTCCTTAGACTGCTTAAGCTGCTGTCGCTCAGGTACGATCCGCCAGCGCGTACCAACTGGAATCCAGGACTACCACCTTCGGACGTTTCAGTTGCAGTGTCGTACATGGACGACGTTTCAGTAGCAGTGTCGTAGTCACTATCCAGTTCCATAACTTCCGTCGATTCCACTGGATCCAGTTCCTCAATTGTCAAGTTCTTATTTTTTCTTGTTACTGACCAGTAAATTCGAAGGCAAAAATAAGCTATAAAGAAGACGCATGCAGCGTCGGACATACCGCATAGGAAAAAAGTCAATAAGATAAAAAGCATGCTTTTCAGTTGAACAATTTTTAAAAATTGAAGTAAAAGTTCCCGAAATAAATATTAGACAATAATACAAAATGGCCCAAATTCTTCTTCCGATCTTAAATCTTAAAAAAGACGAAAATATTTTTTAATTCCTCCTAATCTTTAATTAATAAAATCAGTTGAATAGTCTAAAATCCCGATGCTTGTAGAACAGTTAATAATTCGATGAGGTAAGTGTTTCAAGTCTTCAAAATTACCGTAAATGTTCTTTGAATAAATAAGGCAATAAATATCTTTAAAATCTTCAAAATATCAAAGACTTTTCACGTTCTAAAATTCTTCAAATCTAAATTGCAGAAATGACAGGTATCTTACTTAAATTCTTCTTTGAATCTTATGTATTTGATGTAACAAACGTTTTTAAAATCTCCAAATCTTAAATGCCAGAAATGACAAGTTTT
>CM063497.1:21901195-21926195 GCA_032207245.1 Pardosa pseudoannulata
TAATATAGTCTTGTTTTAAAAAAATTAAACTTCCCGTTTGTGAGAAACTGGGCCGTGCTGTTCTATAATACACAGAAGTCGACGCATCAGGTGGTAGCATAAAAGAGTGGCATAAGGAGAAAAATCCAAATAGTTAAGGAGCCACATTTCGAAAATTCGCATCATGCTGAGAAAATCTATCGCATGCAGGGCCCGATGAGAACAAAGTTAGACTAAGGCGCTACTGTTTATTCGACCCCACCTGAAGTTCAGTACAACTTTGAATCATTTTGTACAAATTATATCAAATTTCTTTACATCATACTATGAGGAAGAATATAAGAATTATATAGTATCACTAACCGAAATTTCATTAATCTCTTATTAATGGTTTGTAAGGTGCCACACAAATTGAAAATTCCAATTCTGAAAAAGAAACATTTTTATTAACACATTGTGAGTGGGTATATTTCGCAGCGGAATTGTACCGGGAGCGGGCGTTTTGTGCCTTAATTTAGCTATTCAGTTAAATCTCAATAGATCGAAGATTATTTCATTTTTTAATCAACTTTTCGTATTTTATATTGAAATATATAAACAAATATATAAATAGACAAATAAACAAATAGATGTATAAATACAAATATATATGAAATAAATATACATATATCATTTTCGCAAGGATAAATAAAAAGTTAATTTTAAATCTAAATTGATTTTCTTTAATCAACCTTCCCGTTCTGTGGTTCCGCATCGACTAATGTAAAAACTAGTTTTTATTTGTCTCAATTTTTCCAGAATCTATGTAGTAGATAAGAACATTCGGCTTCGTTTTCCTGTATATACCGTTATTTTTGTACCCACAAACCATGTTGTTACACTAACCCGTACTAGTACATGAACCACGCTCAAGTATTAATCGTCAATTTAGGGCTGTATAAATTTATATAAATTTGACGTTTGATTTTTTGATAAATTTTTAACAAGAATAATTGTAATTCATTATTATTTTATATATAATACCATGAGGAAGAATGTAAAAATTATATAGTGTCACTAAACGAAATTTCATGAATCTTTTAGGAATGGTTTGCAAGGTGCTACATAAACTAAAAATTCCAATTCTGAAAAAGAAGCATTTTTATTAAATTATATCCGAGAGTGACATATAGTTTATTGATTTAATTCATTCATCGGAATTTACACATAAATTGTGTTAAAAATTTTAAAAAGTGAAAAAAATCCTAAATTTTAATTAAAAATTTAGGATGTTTTTTTACTTTTTAAAAATTTTAACACAATTTATGTGTAAATACCAGTGAATGAATTAAATTATTATTTGCTTTTAAATATATCCAATTCTATGAAAAAGAATATTTTTATTAAATTATTTAGTGTCACTAAACGAAATGTAAATAATTTAATTCATTGTAATGAAAAACTAAAAACTCCAGGTCTGAGAAAAAAGCATTTTTATTAGATTATATTCGAAAGTGACAACTAATATAAATAAATTAATTAATTCACAGGAATTTATATATAAATTGTGTTAAAAGATCCGAAATTTTAATTAAAAATTTAGGGTTGTATAAATTTAAATAAATTTGATGTTTGGTTTTGTTGATAATTTCCAACAGGAATAAAATCTGTTATTTGGCTTTATATACCATACTATCAGGAATAAAATAAGTATTATATAGCGTCACTAAACGAAATTTCATGAATCTTTTAGGAATGGTTTTTAAGATGCAACACAAACTAAAAATTCCAATTCTGAAAAAGAAACATTTTTATTAAATTATATCCGAAAGTGACATATAATTTAGTAACTTAATTCATTCATCGTAATTTACACATAAATTGTGTTAAAAATTCAAAAAATTTAAAAAAAATCCTAAATTTTAATTAAAAATTTACGATTTTATAAATTTATATAAATTTAATGTTTGGTTTTTGTTAATTTCCAGCAAGAAAAATACTATTATTTGCTTTTTTATATTTATACTAAGAGGAAGAATATAAGAATTATGTAGTGTCACTAAACGAAATTTCATTAACCTTTTAGGAATGGTTTGTAAGGTGCCACACAAACTAAAAATACCAATTCTGAAAAAGAAGCATTTTTATTAAATTATATTCAAAAGTGAAAATTAATGTATTAATTTAATTCCTTCATAGAAATTTATACATAAATTGTGTTAAAAATTTAAAAAAGTAAAAAAAAATCTTAAATTTTAATTAAAAATTTAGGACTATAAATTTATAAATTTACGTTTGGTTTTTTGATAATTTTCCACAAGAATAAAATGTAATTATTTGTTTTTATATATCATACTATGAGGAAGAATATAAGAATTATATAGTGTCACTAAACGAAATTTCATGAATCTTTTATTGTAAGGTGCCACACAAACTAAAAATTCCAATTCTGAAAAAGGAGAATTTTTTAAAATTACATTCGAAAGCGACAAATAATGTATTAATTTAATTCATTCACCGGAATTTATACATTAATCGTGTTAAAACTTTGAAAAAGTAAAACAAAATTCTTTACAATTGCAGAAATATTTCATTGTTTACATCGGCATACAGGGAACGTGTTTCTGTCAGCAAAAATTCGTTTTACTTCATTGCTTTAGAAACATGTTTTGTCTTCTGGACTGGCACACAGATTCCCGTCAGGGTGGAGTAGGGTGAATAATTTGGTTTTCAAATTTGAATTAAATTTTTGTTTAACACATTAAAGTAGGCCTGTATTTGCCATGTTGGATTCCTTTTGCTCAATGTTCACTGAAGAGAGAAATAAAAATTTCACCTGCTGGCTTGCATTTTTAGAATTCTTTAAAAAGATATGTGTCACTTGAAAGAACGGAAAATTCTCTCAACCCCTGTTTACATGTGAGCCCCGTTTACATGTGTGAAAAAGCAACGTAAATGCAGGATAAATCCGTGAATCTTTCTCCCCTTTCAAAGTATATCCCTATCTAGGGAAAAATTGAGGTGTAGAAAGAATGCACCTTTCTACCCGGATAATTGCAGAGTTTACCCTCTTATCCCATGATCCTTTGCATATGTCGTGTGGGGCACTAAATTACAAATGGCCGACTTCGCTTCTACTGTGTGCATGGAATTCGTACAAATTTCTTCGATTGCACATGGGTCATAATCTATCACAAATGGTACATATATACATATATATGTATATATGTATATGTATATATATATATATATATATATATATGTATATATATATATATATATATATATATATATATATATATATATATATATATATATATATACACTGAAGAGCCAAAACATTATGACCACCCCTACATTTTGCAATGAACTCGCCTGGATGACGTGAAAGACACGTGATCAGGTGGAAGTGGTATTTAACTGCTGCTGGAGAGTCTGAAGAATCATTCTTTCACTTACTTCTGTGTGTGATAGGAAAGGCTGCGGATCTAAGCGATTTTGATAGAGGGCAGATTGTAATGGCTCAAAGGCTCGGAACAAGTATTTCCGAAACTGCACGACTCGTGGGTTGTTCGCGATCTACAGTTGTTAGCACTTGTGCAAAGTGGATGAATGACGGTGAAACCAGCAGTAGACAACATGGTGTTGGACGTCCACACGCTATCAAAGAAAAAGGTCGTCGGAGACTGTCTCGCATGGTGAAGCAAAACCGGAGCCAGACAGTGGCTCAGCTGACAACCCAATACAATGCAGGGCCAAGTAGAATAGTATCGGAGCACACTGTTCAGCGGACACTGTTGGATATGGGGCTACGCAGCAAACGTCCCACTCGTGTGCCTTTGCTGATCAAGCGTCATCGCCAACTGCGCCTACGCTGGGCCCAGGAACATCGCGACTGGTCCATGGATCAGTGGGAGAGAGTTGCCTGGTCAGATGAATCACGGTTTGTCATTCATCACGCCGATGGCCGTGTCAGGATACGCCGTCTTCCAGGCGAACAGTTGCTCCCTCAATATACAGTAGGTCATACACAGGCCGGTGGTGGCGGTATTATGCTTTGGGGGACGTTCTCTTGGGCGTCTCTGGGACCCGTGGTTGTGGTAGAGCAGACCATGAATGCTACAGGGTATCTGAACATCATAGCGGACCAACTGCATTCTTACATGGCCTCTGTTTTACCAGCTGGAAATGGAATGTTCCAACAGGTCAACGCCCCATGTTACAAGGCTAAAATTGTGTTGGAGTGGTTCCAGGAACATGATGCTGAATTCCGGTTAATGTCTTGGCCGTCTAACTCACAGGATCTCAATCCGATAGAACACATATGGGATGTCACGGGATGGCATTTCAGAGTTCAAAGACCACCATTTCGCAATATCTCGGATTTGCGTAACCGTTGCTTCAACATCTGGTATAATCTGTCTCCGGCCATCTACCAAGAACTTGTGGCATCCATGCCAAGCGGGTTGAAGCTGTGTTGCGAGCCAAAGGTGGGCCAACTCGTTATTGACAGGTGGTCATAATGTTTTGTCTCTTGAGTGTATATATGTACACACACACACACACACACATATATATATATATATATATATATATATATATATACATAAACATACACACACACGCATATATATGTATGCAGAGCCGGTTTTCTGCTATTAGCTGCCTGCGTGCAACTGCACTTCCCACTTGTCTATATTTGGCTGCTCTCCTCCGTATTAATGCATATTGCCAGAAGACTTATACTTTAGCTCAAAGCATACAAACTTACTAAATATTTTATTAATATGATTGCTTTTTGTAACTGACTATCCCAGAACTGGCCCTGCGATCATGCATATGGTTTACAATGTGGCATTCTAGGCTTTAGAAGCTGGAAACCCTTATAGATTATAGGCATCGTCTGCAAGGATGGACTGAATGAATGAACGAGTCAGAAGCTAGAGAAGTTCAGGGAATCCCTAGCACGATTTCCATCCGGTGACGTCATGGGGATGAACATATCATAGCTAAAAATCTGGTGCGTATTTCCGGAACGGGTTGTGATGAATTCGGGGTCAATGGCTCCACCTTGCTAGCCTAGTTATCGATAAGTGAGATTCGATCAGCGTGTACCTGCAGACGTATCAAATTAATGCCAGCACGCGAAGGGAAACCTTGTTTATTTATTTATTTACGGCCGGCCGGATGTCACGTTACATATGTATTGGGCACAAACAGGGCGTGTGCCCCCGTCGACTTCCTCATTCTCCAGCACTAAAATGTATATTAATAAAGTGAAAGTTTGTATGGAGGTTGTTTTCAAATTGTGACGAAAGCTAACCCAGACTGATTACATCAAACTTAAACCAATTTGTCTGTCATTTCAGAAAATCGCCAATTATCGCCAATTGGACTCGGTTCTTTGCTGCATGTTTATTAAAATAGCTTATATCCCGTTATATGACGGGATAAGTAAAATTTTTAACTTTCCAGAATTGTAAAGTACTCTATGATGCTGGTAACAAAAAATGGTTTATTTTTTAGCTGAGAATTATCTTGCAACAAAAAAATAATCGATTATTAAATTTAAAATTATCACTTATGTACCTAATCTATTATTTAAGCCAAATATAAAAGAAAATTATCTACATTATATCTAAGTTCGATGATAAAACGTATGAAAATAATGCAGACGATATTTTAATTTTCCAGAATTGTAAAGTACCCTGGTTGACTTAAGAATTTGGTTCCCGAGACAACTTGGCGATAACGGTTTAAGTATGGTCACCTCTTGATCTCACCGTGTCCAAGCAATCTGTATCTATATTATAATTTATATGATATTTGCATCCAACTCTCCTTGTGTAACTCTTTTCTTATATATTAAAAGTGCGCAATGCTTAAAAAAATTAGGTATAACAAACCATTAATGGTTCACTATGGCTGATTTTTAATAATTTGGAGCTGTTGCGTTTGTAAACTGTTAATGGATTAATTGCCCATAAATATAAATGTCCGGTTTTCAAGTCGTTTTCTTTAATTAAGAGTATATAATTCTATTACGATGGCGCACTGTGCATTAAAGTTGCCAGAAAATTCAAGAAATGCAATGTTTGGAGAGATTGCCTTCGTGTTTTAGTAAATATCGCCAATATTTTCACCAAATTTGTCAAGGAGAACCCGATTCTTAAGTAGACCCAAGTACCCTATGATGCAGATAAAACAATGGTTTGGTTTTTGGCTGACAATTATCTTGCAACAAAAAATAATCGATGTTTAAATTCAAAATTATCACTTCTACCTAATCTATTATTTAAGCCAAATATAGAAGATAATTCTCTCCGTAATATCTAAGTTCACTGATAAAACGTATGATAAGTAATGTAGACGATATTTTAATTTTCCAGAATTATAAAGTTTCTATGAGGCAGGTAAAAAAAATGGTTTGTTTTTTGGCTGAGAATTATCTAGTACACTCTCAATAATTTGTTTATCTTTACTGATTACATGTTCGCTGCCAACTTTAATTTATCTTGAATTATTACTTGATAGGATGGAGAGCAGAGGTTTTAATATTGACAGCGATTATTTGGCAACATAAATGAATGATGTTCAAAATTGAGCGAATCGATGGCAAACCGTATGGTTATGTATAAAAAACAAACACACAAGCGAACGAACTTCTTAATTTCCAAAGATATATAACTTAAAAGCTAGATATTTATTAATCCGCGAAATAGACTCCTAGACTTTTAAGAAAAGAATTTGTTGTTAATACCGGTGATAAAATTTTTATTGCATCAAAAAGTAATCGAGGATTAAATTTAAAATTATCACGTATGTACCTAATCTATTAAATAAGAAATATAAAAGAAAGTTATTTATGTAATACCAAAGTTCGGAAAAACTTATGAAAGTAATGCAGACGATATTAAAATAATTTAAAATAAGAAATGTTAAATGAGGTGGTCAAAGGAATGACGTCATAATGCTAGAAATAAATGTTATTTTTTCCTATTTATTGTGTGATAAATTGATACATTTAATCGCTTGCTCTGAATCGGGGAAAATAGGGCTTGAAATAATTGCAATAAACGCTCTAAAAGAGGAGGAAGGGGTGGATTTCGAACGTTTTAAAGACGACTGTATTTTTGCTGGGATATCAAGCATATTTTTACCAATTTATTTTAGAATCGTATCGGTAGTTTAAGAGGAGATAAACTTTACTCGCTTTGAATTTTGCTAATCCTAACGTATCCAGAATCCAATATGGATGCCTCTATCTATTCCAGTTCCAATCGCTTCATGAAGTCGACTACAGACGGACAGATCACTTAGGTTATTATTATATAGTTTAAGGTGGTTTGTTTTTTGGCTGACAATTATCTTGCACCAAAAAAATAATCTATGATTAAATTTAAAATCATGCCATATGTACCTAATCTATTATTTAAGACAAATATAAAAGAAAATTATTTACGCAATATCTAAGTTCAGTGATAAAATGTATGAAAATAATGGAGATGATATTTAAATAAGTACCGGGTGACCGAGCTCCGCTCGGAGAAAACAGGTATCGAAGCTAACTCGAAGATTTAAATTTTCAATTGTGATTTATCAAAACAATACATGCCATAAGAAAATTTGTGAAACCATTAGTGAAAAGATAACCGGTTAAAGTGCACCATTGTAAACTATTCTAAACAAAGTTGTTTGGAAAGGGAACTATTCTATACAAAGGTAAAGTTTGAAAAGTCATAGGAAATAAAATGTAATTGATAACAAAAAATTATACAATTAAAGAAATGGTACAAAGTGAGCAGTGTAAATATTGAAGTGTGTTGAATGGAGAAGCATTCTCACAATGACGGTATCTTCTAGTTGTCCATTTGCTGGTATAATTGAGTTGATCGCTTGTTGTTCCAAAATTCCGGCTCCTTGAAGCATTTCATGTAGAGGTACGTTCTGCATGTTGAAAATGTAGCTTGAAATCTGATGAATGTTGAAATGTCTAACTTTGTTGACGGTGATTTGAATTCGAAATCAGTTCCTTAACACGTTCGCTGCCATCGACGCACTGACGAGTCAGAGCGGCACCTCCTGGTATGCCCACGACGCACTAACGCGGCGACGGACTTTGATAAGTTATATGCTCTGTGTTTAGTGTGGCTTTGGAAATTGAACGGCGAGGTTGTTTCGGCACGTTAGTGAAGCATTATTTTTTAATTTTTTGTGGTTGGTTTTCAAAATTTTTGTTTGCATTATTTTTTTTTACTATATCGTTTATGTGTTCTATATACTTTGCTACGTTAATTTAATATTTAGAGTTGATAGAAAATAAAAATGGAAACCGATATCAAGGAATAAAGACAAATCAATAAAGACTTTTATTATTATTATTATTAATTCGTCAGAACTACAGCCAATCGATTCCTCGTGGTCGAAAACCCCCGGGTACCAATTTTCACTTGGTTTGGATGCATGAGAAAAAAGTTTGCCCTCACCGGGGTTCGAACCCGGCCCTATCTGTAGCGCCGAACTACTTGACCTTAGCGCGTCAAAACCGATGCCAATCGATTCCTCGTGGCCAAAAACTCCAGATCCCCAAGTTTACTACAGTTTATTAATTCTGGGGCGATTTTCGACTTGACAACCATTCCTCGTATTATAGTATAGGATTTAGAATAAAAATGATTCAATGAGAGGAATGACGTCATAATGCAAGAAAAAAATGTTATTTTTGATAAATTTAATCGCCTGCTCTGAACCAAGGAAAATAGGGATCGAAATAAGGGTATTAAAAGCTCGAAAAGGTGGGGAAGATATGGATTTCGACATTTTACAGACGGTAGTATATTTTTCTATGATATGAAGCATATTTATTCGAACATATTTAGAATTGGATGGACAGTTTAGGAAAAGATAAACTTTACTCGTTTTGAATTTTGTTAACTCTAACTCATCAAGAATCCAATATGGACGCCTCTATCCATTCCAGGTCCAACCGCTTCATAAATACGAGGAGAGACGGACAGATAACTTAGGCTATTATTATATAAGGGATTTTATTAAGACATTAAGTTACTTTAAATTTCAATATACAGAAACTTAATGCCCTTGTTATTTTTGCTGAATATGTACAATTGAACTCCATTATAACATACTCCGCATATGACAAAATTCCGTGTATAAAGAATGAAATTTTAGGTTCCACCATTTTCGCATTTTATTTAAGGATAATTTGTTTTTTTATATGATTTTTTTATTTGAATTTGATAAAAATTGGAAAGATAGTGTCCTAGAAAATATGCTGTTCTATCCCGTTTTTTTAAAAATCGGAAAGACTGCATCCTTGAAAAAATCATCACAATTGAACTTCCTCTAATTAATTATAACTGAATTTTTTGAGAATAGGAAAGATAGCATCCTAGGAAATATGCAGCTCTATCACATTGTTTTAAAAATCCGAAAGAAAAAATCTTAGAAAATATGCTGTTCTATCACATTGTTTTAAAAATCGGAAAGATAACCTTCTAGGAAATATGCTGTTCTATCTCAATATTTTAAAAATAGGAAAGATAGCATCCTAGAAAATATGCTATTCTATTACATGCTTTTAAAAATTGGAAAGATAGCATCCTATAAAATATGCTGTTCTATCACATTGTTTTAAAAATCTGAAAGATAGTATCCTAAAAAATATGCTGGACTATCACATAGTTTTAAAAATCTTCGGAAAGCTAGCATCCTAGGAGATATGCTGTTCTAAAACATTCTTTTAAAAATCGAAAGATAGCATACTAGGAAATATGTTGTTCTATCTCAATGTTTTAAAAATAGGAAAGACAGCATCCTAGAAAATATGTTGGTCTATCACATTGTTTTAAAATTTGGAAAGAAAAAATTCTAGAAAATATGATGTTCTATCGTGTTTTTTTTTTTAAGGAGAAAAATAAAATCCTGGAAAAGTTCCTCATATGTGAAGTTTCTTTACTAATTTTTAATTGAACTTTTTAACATTCAATCAACTAGAGGAATTTATTAAAATTTTCATTTAGTAAAATTGTCCTATTTTTTTAGTTGAAGTCAATTTCAAGTAAAACATTTAAAATCGTTGGGAGCTGCTGCTTACCAAATTGAAATAAAATTCGAAGTGGTATAGTTCAAAGGGTTAATATTGAGCTCGCGGAATCGAATGTAGAATGTACAGACCAACCTTAACACTAGGTTTATGGGACGCGTCAGTTTGACGCGTTTCGAATTTTATGAGGAAAATTACAGAAATATTTTACATTTTTATTTTATCTCTTGTACTGACTTTTATCCACTGAACGAGGTAAATATATATAATGAAGTCTATTTTCTTTAAAAGTGTCGAAATATTGAAATTTTCTATGTGGTACACATATCTCCACGGATATGCGTCCATTTGACGCGGATGTAATGTAGACAAAATTTTTAATAAATTAGTTCTATTCAGTGCATACATTACAACAATAATAAATAGGAATGCACCGACAAGGTCCTGATTAAAGCACGGGCCGACTAGGCCTAGGTCCTGGGCCCCCTAAAATTTGGTCTTAATTATTAAATTTTAACCCATTAGCGCCCAGTGATCTATTTTTAGATCGCTAAACATAGCGTGGGAAATTCGCTTTTAGATGACCTTCAACCCACCCCACACATTCCACACTGCACATGGGGCAAGACAAGGGATGCACCTGTTTACCAACAGGTGTTTTTTTTTTTTTTTTTGCTTTTTTTTTTTTTTTTTTTTTTTTTGGTTATTGATCTAAAGCGATAAGAGAAAGTTTGAATCGCTATTTCGTTCCGTAGTTTTTCGACGTTTCTTAACATAAACCCTGAAAACAGCTAAGCGATGCCGGTAAATTAAACTTTTTTTGGTATTTTAATATCTTCATAGATGTAGCTATTAGAATATAAAGCTATGATATATTAAAATAAATATAAATAGTAAAAATTAGTGTCGAAATATTGTTGATCTAGAAATAGATCACTGGGCGTTCGGGTGTTTTTCCCTACCTATCTGGTAATATTGTGTTTTTCACCTTAGATGAAAATATGAGTCGAAAAGTATTTAATAACGTTCAGGATACAGTTGATTATCTGTTTTCTGAACAAATTGAAGAGGATATTATTGTCATACTACCTGATGTAGATGAATTGACCAGATGAAAAGGAAATAGATGATGATAATTTACACGCTCCATTTGTAAATGATATTGTTGGTAAAATAGAAGTAATATCAAAAGATGAGTGGGATCAGATTTACCTTAACGTCTGAGAGAAAAACCTAATAAATTAAAAACAGAAAAGCCAAAAAATGTGTGGGAAAAGAAAAAACCGAATTTACCAAATAGTCGGAATCAGGGGAAAGTTATAAGGATAATATTTTGGCAATAAAAATGATCTTGCAAATGCATCTTCAGTTGATTGTTTTGAAAAACTTTTTTTCTGGTGAAGTGTATAACGTAATTGTGGATGAGACGATTCGCTATACTAAAAACGTTAAAAACGTTCATGATTTCATTATCACTAAAGAAGATACAAAAATATTTATAGGGTTTTTTATATTTACTGGTTTTCATAAACTTTCAAGTGAAAGAGATTTTTGAAGTGATGCAGAAGATTTAGGGATATGTATTCTACAGGACGCTTTTAGTAGAAATGCTTACCTAAAAATAAAGTTATATATTCATTTCCTAGACAATTCAAAAGCAGCTGAACATAAAAAAGACAAATCATTCAAGATTAAACCCCTTTTGGAGATAGTAAATGAAAATTTTAAACAGTTTGGGATATTTAGCATGTACCTTTCTATATATGAGATGATTATAAGGTATTATGGACATCACTCTTTAAAACAATTCATAAGAGCTAAACCAATACGGTTTGGTTACAAATTGTGGGCAATGTGGGTTGATACTGTATACTGCTATAAATTTTCATTGTATTGTGGTAAAGAACAATATGAGACTCGTTCATTAGGGTCCCTGGGAAAAAGTTGTATTGAATATGTTATCTGTTGTAGAAAATCCATCTAGCCATGTAATGTTTTTGATAAGGACTGTTGCTACACACTTTGATAGTGTTGAGTGCACATCAAAAGTTCAAAGATGGTCTTCTGATAAAAAAGAAAAAGTATCAATCCCACAACCAAATTTAATAAATAATTATAGCAAACATATGGGAGACCATCATGCCTGGCCTCTAGAGAAACACGGCATAGCAATAAAAGGTAAAATATGGTACTGGTGTCTATTCACTCGAATAATTGATATGGCTGTAGTGAATGCAAGTATTCTACACAAGAATGTTCATAAAGGTGATTTTATGTCCATGAAAGATTTCGGTAGATATGTAAAATATCTAAAATTGGGAATCGGAAAAAAGGTTTTGAAAGATCGACCTTACAGCTTTCCTTCATCATTAACATCTAATGTCAGTGATGATGTTCGCTTTGATAGAATGGATCACAAGATGGGACAAAGAAAGGGCCAAAGACGCTGTCGACTTGTAGGGTGCCAAGGAAGGTCCCTAACATATTTTGTGAAGTGCGATGCCACTTTATGCAAGAAATGTTTCATCAAATTCCAAACTAAACTGTAGAAACATTAAAATTTTGTCTTTTAAAATAACTGAACGTTACTAAGTACATTCTGTAATATTGTGAAATTCTGGATAAATAAACGTTTTTTAAAAGGAAACACATTAGTTTTTATCTATTTGGTTCGTTTCTCCCACGTTATTGAAGTACTACTGATTGTTGTGTATTTGCTAAAATATATCCCCCGAATGCCCAGTGATCTATTTTTAGATCATCATATTTTTTAATAACTATGGTACGCATTGATAAAATTCGATAATAATATTCATGTTAATAGTAAAAGACACCCAATTTATGAATTATATGTCATTATGTCGAAAAAAAATAATTTGGGCGTTAATGGGTTAAATAATTTAACTAACAAAATTTGAAATTTTATTTTGTTAATTCTTCAAGTAATATTTCATGAAACCTTATTCAGAAATTAAATAAAAACAGTTAAAATGTTGAGAATTTTATCTAACACACACTCCAGTTTACTTATTTACATCACTCTAGTCACTTTTTTTATTTATTACTTACTCCATGGTTCTGAGTAGAAAAATCCTTTCCTTCAAAAATATTCGTTTGTATCCTCTTTTATAAACTATTTTTTTTTGGCACTGAAAGGAGGGTAGGGGGGGGGGCGAAAGAATACCAGGTCCTGGGTCCAACTTTGCCTTAATCGGGCCCTGGCACTCACAATACTTCGATCCGTTGTTCGATACTGTTATCTCGAACGAAACAAGCAATAAGCAACAATAGAAAGAACGAAACGCAGAATGTCGGGAAGAGATTTTGAAGGTTTGAGTTAATTGGTTGGAGTATTGAAATATAAAATATTAGAATATTTTTTGAATGAGTAATATTATTGTGGACCTCAATATTATCTCCTATTTTCATTTTTTACTAATAGTGTATAATTACATTGCTTTCTGAGTGCTGTTATATGTATTCGTTCATGTGTCACATTGACGCGCGTTTGTAGAGATTGGTGTTGGGAAGAATCCCCTTTGTCCGAGAACGGCTGATCGGAGTACACCTGTTTACCTGGACAATAGCGTGGCGTCGCAGAGTCTGAGATCTTGACAATTGGACTAGATAGACGAATACGCCCCTGATGTATCTCGTTAATGAATGCTCGGAAATTCCGTAAAGGGACAGCCAGTGAATGAGAATTCAGCTAAAAAATATAACTGTAACTTTACCTGGAGTTCTCAAGTAACTGGGATCTTAACTGACCCCAAAAACAGTTGGCGGGACCGTAACTGACCCCCCCCCTCCCCAGGTATAAAAAGCCTGCAATTTTGCGACTCAGGGATTTTCGTCATTTTTTTTTTTTTTTTTTTTTCGTAGGTGTGTTGACCTTGTGGAGGCTTTCGCGTTTTGTTACCGGAGCCAGTTTTGTAGTTCGGGAGATTCTTAAAGTCCGCTCATATAGGGAGCTGAAGAGTCTCGGATACCGAACGGGGGATAAATTGGGTTTGATTGCACCCTGAAAAGCCCCCCCCCCCCATTTGTAAGAGATTATTAAATCTCTTGTTTTTCTTTCGACTGTGATTGTCGTGAGGAAGTTTTACCGGCAACCGTCCTTTGCAGTTCTACGTGATTCAGGAATTAACATTCCTTTGTAAATAGTCGTAGTTAATGAAGAATAAAAGTAAATTTCCAATTTTATCTTTGACTGTGATCCATTCTTCACATTACCTCTCACTCCAGAATATTGAAGGCGTCACAGTGTATAAGAAACCTCCTTAAACCTAGTGTTTAAACCTAGTGTTAATTTAACATATTTCTCCATAATCAGTAAGCGTAACAAACCAGGAATTCATGGACGATGCGCTTCGTGATTACCTTGTCGTCGGATTAGGGGTGCTGTTAAGGTCAGAATGTTTTCTTAGCGTGATTCAGAATAATCGATTAATCCACACGTTTCGAAATACTATTTCGAGTTAAAACTAACTCTTGACCATGGTTTGTTTTTTCAGTAATCTCTGTCCTTTTCTATGAAATTAATGAAAAACCTGACTTGGGCACAGGACTTCCTTACAAATCTATTACTTTAAAGCATTTTTCATTTTGATTGTACACTGCATCAGTAAAATTACCATCTGTACTTCGCCTTATACGAGCGTTACTCTGAAATTTTTGAGATACGCTCAGACAAGAACTTACAAAATAAATAAATATAACGGTTTAATCTAAAAATACAAAGTATTTTAACACAGGAGACAAATTTTCACTGACTTACTTCAATTTGTGTAGCGGAGAATAAATTTTAAACAGAAGAGAAAATGGAGTTGACACGAGAACATTTTCTACGGTTTTACAGCAGGAATAAATCAAGAAGAATGCTTTCAACGGTTGCAGTTGGGATTTGGTGATGAATCTCCAGCTTGTGATACTGTATTCAGGTGGTTTAATGAATTTAGCAGAGGTCGCCATCTTCTTCAGGGTGAAGAACACACGAGAAGGACGCCGTCGACATTAATCCCGGATAATGTGTCTGCCATACGAAAAATGTTAATGGATGATAATTGCTGTACCTATCAAATTATACAGAAAGAACTTAACATTGGATCCGCAGACATACACAAAATCTGGAATACCAACCATGGTGCTATCTATCACAAACGTAAATATTTTGGAAAATGAAAATGTCATGCTTTAGCAACTTTGGGAAAGTTTTAAATTGAAGAAATTCAAAGTGGGATTTCATGAAAGGCTCGTTATAGCTTACTTATAAGATCTCGAAGTATGGTTATAAAATAATAAAGTAGCATTAAAAGTCACAGGGAAACACTGTTACCAAAGCTTCCATTCCTTATATCTGGGAATTATCACTATGCCGAATTAGCCAAATCAGTCCGACTGTATGTAAGTAAGTATATGTATATATATATATATATATATATATATATATATATATATATATATATATATATATATATATATATATATATATATATATATATATATATGGGTGTGGGTGTGTAATAAGATGGACTTCACGTTGGGATGGTTGTAATCATGGCCCATAAAAATGCCACCGTTTCAGCTAAAGACCTTTATTTAGATAACGTTGCTGGACGGGTTCCCACTTCATTATAGGAACAGGACAAACTGAGGGGTCAGCTAACATGAAGTTCTATATACAGGACCCGTAACATCTGGGTCAACATCTTAGTCAAAATCTCTGGGAAAATCTGTGGGAAAACCTGCCTCCGATAGCGTGCATTTTATTTTTGTTTGGAAATTTCCTAAATTGTTCATTAGGGCAATCTAAAGTTATCATTGGTTAGACCCCGTCTCTGAGGGCGTAAACTATAGCCCCAGTGGTCCATTTAGGTTAGGGGTTAAAAAGAGGAAAGTAATGGGACACGGGAATTTTTGCCCTTCATTTAAGATTTGAAAGCCCCTGAGAATTTTCTCGGAGTGTCTTAGGGGTTTTATACAAAATGCTTACATTAGTTTACCGATCTAGTTTACTTTTCCTTATACACCACACACACACACACACACACATATATATATATATATATATATATATATATATATATATATATATATATATATATATATATATATATATATATATATATATATATATATATATATATATATATATATATATATATGTCAGGTTTGAAAATATAAAATTAATAATTTAGAGGTTTAAAGGCAGAAAACGCAGCACATTCTTTAATGCAGCTGCACGAATCACTAATAACTCTATATAAAAGCGCTTGACGCGTAAGGATTAAGAGAGGGCGTCTTCAGAAAGGGTTGCTGTATAAACTTTGGCCAAATGTATCTTCTTTGTTAGAGTGTGGACGCTACCCACTCGTCGCCATCTTTGATATTTGGATAAGAAACTGTGCAATAGTCATGAATGAATATAATATCAAGACATCAATGGCTCGTTGATTTATCTTAGTCTTGTCAGATATATGTATATATTTACATACATATTCAGGGTGTCCCAAAACAATCTCATAAACTCTGCACAGCTAGAATCCTCGTTGTGAGTACATAAAAACTGCCCAAAGATGCGTTCCTGTACGATCCATAGTTTACGAGAAAAATACGAAAAACAAACTATGACGTCACTTCCTGTGCAAGAAAGAAAACTTTATTCAATATATCAACAGCAGTATATATGCAAGGGCATATTCCCTAACAGTTCGTAAGGCATTTCCATTACACCGTCTGTATATCAGGTACATGTCACAGTAATCACGAACGGAATACTTTGCCACCGTACGAAGACTACGGGTAAATGAGAGATGCAGCCTTTTAAATACTAATTCAACGGTGGCTTAACGTCATTCCATGGCCTGACGCGATATGCGCTGCAAACGTTTTGAACATTATCGTCTGATAAGATATGCAAATACTATTGTTGATATGTCCAATAAAGTGGGATTGTTTCTTGCATCGAAAGTGACGTCATAATTTGTTTTTCGCATTTTTATCGCAAACTATGGATCTTACAGGAATGCTTCTTTGGGCAGTGTTTTATGTACTCCTAAAAAGGAATCTAACTGTGCAGAGTTTATGCGGTCGTTTTGGGACATCCTGAATATATATGTAATAAAAAAATTCTATTAAAGTAACATCCTAACTTAAATGTTTTCTGTTTTCCACAGAAAATCTAGATTCCCTATTGACAAATTCTAAAGAACCTTTTTCATAATAATGGCGGCGAGCACTCATTTCATGGCACCTTGCATTTAAGATCGCAGCCCCGTTGATTCATTTTCCCCCGTATTGTAGAGGTACTATATCTTCTAGAATAAACTAGAAGTAATTAAATAGACGTGATTGGTTACCGGAATGACATCATTCATGGAGCCACACCCCCTTCCAATAGTTAATAAAAAGGGCTGGCACGTAGATTTCGTCGCTTTTTTCTTTAGGATGGCGATGTAAACGATATCATCGAAATATTTCTGTGTTCTTTTTTCCTACGAGGATTTGCATGTTTAGTGTAATCTTGTGTTCTAAATAAAAGATGTGTTTGTTAGTGAATGTCTGCATCAATCTACTCGGCTACTACATTTTATAATTGCTTTGCAGTGATGACTAGATTATTTTTAAATTATATGGACGTTTTACACACACACACACACACACACACACACACATATATATATAATACACACACACACACATACACACACACACACATATATATATATATATATATATATATATATGTGTGTGTGTGTGTGTGTGTGTGTGTGTATGCATGTATGGTCTTTTCTTCGAATTGAGGATACTTAAAAATTATTTCTGTCTTTCCTCTTTCATCTTCACTTTAACCGCACGGGTCCACTCGCTTTCTCCGAAATCTAAACCGTTTCCATTCTTCTTTTTAGAAATATCTGCAGGTGACCCTATGTTTAGATCCTGTCCTATTTTTAGATTTTCCCACTCGTAACATATCAGCAATTTCTCACCTTCCTCCGCATCGTCATAAATAATTAATGAGCTGTGATAAGCGTGTTGCCATTTCTGTATAGAAATTTTATTTGTTTATTTTTTTCTCTAACTTCGAGTCACGTTGCATTCGTGCCACGTTTTTCTATTGAATGTTTGTTTGTTTTTTATTCATCCGCGTGTTTGTTAAACTGTCAGTTCTTTATTTCAAAACAATTTCTAGAGTTTTTTAGGGTTTTATTTCTAGGCTAACAAATATAATATTAAATGAAAAGATTGTAAAGTTTTACAGATTCTAATTGGAATATTTCAATTATGTATAGCCAATTTATTTTTTTTTTCAACTACGAGTCACGTTGCATTCGTGCCACGTTTTTCTATTGAATGTTTATTTGTTTTTTATTCATCCGCGTGTTTGTTAAACTGTCAGTTCTTTATTTCAAAATAATTTCTATAGTTTTTTATGGTTTTATTTTTATGGCAACAAATATAATATTAAATGAAAAGATTGTAAAGTTTTACAGGTTCTAACTGGAATATTTCAATTATGTATAGCCATTTTAATTTGTTTATTTTTTCTTTAATTCCGAGTCACGTTGCATTCGTGCCACGTTTTTCTATTAGATGTTTGTTTTTTATTCATCCGCGTGTTGAATAAACTGTCAATTCTTTATTTCCAAACAATTTCTAGAATTTTTAGGGTTTTATTTCTATCCTAACAGGTTTAATATTAGATGCAAATATTATATAATTTTACATGATCTAATTCGATATATTCCATTTCCATATAGCCATTTTATTTGCTTATTTTTAAAGAGTCACGTTGCATTCGTGCCACGTTTGTCTATTAGATGTTTATTTGTTTTTTATTCATCCTCGTGATTCATAAACTGTCAGTTCTTTATTTCAAAACAATTTCTAGAGTTTTTCAGGGTTTTATTTCCATGCCAACAGGTATAATATTAAATTTAAAAATTGTATAGTTTTTACACGTTCTGATTGAAATATTTCAATTATGTATAGCCATTTTATTTTTTATTTTTTCTTCAACTGCGAGTCACGTTGCATTCGTACCACGTTTTTCTATTAAAGGTTTGTTTTTTTACTCATTCGTGTGATTCATAAACTGTCAGTTCTTTATTTCCAAACAATTTTTAGAGTGCTTCAGGTTTTTCCATGCCAACAGGTATAATATTAGATGCAAAAATTATATAATTTTTCAGGTTCTAACTGGAATATTTCAATTCTGTATGGCCGTTTTAATTCGTTTATTTTTTCTTCAACTACGAGTCACGTTGCATTCGTGCCATGTTTTTCTATTGAATGTTTGTTTTTTATTCATCCGTGTGATTCATAAAATGTCAGTTCTTTATTTGAAAACAATTTCTAGAGTTTTTCAGGGTTTTATTTCCATGCCAACAGGTATAATATTAGAGGCAAATATTGTAAAACTTTTCAGGTTCTAATTCGATATTATTCCTACAAATATTTCAATTATGTATAGCCATTTTATTTTTTTATTTTTTCTTCAACTGAGAGTCAAGTTGCATCGTGCCAGGTTTTTCTATTGAAGGTTAGTTTTTTACTCATCCGTGTGATCCATAAACTGTCAATTCTTTATTTCAAAACAATTGCTAGGGCTTTTTAGGGTTTTATTTCTATGCTAAGGGGTAAAATATTAGATGCAAATATTATATAATTTTACAGGTTCTAATTCGATATATTCCAATTCCATATAGCCATTTTATTTTCTTATTTTTAACTACGAGTCACGTTGCATTCGTGCCACGTTTTCCTATTGGATGTTTGTTTGTTTTTTTATTCATCCACGTGATTCATAAACTGTCAGTTCTTTATTTGAAAACAATTTCTAGAGTTTTTCAGGGTTTTATTTCCATGCCAACAGGTATAATATTAGAGGCAAATATTGTAAAATTTTTCAGGTTCTAATTCGGTATATTTCAACTCTGTATAGTCATTTTTATTTGTTTATATTTCTTCAACTGCGAGTCACGTTGCATCGTGCCAGATTTTTCTATTGAAGATAGTTTTTTACTCATTCGTGTGATTCATAAACTGTCAGTTCTTTATTTCAAAACAATTGCTAGGGTTTTATTTCTATGCTAACAGGTAAAATATTAAATGCAAATATTATATAATTTTACAGGTTCTAATTCGATATATTCCAATTCCATATAGACATTTTATTTGCTTATTTTTAACTAAGAGTCACGTTGCACGTTTTTCTATTGGAGGTTTGTTTTTTATTCATCCACGTGATTCTTAAACTGTCAGTTCTTTATTTGAAAACAATTTCTAAAATTTTTCAGGGTTTCATTTCTATGCCAACAGGTATAATATTCGATGCAAATATTGTATAATTTTTCAGGTTCTAATTCGATATGATAAACTCGAACTCTGTATAGCCATTTTTATTTGTTTATTTCTTCTTCAACTGCGAATCACGTTGCAATCATGCCACGTATTTCTATTGGATGTTTGTTTTTTATTCATCGACGTGATTCATAAACTGTCAGTTCTTTATTTCAAAACAATATCTAGAGTTTTTTGGGGTTTTATTTCTATACTAACAGGTAAAATATTAGATGCAAATATTATACAGAAGATAATTCGATACAAGTAATAATTTTACAGGTTTTAATTTGGAATATTTCAATTCTGTATAGCCAATTTTATTTGTTTATTTTTTTCTTCAACTACAAATCACGTTGCATTCGTGCCATGTTTTTCTAGTGAATGTTTGTTTGGTTTTTTGGTTCCTCCTCGTGTTTGAAAAATTGTCAGTTCTTTATTTCAAAACAACTTCTAAAATTTTTTAGAGTTTTATTTCTATGCTAACAGGTATAATATTAGATGCAAATATTATATAATATTGTATGTTCTAATTTGATATATTGCAATTCTGTATAGCCATTTTATTTGTTTATTTTTTCTTCAACTGTGAGTCGCGTTGCATTCGTGCCATGTTTATCTATTGGATATTTGTTTGTTTTCATGTTTGGTTATCTCATCTTTTTCTCTATTTTATACCATCTTTTTGTCTCCTGTACTATTATACACCTCTCTCCCTCTCTTGACCAATAGTATCTTTTAAATTATTTTATTGGTAGAGTAACAGCCCTCGACTTCTGATTTGACTAAGGTCTCCTGCAAGTAATTCTTTCTGCACCTGCCATGTTTATAGCCCCTCTAAGTAGATGTTAACAATACGTCACCGCAAACTAGGTCCTTGAGTACTAGGTCCATAAATACAGAAGCTGTTCACACATATTTTAGACTATGTATATTGTAGTCACAAAACTAACTACACAAAATTCTTGTGTTTGACATGTTCTATTGGATAGCCCTTATCCTGAACTATCTTGCGACACAGTAATTTCCAGGATAATACCTTTTGAAGTGTTAGAAGAGATATTCTATCCCATTCCTCCTGAACAGCTTTCCAGAGTACTGTAAGGATTGTGGGACGACGTTTGGATAATGCAAATTTTACAAGTCCGAAAGCCTAAAAACCCATAAGTGATACATCGAGAGATTTAGTAGGGATATCAGTGAAGAATACGGCCTTAATACCGGTTTTTTGTTCCATTTCTTTTGGGAAATTTACAGTGGATTTTGATGTGTGATTGCTAGTTTAGTCTTGATGGAGTTCCGCAGATTGATGGCACTTCGGGTAAAACGATGGTAGTTCATTCGTAAAATTTTGGCAATAAAATATGTTCCTGATAGTATTTGGAGTTTATCTTGACATTTTTTCAACTCTCTTTATTTTAAACTTGCCATTACATGAAAAACCAACAACAATCACGAATCCCTTAGAAAAGCTTTCTTTCGATTCTTTGAACCATATACTTAATTTTTTCTCCCCTTTTATAACAAATGGATCTTTTTTGTTGCAATCATTTAAATACATCCATGATTCATCTATTGTGATTTTTTTTCCATTTTTCTCTGGATAAATGTTTTTCATGCAGAATTCTGCAGCGTGCCCTGCGTTCAACGATATGCTTTAGAGAAAATCGATGCACATTGCGTTTTTTCGCTTTCTTAAGATTTAAAACAATGTTTATCATTTTTGTTGACAGTGGGCACCGAGCATTTTAATGATTTTGCATCTGTCCTTTGACTAGGGGGATCTTCTTTTAACATTAAACAACGTACCTTTGCAATAGTCGAAGATGTTCGTTTTTCCTTGGATACTTGTTTGGAAATTTGACCAACCTGAGGCTCCAATTTGACGTTTTTTCTTTTCTTTTTGACGATATTACCTATAGACGCTTCAGATATCACAAAACCATGACTCTCACATCGTTTTTGGGTAACGGAATGTGAATACTTCTCTTCGGAAAGAGCATAAATATAGCTTTCGAACCACTGCTTCGTTAAAAACGCCATTTTGAATAAAAACAAACCTCTCAAGTCTCAGACCGTAATTTTGACTTTTAAAAACATAGTATAATTGCAGTTATTTATTTTGCAACAAAAGATTTTTTAATACCGCTAACCAAAATCGACTAAAAAATGTGCGAACAGCCACTGTAATTATATAAAGCCTCTTTCTTGCTTAACATCAAATTCGGGGACATCCATTTTATCTTGTCTGGTATCACCTCTCCGACTGTAAAGTACGTCAATAAATCTATCAGGTCCTCCCAAGATTTATACAATGTTATGAGGTACGACTTAGATCTCAAAATTTTCGTTTGGGTATTTTAATTTTTTTGAAGAGATCTAGATGGCCTCATCACATACATCAACCTGTACGCTTTGAAAATGCATCGGATAAAGTTCACGTTTTCTTTCCCGATGAAAAATGAGCGGATTTCTAGTGTAGTAACGAAAGAATTTTCAACAGATTAAGGCTGAGAAAGGCAGAAAAGCACATCAAAATTATCCCCAAATTAATCAATTGAAAATTTCAGGTAAAATGTAATCGTGTATTGCATCCGTTGCTTTTTCAACGCGTACAGTTTGAAGTGTGATTAGCCCTTTAGAGGAGCAGAAGATTATACAGTAGAACCTCGGTATAACGACCCCCTGTGGGACCAACATCATATGGTAGTTGTAACGAATTGAAAAAATAATAAGAAAAATGAGCAAAGAAATGATGCAACAGTACATACCTAGAGAACACTTCTATTTATTTGTATTTCCATTACTGAATTTTTGAAAAAAAGTTTGATTGACGCCTGTTTCAAGTTCATTTGGGAATTTTTCATTATCACTGATTCCATATCCGTTAGATTTTGAAGGAAATCTTCAGAATTAAATTGTCCTTCAAAATATTGACACAAGGCATTGACTCAAGGCTTCTTTTTCATTCATTTTTTTCAAAAGCTTGGACAATTTTCTTCTCTGTCTTCGGAATCGCAGATTTTTTCATTTCCGGTAATGCGGGGAATAAAATCGTCCTCATTCAAATTTTTTTCGCAGCACTGTAATGTTTCGTCTACAGCAACTAACTCATCAAAAGATAATTGAAGATCCAGAAATTTGACACTGAGGAGCTGGGTCATTTCATTAGTGTCTGGAGTATCATCTACCTAGGACATCAATGTCGTACGTGACGAAAGGGTCCTTTAAGCAAACACAAAGAGAGGAGTACAGGTTTCTTGAAGTTGCACCACAGTACAATAATTTTAAAATAGCCCACTTGCTCATGAGTTCTGCGGTCTAAAATTGGCGGTCACTCTAACGAAAAATAATATGTTTGAGGTTGTTGTAATGATTCAAAACTAACATTATTCCTATGGTAAAATAATTGGGACTTTTTAAGATGGTCGTTCTAACGAAGGGGTCGTTGTATCGTGGGGTCATTAAAAAGAGGTTCTACTGTATTTTATGATGAAACGAAGAAAAGTTGGTATAATAAAGCTTTCAAGCCTGGAAAAGTACTATGTACCCTGAAGCATTGCCCAGTCACGACTGCTGCAAATACCAGAGGGCATAAATTAGCCTCTTTTTCCTCAGACTTAAACATTATGAGCTTTTGACGAAACATCAAAGAAGCTGAACTGGAACAATGGAAAATAATGTTCACTTTCAGAGGCAGACAATACAGCGATGATGTAATAAGGAGTCGTTTATATAAACTTCACGGTGACTCGCTCGATTGAGAGCCCCTTTATTGCATCACAATCGGACATGTATGGATCTGTCAATCGAAATACAATTGCGTCTGTCCATGACAGAATCCGAAATGAAACCACGTCTCATAATTGTTATTGTCTGCCTGCCCTAAGTTCCGTTTAAGGAAATTTTGAATGCACGCGCTTTGTGTCGAACAGAAATGCAATGAAGCTTTCGCTTATGCAAGACGTTTTTAAAGGCGATCGATAGTTTCCATAATTTAACTTCCCTACTTAAACTTTAAGTTCGCTACTATTGTTCAGAAAGTTATGAAATATTGTGTATGACACAATAAATGTATAGATATTTGTTTGAGCGAATAGAAAGAATAAATTCAATATGTCACAAACAGAGGGCTTTTTTGCTACATGTAAACACATTTAACTAACATTTCAAAATTGGTGAGCATTGTTAAGAATATGCTGTGATGGAATGGGAATTTGTTTGAACGGATAAACAGAAAAAGAAGTTCACAATTTCACCACCAGAGGGCCTTTTTGATAAATTACAAATTTAACCAACATTTCCGAATTGGTGAGAATTGTTAAGAATATTATGTTGTGTAGAGAAATGTTGTGAAGGAAGGGGATTTTGTTACGACGAATAAGATGAAAAAGGAGTTCAAAGTTTCACCACCAGAGGACTTTTTGATAAATTACACATTTAGCCAATATTTCCGAAGTGGTGATAATTGTTAAGAATATTATGTTGTGCAAGACAAGTGTTGTAGAGCGAATAAAAAAAAAGTTCAAAATTTCACCACCAGTGGGCTTTTTGATAAATTACACATTTAACCAACATTTCAGAATTGGTGAGCATTGTTAAGAATATTATGTTGTGTAGGACAAATGTTGTGAAGGA
>CM063497.1:21931195-21991195 GCA_032207245.1 Pardosa pseudoannulata
TTTCTACTGGCATCCAAAATTTTCTCTTTACAAACATGCATTTTTGAAGTTTTTTCCCCCACATTCCTTTTATATGTGCTGTGGTGTAGTACATAGCTGTTGTTACTTCAAATTCATTAGTCTACGTTAAAATAATAACTGAAGTTTGCTTTATATCATTTTTAATATTAATTATAGCAAAATGCCACTGATCTCAAAAAACATTGCCAAGTCCAAAAGCACGCTACATTCTTTTCCTTCCTTCTAAACTACTCCAGCAACTCTATGCTTTTTTTCCAAAAAAGTCTTTCAACTCGTTGTCGTTCCATTATCCTGTGCTGATGCGTCCATCGTTTCATTGTTCTGTGCACTATGCGTCCTTTCTCGACTCTCTCTAGATTGACCGGGACTCCAAGCATGGTCCTGAATCGCCTCCTGGTGACCAATCACAACTCTCCAAACTTGGTGAAGTTTAAGTGCAGTCGTTTTCACTGGCCACACCACACGCCTCCTGGAGTAAAAAAATACTTGGGCATGCAACCGACAACGTGTGAGTGCTGCGTTCAAATCAGTTTCGCAAACCTTATGCCAAACATAGCTGCACTCTCACAGTGTGCAAGCCGTTCTTTCCAAACTACGAGTGCAGATAAATATTTTGGAATTCCCTTTTTTAGAATTCCTTCTTCACACAATTCTCGATATGTGTGTACTCTTCCTCACTTTCAAACATCACTGTTCTAAACAAAAACACACACCCCATTCGGAATTTAGAAGTTCATACTGCCGAATTCCAGAACAATCGAATATTATTGCACCAATGATGATATATATTAAATTAGGTGTTTATTGATGAATTCTCGATTATCCGAAAATTTCGATTATCCGAGGTAGGTTCGGTCCTAATTACTTCGGATAATCGAGATTCTATTATATCATTACATTTAAAAAATTTCTTTTACCAGTTTTTAATAACATTTTCAAATTTAATATTTTTAATTAATAGATATTTTTAATTCTAAAATCAAATAATGTATAATATATTTAACAGAACAAATTTTTTTTTTAATTTGAGACATCATTCTCTATATGTAAAAATGTTCAAGTTCTAACTAACTTATCTCAATTTTATATTAAATTGATAAGAAATGTATAATATTTAGAATGAATTAATTACATTATACATTTAACATCAATAACTATTTAAAAAATAATTCAAAATTAAAAAAAAACACTAAATATACAATTTGCAACTCTCGTCAATGGAACAGCCCCTATGAGGCCTGGGCCTCTCCATTTCCGAGACCAAAGGTCCCGGGATGTGAAGCATATGTTCCGGTTAGGTGGTCAGCCTTACGTGGAACCATCAGTGTTTAGATTCCAAGCATGCTTGGTCCTCAGTCTGTCCACCCACTGAAGGGATTAAAGGCTGAGTCCACCTTGCCCAGTCCGGGGATCGAACCTCGGACCTGTGTTGTGGGAGCGCGAAACGCTATCCCAGCACCTATTAAAACTACAATACTTGTTTTTTACAGGTAAAACCACTAACTTGTAGGATGCAGAATGCTTTATTGGGTTTAAGTGAACAAGTAATCTTTGAAATGACAGAATCACTAATTTTACAGAAAATAAATGGTTAGTCTAATGTCAAATGGTTTGCGAAAAGTTCATGTTCCTTTCGTATAACTGAATACAATTTATATTGGAGAATCGAAAATATCTTCGTATAAGTGGATGTTCCGTACAGCTGAAAATGGTATAAATGAATAATTAAGTTTACAAATCTTACAGGAGGTTTCCCAGGAAACAATAAATAATTCGTATAACTAGATGTCGTATAAGTACGTTTTCACTGTATATATACTTTATGTAGCATGCCTAAAAATGTTTTTTTTTTGTTAGCATATATATATGTATATATATATATATATATATATATATATATATATGTGTGTGTGTGTGTGTGTGTGTGTGTGTGTGTGTGTGTGTATATGTGTGTATGTATATATGTATATTTGTGTGTATGTGTGTACTGTATGTTCATATATATATATATATATATATATATATATATATATATATATATATATATATATATATATATATATATATATATATATATATATATATACATAAAGTCATAAATAAGGAAAACTAAAAGCAAAATCCAAACTTCAAAATAAAACTAAACTAGATGACAAATAACAATAAAAAAAAAAACACATCTGGTTTATTTTTATTTTGAAGTTTTAGATTCTACTTTTAGTTTTCATTATTTCTATAACTTTGTATCTGCATTAGAATTAATCACGCTGCTTTTGCGCATATAAATATGAATGTTATTTTGATAAATATACTGTAATTTTTTCAAATTGGATATATCATATTTATATTGACCTACATAACTTATAATTCTCCCTATTTAAATTTCATAAGGTAGCAAAAATTTCACAGAAGAAAAATGAATTTTATATAAAAAAGGAGTAGAATAGCATTTAAAAAATATAATTTAAGTGCCAGAAATACCAAATAAAATAAAGAATACTGTGTCTTACAATCGTCTTTCTAATGTTAATCTCGTTATTAGCTTAGAGATGGAATTCTCATTGTGCCTTAAAAACTTGACGGAATATTATCTTTTCTTTTACTAATCGTATAATATCGTGAAACTTTGTTATTGGTTTGGTGATTTTAAGCAGTAGGTTTTGATTTAATAATCCTTCGTGTATCAACAATTTTACTATATCACCTCAAACCAAGCCAAACTTGTAATGAAATATACTTAAAAAGAATATTAAATAGTGGTCTGCTTTGAAAAAAAAGTTCTTAAAAGGCAAAAATACCTAAACACTACATTAAAATGTAATGTTTACGTTGCTGCATAAAATATATTTTACTTTTACGTTAGTGTTTCTACCTTAACATAGACGAAGACGAATATAACAGACAACTAAAAAATAGACTAGTAAACATAACATAGGCTATGCTGAAATATTTATTCATCTGTCAAAATAATAGTAGTTATCCTTTCTAGATTATAACTTCGATAATAATAAGTAAAAACAAATAATTTTTGTCTACTTATTCTTTGAAAATAATTGGGAAAAGTTGTTTAAGAAACAGAAAATCAAGGAAACAAGATAAATAGAGGATAAGATAAACAAGGGAAATATGAGATTGTAAAATCGGTATGTGGTCCCACACCTGTCTTTATAGCGTTAAACTCGTTATTATTTTAAGAAATGGAACTCTTATGGTGTGCCCTAAAAATTTCCGAAATATGTAGTTTTTATTGTACAACTGATACAGTTTTCTTTTTCTTTTTTATCTGAAATTACACATGCTTTCTCATCATTCCGTGATTTATACGTTTTATGAATAACGTTACACTATACGGGTTTCATGCTCCGAAAATAAAAAATGGAACCCCTGTCATACTACAATGGTTTTAAGTAAAGACTTCAGAAATGATCAGTTACCTGTTCAAAAAGATTATTCCTTAAGCAAAATAGCCATAATCCATTAGCAAAACATCCATTAGCAAAATAAGACCAAAAGCTCATATTAAGTCTTTTCCACGCTGTAGCTTTCATTTCTTTCTGTCACATCTCTGATCTTTCTAGTCTTGGCCATTTCTTATGTTTATTTATTTTACTCTAAAATGACAGCTCCTTCCTCATTAATGTTTAAAGAAGTATTTAAAGCAAAAATAAAATTAAGTTATATATTTAACTTGTCATTTAAGTACAGTGAAGTTTTTTCAGAATTATTTTCTTACGTCGAAGAGTAATTACAAAATAAAAAGTAAAAGTTTCTACTACAATTTCTTTAACATTGGAGTTATCAAGACTGGCAACAAGTCAGTATGTTTTGGTATCATCAACCGCAGTGGTTTGATTATTATGATTTGCAAATGCCAAACGTCCAGACTTAGTGAGATGGATAGGGATAGAAAATGTGTGTGAGTGTAATTGATAGAAGATTTGTATTAACGTATTGCTAATTCAAACAGGTATATATTGTTGTTACAGTTGTACGTTATTTTAAAAATGACATGTTCTTATTTCGTAAAATATGGTGCCGTAAACGACTTCAGGTTAAAAAGCAAAAGTATTGAAATTACACTTTTCATTTATTTTAAGTTTTTTCTCTAGAAAGATTGCGGCTAAAATTTGTATATTTCAAATTTTATCCAATATAAGAGCATACACACATATATATATATATATATATATATATATTTTTTTTTTCAAAAGATGTATTTTGTTATAACACATAAAAGTATTATAATGCTACCAAAACTTGTTTCAGGCCTGTAAAATTTTCAGTGACATTAATACAATTGTCAAATTATTTTTTTAAGTGAGTTTTTTTTTCTTTGCCATCAAAGTTTTTCCTGTTGACCTTGAGATATGAAGTTTTGTGCTTTAATTTTTATTTAAAATTATGTTAAAAATTATATTTTATAATATTAAAATATAATTTCATTTTTTGTTTCCTCAAATTGTAACAATGTTACAAATTAAATTGAAGATTTCTGTATTTGGTATTAATTATGTTATGTGAAATACCATTTATTAATTGAATATAATGTATGTTATTGAGTAAAGTATAATCAAATAATACAACAGGTAAAATTAAATTGATCAATAAAAAAAGTCACATTAATTGGTACATAAAATTATATATTTTTTCCATTGTAGTTGTATTGAATTTGTTGTTAATACTGTCGACAATATTTTCAGTGCAACAAAAAATAATCGATGACTAAATTTAAAGTTATCACTTATGTACCTAATCCATTATTTAAGCCAAATATGAAAGAAAATTATTCACGTAATATATAAATTCAAGGATAAAACGATGAAAATAATGCAGACGATATTTAAATAATTTAAAATAAGAAACGATTAAATGAGGTGGTTAAAGAAATTATGTCATAATGCTAGAAAAAAATGTTATTTTTACGTATTTATTATGTGATAAATTGATAAATTTAATCACCTGCTCTTAACCAGGGTAAATAGGGCTTGAAATAATCGCAGTAATCGCTCGAAAAAGGGGAGGGTGAATTTTGAACGTTTTAAAGACAGTATTTTTCACTGTGATATGAAGCATATTTATGCCAATTTGTTTTAGAATCGGATCAATAGTTTATGAGAAGATAAACTTTTTATGTATGAAGCATTTACTTTACTCCAGTAATCTGTAATATTTTACATTAAAAAATCTTGAAATGTTTGTATTTTTTCTGTATCGTAATTAGTCATAAAATATAAGTTTTTTTAAATGAAATTTTTTTATTCCTTAAAAAATATTATCTAGAATCCACCTTATTTATCTGTGCTTGTATAAAACTGTATCAAAAGTGGACAGTCTTCATTTTTCTGAAACTTTATTAACAAGAGCATGAATTATTAAAAATTGACATTTTGTGTTTTTTAGTTATTGCTTATTCAGTTATTATTCATTCTAGATTATTTATTTAGTTATTGTTTGTTTTACATTGCTTATACCAGGGTTGGTCATTTTGCTGGCAAAAAGATATTTTTGCCAGGACAGTGGCAAAAACTGGTAATAACCGACAAAAACTGGTAAAAAACAGCAAAAATCAAAATTTGCATAAATAAATTTAGTGATACAGGTTATATGAAAAAGAATCATAACAACAAATAAAATAAAATGTTTTCTTAGTAAAAATAAACAAATGAATAAACAAAAAATATATTCTTATTTTATTTTTGCACTACTCTTATCTCTCTGCTAAAAGATTTTCATTCATCATCCCCAAACCAGTTCAAATAAGAAACCACCTGTTCTATCCTGAGTTAAGCAAGTGTTGATCCTCCCTCAAGTGTAATTTTTTGTATTATAAAAAAAAAAATATATTTAAATAAGAATTTTAAAACTCCACTTATTTGAGCATAATATATTAATATATATTTACTTATCACTATTGTTTATATTTTGCATTTCTGAAATATTATATTATGTTAATTGATTAGATTTGATATTTTAAAACTGGAATCGTTTGTTTATAACTTCTATACATTTTGTAATATTGTTAATTTATTGCAACATAAAAATCAGACTAACAATTTGATTGTTTTTTCAATTAAAGGTTTTTTTTAATGATGAAATTTATAGTTTTGCAGAAATAAAAATGAGAATGTGATCATCCTGATGTATTGTAATACTAGTCTGTGATTGTTAATGTAAGATAGGTAAAAGAACATAAATGCCCATTAATATGTCAAAAATCTGTTGCAATTTTTGCTGGCAAAAACCTATTTTTGCCTGGGTGGTTTATACCATGGTTTTTTCCACATGTGGCTAAATCTTGCCAACCCAGGCTTATACAGTTATTACTTTTTTCCTTATTCAATTATTTAAAAAAAATTCTGTCTTGCAATTTATAACACAATTAGTAAATATTGTACTTAGAATAAAAGGTGTATGCAGTACTTCCTTCCTTCCTCAGTGGCATGACAGCCCAGGATGGGCCTTAGTCTTCTCTAGAATTCTATACCAGGCAGTCCTATCTTTTGGCTCTGGATTTCCAATTTGAAATTTTCAAGGATCTTATGTCTTTCTCAATGCAGTCTAACCATCTAAGTTTTGGTCTTCCTCTCATTCGGGTTCCTATTGGTTTGGCCATAAAAACTTTTTTTGTGGATCTGTTGTCATTAAGTCGAACTAGGTGTCCGGCCCATTTTAATCTTTGTAAGCTAATAAAATTAATTATATCTGGGTTTTTATGTGTTCTGTATAATTCAATATTCATTCTTCTTCTTCATATACCATTTACATTAATTCCCCCCATAATACTTCTCAATATTTTTCTCTCAAAAACTGCTAGGGTTTCCTTGTCTCTTTCTGTCAATGCCCAGGTTTCAACTGAGTAAGTCAAAACAGGTCTTATTAGGCATTTATACAATATTATTTTAGTCAATCTTTTAATGTACTTAGACTTTAAATATTTCTTTAATCCAAAAAAACATCGATTAGCAGCAGTAATTTTGCTATGAATTTCAACAGATATATTATTTTGTGTATTTATTTCCGAACCTAGGTATATAAACTGCTTTACAGTCTCAAATCTATAACTGCCTATTTCTAAGAAGGAGTGATTATATTCTGATTTTAAACAAGGCATATATTTGGTTTTATTTTCATCAATGCTCAAATTCATCTTTTTGGCCTCAGTTTCCAGAGAAATAAATGTTTGTTTTAGTGCATCTAATGTCTGATCTATAATATCAATATCATCTGCATATGCAAGCAATTGTACAGATTTGTTGAAAATGGTTCCTCTAGAATTTAAATTTGCATCTCTAACTATTTTCTCCAATGCAAGGTTAAAGAGAAGACAGGCCAGGGCATTCCCTTGTCTTAGACCATTCATCATAGTAATAGGTTCTGATAAGCTGTTTTGTACCTTAATTCTTACATTGGTCTGTGTTAAAGTCAAAGCTAGTATGCAGTACTTGCATATATTATATTGAAGCATTTTAAAGGTTTACTGAGATTTAAAAAAAAAAAAAGTTTAATTACTGATTATAGAAATATAAAGCTGAATATAAAATTCACGAAAAAACTTTTCTTTTACAGGATTTACGATGGCTATATTTAATCAAGCTGTTGGGGGAGGAACAGATCTTAATGTCACCTGTGAAAATTCTGATCTTAGTATTGAATTACAAGAAAAGGCAGAGCGAGAGTTAATGGAAAAACAGTCATGGCGAGAAAGAGATATTCAAGCATTAAGAGATATGATCAGTGGTATGTCATGTTTTTCTCGTTAACAAAGTATATAATAAGCAGTTTTGTATAATTTCAAAATGTACAGATAATAAGAATGAATATTACATTATATTTTGAAAATAATCCTGTTATCGTAAATTTCATATGCCAATGCATGCATTGGAATTAAAATTGTAGTGATTAAGGTATCCGTCTACATTAAAAAGTCATTTTTTGCCAAAAATCATAATTTTTTTTATTTCTCTATTGTAAAATTCCAACTTTTAGGCTTCTAAATCTGTTTTTGTTTTGTCTCTACGGCATTTTAACCCATATTGGACGGCTGTCCTATATAAATAGGACATCAAATAAAATTCCATTTAATAATAAAGTTATAAATATTTTCTGAGTGGATTTTATTTTAACACTTTTAAAATAGACACACTTTAGCATAGTAACAAAAAAAAAAAAAAAAACCTGAGAAATCAAAATATATTGTATTGTAAAATTTATTTTCAGCAACCTCTTAAATATTGCCATTTTTTAATCTTTAATTTTATATTTCTTCTTATTTTTTTTCAAACATTGTGGGTTACTTTTAGTTTAAAAATAGAGTTAATAATGTAGCTGAACGTTTTTGTTGAAAAATATATTTTACATGTGTATTTTGTAAGTATAAAAAAGGTGCCCTAAAATGAAGACGACTGTTCAATCCCTATTATTTTTCAATGAATTCGATATTGCATTGATAGCTCAAATTATTTTCTTATCTTTCAATGAAAACCAGTTCAAACACCTGTTCACACACCTGGACACAACAAGGGGTAAATAGATGTCTATTCTATTCAGAAAAACTGGAGATTGCAATATAAACTTACTCTCTAACTGCAAGGGAAAACCAACAACAGTATGCTTAAAATGTAATGTTGGACTTTGTTTTGACTGTTTCCCCAAATTTCATCTATGAATCAGCCTAATGCAATTTAAGTGATATTTGTTAAGTTTTGGTAGTGTATTGGACTTTTGTCCTATTTATAAGACAGCCAATTACATAAAAATTTAAAAATATTTTTTTCAAAATTTTGGTTTTATATACTTAGTTACACCGTATTAATGATATGGATTAAGTTTTAATAACTTACAGAAATATTTAGTTGGTGTGGTACAATATGAGTTAAAGAAAAATTACAGCTGTTTAAACATCAGTGACAGCTGTCAAAACAAAACGGAAGTTGTGAATTTAAAGCCTTTTAAAGAGCATTTTTTGGACAAAACTTTTTAAATTTTCATGAAGAGTAGTTTAGACATTTTTCTAGTATTTTTAAAAATTAGCAACTTGGCAATTAGAAAGTTTTGAAACAAGATAGCGTGGGGAATTTTAAACATGTATTTGAATTTTTTAATAGTTAAAGTTGCTTTCAAAAACTTCAAATGCGTTTTTCTCAGAATGGTTTTTCTAATAAAATGTTGAAACTTGAAATATGATTTCTCAAAAAGTTAAAATATTTTGTTGAAAATTATTATGAATGCTTTTGATAGTATTTACTAGACAAATGACCTAAAAGCGTTAAATTTAGGTAATTTTTAATGACATTACACTCGGTTACATATAAAGGAAATGAAAATTTGTTAAAAATTCAATGTGTATGATATTGAAGGGCCAAAGTTTTTTACCAAATGTAAATTAAGCAAAAATTTTAGGTGATTCACTAGTCCAGTGTATAAGAAATGTGTTGCGTCAAAAAATATTGAAATAATTTAATTTATTAAAAAATTAGACCTTTTGAAAAAAAACCTGATTTTTTTTTTTTTTACTGAATTTTTTTTATTTATTAAAAATTTTATAAAAACTTCTCCAGGAATAAATTTTTTAAGTGCAATTCTCTTTGATAATATAAAAAATAAATCTAAAAATGTAAAAACATGAACTAGTTTCTGCGTTTATAGAAAAAAGTTCTCAGAATGTAGATGGATACCTTAAGGCACAGGAAAATAATTCAGTGTTTAAAATATTGTTCAAATTAGCCCATGGACTTTATATATGTATCAACATACCATCCTTACATATGTATTGACCTGTTGATCTTACATACATACTAGCCCATTGACCTTTCATATGTATTAGTTCAATATAGATTACACCAGGTTGGCATGACAATACACATACATATTAGTCTATTAGTTTTACAAACATATTAGTTATCTTTAGATCAGGGTTGGAAAAAAAAAATCATGATTTTTTTTTTTTTTTAATCCAATTTATTTGATTTAAATCAGATTTATTTGATTTTTTTCTGAATTCTAATTTTAATTATTGTTGTGTTTTTATGTTTTTTGCAATATACATAGAATAGTTTTTATATGAAGTAACATCTTATCTATCTAGTATATTCTACACACTGATTACGTAAGATTAAATGTATAAATTTTAATCTAAATACATTCCATTATTTTGTAATTAGACAGTGCAAACTATGTAAATTTAAAGAACAAATTAAATATTTATTTAATGTAAACTATGTATTTAAAAAACAAAAAATCACAATTATTTCGATATTTTTTAAGCAAAGAATTATGGATTTAATTGTTTCAATAAAAACACTAGTTTCGATGCTTTATCCACTCTTAATTTGTTACGAAGGCTAGAATGAACAATACCGAAAGAAGAAAACTGTCTTTCTGTTCCAACAGATGAAGTCACGGCTGTTGTTATTTGGTAGATAAACTGGATTTCAAGTTCTGTAATACTTTCTTTACCTTCCATTACATAAAATGAATTCCACCAGTCCTAATCAATCATTGTACTACCCCTACTACATACTTTCTGATAACAACCCCTAAATTCTTGGAAAGCACATGCTATCTATTTACACTTATTTACTTATTGGTATTTCTGTGCTGACTGATTCCCAATTTTCCTCTCTTTGGAATATAGCTTTTAAAAGAAGTGGAAAAAATTATTTAAATCAATGATTTTTTTTTATAAAAATCAACCGATTTAAATCATGCCAACCCTGCTTTGGATTGTTTACGATTGGTAGTTAACTACCTATTTTATAGTACATTAAAGAAAAGATACAGTAAGATAACCCTATTTTATAGAAGATTTTGAATTGTGTATAGTGTTTTTGAATTGTCTAAGTGGCAATGTATGAATACAAATGTCATTGTGTTACGGATAAATGAATAAAACATTAAAGTTTATTAGTATTTTTACTAAAGAATACTTAAAATAACAAAAATAGATACAATAAAAGCTCTGTAATGGGCTTCTCTAATTAAGGGACACTTGTTTAATCCCCAGTCTTACTGCATATGCTTTCTCTGCATTAATTTCTGAATATAGAACACTCCAATTAATAGGTAGTAAATTTAACTAAAAGGTTGAATAATGGGTTTTTTCATACAAAATGAAATATATATATATATATATTTTCATTTGGTCTGATTATTCAAAGCATATTATAGTATGTGCTTTGTTTTTCTGCTTTCAAGTTACCATTTTCATTTACTGTAAATTAAGTACACTTTCTGTATATCAGGTATTAAAAATAGCAATAACAACAACAATAAAAATGACCACCACCACAACAAAAAAAGTGATTACGGATGAAAGAAAATGTAGAAGTAGTTATTGAAAAACTGTTAAGAAATCAGCAAGAACTGAATAACTCTCTTCTAAAAAAGGTTGACTCTGAAGTATCAAAAGAAAAAGAATAGGTGAGATGAAGTATGGAAAGATTTACAACTTGACGTGGATGAAACAAGCAATATGTGAAAACAAACATTTCTCACAGATTATTTTTTTATGCAAAAATTTGTAGAAATCAGTGCTATGAAATTTTACCTTTGTTTTCATCATGGTTTTTGAAAAAAGAAGTACAATTTAGTTTTCAAGTAGTTGGTGCTGAATTCTTTATACAGTGAAACCTTTCTGAGCAGCCACCCCACCGTTCTGAGAATATTTGGCCACTTTGAGGGGTTTTATTATAAGATAATTGCTAGAATGTATAATATATCCCTTATTTAAAATGAAATTGAAAATTTATGTTAAGAGAAAATAGGACTTTATTTCATGCTCTTACTTTTTTTTTAAAAAAAAAGGCTACAATTTGTGTATTTTAGGTTTTTACTTTTCTCTATAACAACCATTTTTTAAGTTCATTTTTTACTTTAAAAGCAGAAAATTGAAGTCTTCGTATTCCTTCAAAATCAAATTTTTTTCTTTAATGACTTCGTTGATTTGCATTCTTCCGCAGTTATGTAATTCAACTAACTTTCTAGTTGCCGATTTGCCATTTTCAGATTCAAGCAGAACTTCAATGCTCTGCTCGAGATTTAGGAAAACGTATTTTGACATAGTTGGAACTCAGATCACTGACAAACTAATGAAATGAAACTGATGTGGCTGACATTTTTGCTGAGAGAGGTACAATTTTTCATTTACTGTACCTATTGGAATTCCAAACAATGGACCTAGGATACCTGCAATGCCTGATTGTCCAGTTCCTCCCTCAGTTTCTATGGGTCGTGCAATATGGATTCCCTATCTGAAGAGTGTGGGGAGAATACTAAAGTGATAACAGATTTAATGTTTCTAAGAAGGGGGGGGGGAACCATGAGAATGGACTTTGCAAATTATTCCTGGGTCTTATATCCGACCATAAAAGTAACCTTGAGTTTTTCTGCTCAAAATTAAAGCACTGAGTGAGTAGAATTTCCTGATAAATGAAATGGGCAATCCCACTTGGTGACCGTTTAGAGGGGATTGGGTGGCCGCTGATACAGGTTATTTTACCATTAGGTCTATGAGTCGAAAAATTCGTGCCATGATAAACTGGCCGTTTAGAAGGGTGGCTACTCAGAGAAATTTCACTGTATGTGAAACAGAAAAAAAAAAATCTTAATACCTACTTTCTAACCTTCAAGTAAGAAACAAATTTGATATTCCCAAGTTGTCCTCTGAAGTTTTACTGTATTTTTCGCTATGAAAAACTAAAAAATATCAAATTCTTTTCTTCAGACTTGTGTCAAGTTGATGTAGATTATCTTTCTAGCATTAAAAAGCACTTTTTCCTTTTAGATGATCCAGATCTTGTATCAAGAACTGATGATGCCTTTCTATTACGGTTCCTTAGGGCGAGAAAGTTTGACTACAGTCGGTCCTTTCGCTTGTTACAAAATTATTATATGATGCGTGTCAAAAATGCTAACATGTTTAAAGACTTTACACCTTCAGCTTTAAGGCATGTTCATCAGTTAAATCTTCAAGGATTTCTTCCATACAGAGACCCAGAAGGAAGAGCCATATTTCTGTTTAAAGGAGGTAGAGATATTTTTATTTTAATAATTTGTTTAACCCTTTAGTCTCTTTAGAATTCCTCCTACTTTTTGTGTTTTATTATCAATTAAACAAAAGCAATAATTGAAATATACTGTATTTTGTTGAATTTAATGTTTATATTTAAGTTCTAGGGATGGAAAGTATACTTCCCTTGAACCATTTAATTCTAGAACTGTGGGAGTTTGTGTACCTAAAACCATAAGATTTGTCAAACTTGCCCTGATTACAGTAATTTCGCACGTATAGTCCGCAGTGCGATTCTTTATTTAACCCTTTGATGGACAGTGGTTTCGCAGCTAAACCTCCTGTTAAACATTTTTTTCTCTAATTTTTAGAGAAATAGGATTTTTTTTTTTATGTTTTTTGACATTTAAAACTTACAATAAATGACAGTAATATATATATATATTGAAATATATGTATTTATATTTGCTGTACCTGGAAAGTTAGTAATGCAATTGTTTTTCACTTATGACCCCAAACAAAAGTATTTATTCAAACAACACTTATAAATTGTTAAACTAGTTATTTATTTTACTTTTTAAGAACACTTATTTATTGTTCGTCTAATATAATAAAAATTTGAAAAAGTTTGTTCACGTTGTACAAGGGGATGAGTTTGTCAGTTAACCCCCCTCAATTCCTCTTACGGTAAACTCTAAGGGAAACCCCTCTAAGGATTGCAAAGAAAAACTTTATTACCTTTCGCATTTATAAGGTTCATAGATAATATTTATAAACTAATTTCTTTGAATTCCAAAGAATTCATGTATGTGACCTTTAAAGGGTTAAAAAATTTCATAAATTATCAGATAGTCTGTACCACTAGATAATCTGCAGACTATACATGCAAAATATTTATTTTAGTATGACAATATTAAATCATTTTAAGAATAAAAACCTAAGTACAGTAGAGTGCCGAAAAAACTGGATTATACTCAATTCCACCTTTAAAATTTGAAATCATTTCTTATTATAGCCTCAGAGATGAATTTTACCGGAGAAACAGAGCGACCTACATTTCTCTGTTCGAGAACCCAACTATGTAAATCGTCTTCTAATGCAGGCCATTGTATTTTTCCAAGACGATTGGATCGCTTTCATCTTATATTCTTAACGTTTCCTTTTGCTTGCGCCAATTTCTTACTCCTTTCTCGTCGACCTTCTGAATTACTTTCAGTTTGAAATCAGCAGTAAAACTGTGATGTTTTAAAGATATAATGAATGACTAATATTACCTCAAATCAAAACTCTGAAAAACAAAACAATCTGTTACGAGTGATCCTCATAATGAAATGACATTCGACCCTCTACCTTCGATCTTGAAACCAACCAGTCGGTGTTATCATTTGGAGCTGTAAATAGTGACTATCGATATTTTCCCGTACTCCAGGACACAATTTAAGGTTGCGCTACTTGCTATTATTAATTCGTTACGCTTTATGGGTTATAATTTTTTTCATAACTTATTAATGATACAATATGATGTTTTCTTAATGTCTTGTGAGTCGTTCTTTTGCTTACATTTGATCATCAGCCATACGTGTAACGTGCTTTTACCCCCTTCATCTGCCGAACGATGGCCGATTGGTTAGGGTGATGGCCTTCGGTACTGGAGTTCGTGGGTTCGAATCCCACAGAGGCATGGATGTTCGTAGCTGTTCGGAATCGGCTTTAAACTGCAGGTCCTGGTCGCATTAGCCCTCGTGTTACAAAAAGTAGATCGTAGCACTCCAAACCAAACCCCCCTTCATCCAATTTTGATGATTTGAGCAATGAACAACCAGCAGATAATCTGCAGCTGCAGAAATTTGTTTTTAAACACAGATAGTCCGCAGACTATATGCATGAAATTACGGTAATATGAATTTGTGTAGTTAAACAAAGTGTAAACTGTATTTAGAAGCAAGTAATGAATAATTTCTTGCAAATGCAGATTCTTCAATACTATATTTTCATAGATTTTTATGGATGGGATTTTATTAGTAGGAAAAATCAAGAATTTATTTCAATTTTGTGAGTAAGGTTTTGAAATATTGAACACAAAATAGTTTTTAGTGTCAAAATGACCCATCCCACAGTTCTAGTATTAAGGTCATTCCAGAAAATTAAATTTAATTGTAGTTTTTTTGCCATGGGAAAATGAAAAGCGTGTTGCAATGCCCAAAGGTACATCACATTCTATATACATATAATGAGTACTCTTACATTTACTAAATTTCAACAGTTGGGAATGAACTTTGATATGTAACTTCCCATACTGACTGAACATACATCATCCAGAATCAAACACTTCTTTTTTTTGAAAGTTAGTAGGACAGTCTTTCCTTTTTCTTGAGGAATATCCACCTATTAGCCAGAGTTAATACACTGTTTTCAATGAGGGTGGTACCACTCCATAAGGGGTGGTGGAATTACGCTGTGGGACGATGAATATAATTCGGGCAGTAGGGGTTAGTGCCTAAAATTTGCCAGTAAGGAGTAACCTTAACAAGTTTTGGCATTCAAACTTTATTTCAAAACTATCAAACATGTTTATTAAATCAGTTATGCAATTTATAACATATGTGTGATCAATAATCAGCCATTACCACCCCCTATGTTTCCAAGTTTGTAAAGTTGGGCTCCCGACAATAAAATTAAACATTCTCAACAGTATTTGTTTGAGTGCTGATTAGTGTATAATTTTGAGCCTACATCAGTAACAAAAATTTTTTTTAAATAGTTGTTACCATAATATAAAAAGGGAGAGCGTTGAAAAATTTTTACTCATTTGAGGGCAGTAGCTTTATTGAGCTAACACAATATGGGTTGATAGGTGGTCTTTAGTGGGTTTTGCACTCTTTGCAAGTGTATTTTGTAAGATCATGTAAGAGGGAAATAATCTTCCCAAAGTGCACAAAATTGTTAAGAAAATCATAATATAGTTGAACCTTGCTGTAGTGAACCTGAAATATAGTGAATATTTTTATGGTTCCAACTATTGTTTCTGTTTTCCCAACCTTTCTTTTCTTCCAGGGAAGTCCCTGGAACATAACCAAAAGTCCCAGTTATATATATAATGATCCAGTGTTAAGGCGAATGGAAAACAGTCTTTCTTGATAATAATAAGTTTATTAAATCATTCTTTCATTTATCAACACTTGAGCCATTTTCATTTATTCATTAAGACATGCACAGAGTATGTTCACAGTACCATGTCCACACGGTAACTGACTCTTATGTGTTTGCAAACTCATAAAATTCTTCCAAAATGCTTCCACTGGACCGGATTATCCTAAAAGCTTACGCGAGCAAGGGTCTTTTTCATTTATTTTATTATTATAAAGGAGTTCCTTTTTTAAAATTGCTTATAACTCACGTAATTTCCAACTACCCTTTTTTTAGACCGGACTTGTATATATGTAATGAGACTGACTTCTCAATGGGGGGGGGGGGTTGTAGTCATGGCCATAAAAATGATACCGTTTCAGCTAAAGACCTTTATTAAGATAACGTTGAAGGACGGGTTCCCACTTCATCATAGGGACAGGACAAACTGAAGGGTCAGCTAGCATGAAGTTCTATGTACAAGACAACTAACACCTGGGTCGACATCTGTGGGAAAATATCTATAAAAATCTGTCTTTGCTAGCGTGTATCTCCTTTTTATTTGGAAATTTCTTAAATTGTTCGCTAGGACCATGTAGGTTTATAATTTGCCAGGCCCCTTCTCTGAGGGCTTAACCTAGTAGCCTAGCCTCTGTGGTCAATTTAGGTTAGGGGTTAAAAAGAGGAATGGAAAATGACGCAGGAATTTTTACCCTTGATTTAAGTTTTGAAAACCCCTGAGAATTTTCCTTACATATATATATATATATAAATATATATATAAATTAAATTTTTTTTCTTCATCTGGTAACAGGACACAGTGTTATGATATTTCTGTATTAGTTTAAACTTTTATAATATTTGCTTATATTAGTTTAATTAATAATTGATTTTGGTATCAATTACAGGAGTATGGGATCCATCACTGTGTTCAGCTGATGATTTATTTCGTGCCAATGTAATTTGCTTAGAGAAGCAAATTGATGATCCACTAACGCAAATCAATGGAGTTGTAGCCATTTTAGATATGAAATTATTAGGCTTTCATCACATCCGTCATTTTTCACCTAGCCATGCTCTTAAAATTGTTTCATTAGTACAAGTGAGTGATGTCCAAATAATTTATTTCTACTGTTGAACTTTAGTATATTTTTTAGTCACTTAATATATAGATTTTCTTTTGTAGTTATCATTTTCTTAATATCACATTGAAGAGTACTTCAAATTCTTTGGGCTTGATTATAATTAAAACTTGATGCTATCATTTGCAACATATTTGCAGATTTTCAAGTGTCATGTTAAACCAAAAGATATAAATGTATATATAAATACATTTATAAATTCATATATAAATATAAATATATTTATATATGTATTTAAATTTTAAAACAAAAAAATATACTTATTAACACTAGATTTATGGATGTTGATCCTGTACCTATTTTTACTGAAGTGAGTCAATTTGACTCATACAAGAAAATTGAAGTTCTTTGCAAAGAAAATAGTTCCAAATTAATTTAATTAAAATGTTTATTATCAAAAAATTCATGGAAAACATTTTTTACATATAAAATCTGTTTTTGAAACACATTTTCTGTAAACATTTCTATTTCATTTAGCACAAGGGTTTCTACATCTGTTTCTTTTGCATGATTGTTGAACTTGACAATTCTTCCGTGCATCAGTAGCATGAATGTCTGTCATTCAAATGGAAGTGTTCTCGACTTCTTCTCTACATTTACTTTATACTATACTTTATATTTAATTTATACTATATTTATTACCATATTTATTTATTTTCATATACATTCTATGAGTCAAATTGGCTCACAACCATGAAAATAGGTATTATCACATTTGATAATGCGAAATGAAGGGGTCTGCGGGGAAGAGGAATGAAAGTTTACATACATTTTATTACTTAACTAAAAACCAACGTATGTTTTTGAAAAGTGATATTAAAGTTTTATATATATCCTTTTACAAGGGACCTTTGACACGGTCCATATCTAAATAGCAGCGAGATGCTGTCTTTTTGGTTTGGAGTGCTATGGTCTATTTTATGCAATACAAGGGCTAATGAGACCGGGACCTACAGCTTAAAGCCGATTCCGAATGGCTACAAACATCCATGCCACTGTGGGATTCGAACCCACGAACTCCGGTCCCGAAGGCCAGCACCCTAACCAATCGGCCATCGTTCGGCCTGTCTTTTTGAGAAAGGAGTAATGCCGCATAAAGAAACTTTGCCAACGAGCTCAGTGGCCGAATGGTCAAAACATGAAACTAGACCCAAAGTTTGTGGGTTCAATGCTTGCCATGGCGGTTGTTCCAAAGTGTGGGTTTTTAATTTTAAAATGTTATTTATTGTTGCCTTATGTTCTCAAACATTCTAGATCTTTCTTTAATATGTAAATTAGTTATTTTTCAAATATTCTGTTCGGGTATAAAAGCTGATACTCACTAGTTGTAGGCAGCTTTTCAATCTTGTAAAGTTGCAAATTGCTACTTTGCTTTAATAATTTTGTCTGTTAGGCTAAATGGTGTGCTCATTCAAATCTTTGTGACAATATAGTGATCAAATTTTTAATGAGTCAAATATGCTCAGTCCATAAATCTAGTGTTAAAGCTATTTTCAGCTTGTAATAGATTATTATTTTAATTATAATATGCCTCTGAATGTAAGGATAGTACTTTAGGGTTAATAGCATGAAATTGCAAGTCAAAGGGCAACATTTAATATAAAATTTGAATAATTTTTTTAAAAGGACTATTTCAATGTAATTAGAAAATGTGAATAAACACACATATGCATATGTACAATCTATATATGTAAAAAATCTAAATGCCACTCACTGATTAAACAATGTAAAAAACAAGAACAAAATGTATAGGAAACTTAATTTCTGCATGATTTTTGATAATGATTGTTGTAATTTAGACTTGAAATTTTTTTTTAAATTTTCACCTAAGTTTACTGAATCTACGAGAAATAAAAGAAAATGAATATTTTGAATAAAATTTACATAGTGACATAGGCACTCATGTAGTATATATATAGATACAAACAGACACATACAATAAATAATACATGTGTGCAAATATGATATTTTGTAAAGAAATTAAATAATTTAAAACTTTTTATTTTTAGGATTCTTTTCCTGCTAGATTTAAAGCTGTTCATATTGTGAATGAACCTGCACTTTTTGATATAATTTTAACTATTGTCAAGCCCCTAATTAGTGAAAAAATTAAGAAAAGGGTAAGTATATTTTAACTTGTTATATTTTAAGAAAATAGAAATTAACAACTGTTATTATGAATGTTAATAATATTAGCTGGATTTTCAGAAAAAGTTTATTCCTCTGTGTTTCCTTAGTTTTGAATACTGTTCATATTGTACTTGTATAGAGAAGTAGACGTATATAGGATGTAATAACTTTTAGAGCTGCGGTAGCTCAGTCAGCAAAGGCAAGGCTTTCATAACTGGAGGATTGTGGGTTCAGAACCCAAGCTGGCGTAAGATATGCCATGTTCATTAAAGGTGATTGTGGCACGTAAAATATGTTCTTGGTCACAATGTTCTCCAAGTTCTCAATCAATACCTCTGGGGGGGGTGGCAGTCCAAGCCTATCAGTCTTCTGCTTGGTCCCAGCTTCAAAATTATGAGAACCCACTTGAGCATGAAGTCGTACTTTCACTCTTGAAGTGCTTGTCAAAATAAAAGGTGTACCCCTTTGCCTTAATACGAGTAGCATATGGTTCAATCATGCTTGTTTTGACCAAGTAGCATATAACAACAACAATAATAATAGCTTTTATAAGTTCAACCCTCTAACTGCTCAATTTGTAAACCAAGATCTCTTTAAAAATTGCATATTTATTTTGTTGCATAGTTTAAGTATATATATAAATTGGAGTATTGAAATACTAATTTTTTTTCTAGAAAAGATTTTTTTTTATTGACTTTTATCATGAGAAACTAAGCTTTCAAATAAACTAATTTCAAATGTTATTACATAAAAAAGTTATTTTTTAATAAATTTCAATTGAAATACAGGTAATTTCTATTTATAACATACTATCTATAATTCTTTTATCTTATATAACTATAGTTCTAGTCATATAATTCTATTTATTACCTAATTAAATGTCTATTTATTATTTATACTGTATATAATTTATTTCACTGGTTAAACGGTGAAAAGGTGGAATGTGCTTCTGAATAAAGGAAGAAAAACACATGCCCACAAAAATCGCAGGATGAGCAAATTTTGTTACATTTGAATTGCTTGTGAAAATTGCAGGATCAGCAGTCAGAGGGTTAAATCAACAGTGAACTGTCAGCTATGTGAAATGGGATTGAAAATTTTATATTTTCATCTCATTGAATTATGAATATAACTGTGCACCATTAAGAGTATATCCTGTGGAAAACAGCAGTCGCATTTTTAGGAGAGAAGGAAATTTTATTGAATGGCTTTGGTTTTTTTTTTATTTTATTTTTATTTTTTATTTATTTTTTTTTTATTTAAAGGTCTCAGCAATAGTGGCTCAACTATTATGAGGTCTAAAAGATTAAAACAAGTAACTTCTGGTTTTTGAGCTTGGCTTGTTCCAGTATCTTTCATGTTTTCTTTAGTAACAACAACAAAAGCATCATGGCAATCATTCTGTTAATGGAAGTTTCAGGAACATTTTTGCCCAGCTTTATAGAGAATGTGCGCATGATGTCAGGTGCAGCAAAAATGGCAGCTCAACTTCCTCGTTGGCAAAAATTTGAATTTCTCACAGATTGTGTTTGTTATTGGGGTTTAATTTTGTCATTTATCTTAAAATGGTAACAAGCTGTTGTATGGCTGTACTAAGTGTTTCAAAGAAGATGAAAATAGATTTTATTGCTTTCCTAAAGATCCTACATTTTGAATGCTTTGGGTAAAAGCTCTGAAAAGGCAAAACTGAACTCCAAGTTCTTGGAGAATTTGCGTCAAACATTTTCAGATTGGTAATAAAATGTTAACCTTACTGTAATGCAATAGATTATATAAAATTATTATGTTCTAAGAATTTTTTTATTATTACTAAGTTTTTTTTTCATATTTCTAATGTATTTCTATTCTTTTGTAAAAAGTATTGTACCTATAAATGTAATTAGTTTTTGTCCTTAAAATGATCAGGTTTTATACATTTTTATTAGATTCTTATTTATGCAATAGTTGTCAATAAATGTCAATAAATGTCATGCGCACATTCTGTATAAAGCTGGGCAAAAATGTTCCTGGAACTTCCATTAACAAAATGATTGCCATGTTATTTTTGTTGTTGTTACTAAAGAAAACTTGAAAGCCACTTAAACAAGCCAAGCTCAAAAACCAGAGGTTACTCGATTTAATCTTTTAGATCTCTAAAATGTTATTTATTGTTGCCTTATATTCTCAAACATTCTAGATCTTTCTTTAATATGTAAATTAGTTATTTTTCAAATATTCTGTTCGGGTATAAAAGCTGATACTCACTAGTTGTAGGCAGCTTTTCAATCTTGTAAAGTTGCAAATTGCTACTTTGCTTTAATAATTTTGTCTGTTAGGCTAAATGGTGTGCTCATTCGAATCTTTGTGACAATATAGTGATCAAATTTTTAATGAGTCAAATATGCTCAGTCCATAAATCTAGTGTTAAAGCTATTTTCAGCTTGTAATAGATTATTATTTTAATTATAATATGCCTCTGAATGTAAGGATAGTACTTTAGGGTTAATAGCATGAAATTGCAAGTCAAAGGGCAACATTTAATATAAAATTTGAATAATTTTTTTAAAAGGACTATTTCAATGTAATTAGAAAATGTGAATAAACACACATATTCATATGTACAATCTATATATGTAAAAAATCTAAATGCCACTCACTGATTAAACAATGTAAAAAACAAGAACAAAATGTATAGGAAACTTAATTTCTGCATGATTTTTGATAATGATTGTTGTAATTTAGACTTGAAATTTTTTTTTAAATTTTCACCTAAGTTTACTGAATCTACGAGAAATAAAAGAAAATGAATATTTTGAATAAAATTTACATAGTGACATGGGCACTCATGTAGTATATATATAGATACAAACAGACACATACAATAAATAATACATGTGTGCAAATATGATATTTTGTAAAGAAATTAAATAGTTTAAAACTTTTTATTTTTAGGATTCTTTTCCTGCTAGATTTAAAGCTGTTCATATTGTGAATGAACCTGCACTTTTTGATATAATTTTAACTATTGTCAAGCCCCTAATTAGTGAAAAAATTAAGAAAAGGGTAAGTATATTTTAACTTGTTATATTTTAAGAAAATAGAAATTAACAACTGTTATTATGAATGTTAATAATATTAGCTGGATTTTCAGAAAAAGTTTATTCCTCTGTGTTTCCTTAGTTTTGAATACTGTTCATATTGTACTTGTATAGAGAAGTAGACGTATATAGGATGTAATAACTTTTAGAGCTGCGGTAGCTCAGTCAGCAAAGGCAAGGCTTTCATAACTGGAGGATTGTGGGTTCAGAACCCAAGCTGGCGTAAGATATGCCATGTTCATTAAAGGTGATTGTGGCACGTAAAATATGTTCTTGGTCACAATGTTCTCCAAGTTCTCAATCAATACCTCTGGGGGGGGTGGCAGTCCAAGCCTATCAGTCTTCTGCTTGGTCCCAGCTTCAAAATTATGAGAACCCACTTGAGCATGAAGTCGTACTTTCACTCTTGAAGTGCTTGTCAAAATAAAAGGTGTACCCCTTTGCCTTAATACGAGTAGCATATGGTTCAATCATGCTTGTTTTGACCAAGTAGCATATAACAACAACAATAATAATAGCTTTTATAAGTTCAACCCTCTAACTGCTCAATTTGTAAACCAAGATCTCTTTAAAAATTGCATATTTATTTTGTTGCATAGTTTAAGTATATATATAAATTGGAGTATTGAAATACTAATTTTTTTTCTAGAAAAGATTTTTTTTTATTGACTTTTATCATGAGAAACTAAGCTTTCAAATAAACTAATTTCAAATGTTATTACATAAAAAAGTTATTTTTTAATAAATTTCAATTGAAATACAGGTAATTTCTATTTATAACATACTATCTATAATTCTTTTATCTTATATAACTATAGTTCTAGTCATATAATTCTATTTATTACCTAATTAAATGTCTATTTATTATTTATACTGTATATAATTTATTCTACTGGTTAAACAGTGAAAAGGCATAATGTGCTTCTTAATAAAGGAAGAAAAACACATGCCTGCGAAAATCGTGGGATGAGCAAATTTTGTTACATTTGAATTGCTCTTGGAAATTTCGGAATGAGCAGTCAGAGGGGTTAAATCAACAGTGAACTGTCAGCTATGTGAAATGGGATTGAAAATTTTATATTTTCATCTCATTGAATTATGAATATAACTGTGCACCATTAAGAGTATATCCTGTGGAAAACAGCAGTCGCATTTTTAGGAGAGAAGGAAATTTTATTGAATGGCTTTGGTTTTTTTTTTTATTTTATTTTTTTTTTTTTTTAATTTAAAGGTCTCAGCAATAGTGGCTCAACTATTATGAGGTCTAAAAGATTAAAACAAGTAACTTCTGGTTTTTGAGCTTGGCTTGTTCCAGTATCTTTCATGTTTTCTTTAGTAACAACAACAAAAGCATCATGGCAATCATTCTGTTAATGGAAGTTTCAGGAACATTTTTGCCCAGCTTTATAGAGAATGTGCGCATGATGTCAGGTGCAGCAAAAATGGCAGCTCAACTTCCTCGTTGGCAAAAATTTGAATTTCTCACAGATTGTGTTTGTTATTGGGGTTTAATTTTGTCATTTATCTTAAAATGGTAACAAGCTGTTGTATGGCTGTACTAAGTGTTTCAAAGAAGATGAAAATAGATTTTATTGCTTTCCTAAAGATCCTACATTTTGAATGCTTTGGGTAAAAGCTCTGAAAAGGCAAAACTGAACTCCAAGTTCTTGGAGAATTTGCGTCAAACATTTTCAGATTGGTAATAAAATGTTAACCTTACTGTAATGCAATAGATTATATAAAATTATTATGTTTCTAAGAATTTTTTTATTATTACTAAGTTTTTTTTTCATATTTCTAATGTATTTCTATTCTTTTGTAAAAAGTATTGTACCTATAAATGTAATTAGTTTTTGTCCTTAAAATGATCAGGTTTTATACATTTTTATTAGATTCTTATTTATGCAATAGTTGTCAATAAATGTCAATAAATGTCATGCGCACATTCTGTATAAAGCTGGGCAAAAATGTTCCTGGAACTTCCATTAACAAAATGATTGCCATGTTATTTTTGTTGTTGTTACTAAAGAAAACTTGAAAGCCACTTAAACAAGCCAAGCTCAAAAACCAGAGGTTACTCGATTTAATCTTTTAGATCTCACAATAGTTGAGCCACTATAGCTGAGACCTTTGAATACAAAACTAGCCAAAGCCATTCAATAAAATTTCCTTCTCCCCCTAGAAATGCAACTGCTATTTTCCACAGCATCCACTTTTAATGGTACACAATTATATTCATAATTCAATGAGATGAAATTATAAAATTTTCAGTCCCATTTCATGCAGCTGACAGTTCACTGTTGATTTAACCATCTGACTGCTCATCCCCCAATTTCCACAGGCAATTCCAATGTAGCAAAATTTGCTCATCCTGCGATTTTCGTGGGCATGTGTTTTTCTACTTTTATTAAGAAGCACATTCTGCCTTTTCCCCATTTAACCAGTGAAATAAATTATATTGTGCCTGTTAACATAATCAAAGTAGTTACACTTTGATTATGATACTTAATAATACTGTGTAAAGTGTTTAATTTTTAAAACACATATATAATTTTTTAAGTGTTAAAAGAAATCTATTTTGAATTACTGGGCCAGTTTCTGATGCTTCCTTCCCCTTCCCTTAAATAAAATTTAGTTTTATTGTATATGTGATCCATATTGAAGTGCATAAGATACAACAAAAACAAGCAATGCTTTGCCAACAAAAACTTGAGTTGTAGTCAGCACTCGTATTTGTTTACAAACATGCACTTTTCTCTATATCCACCACTGTTTTTTGACAATCTAATTTCCTATTTTCATTTTATTATAATAAAATCTTGAAATCAAATGAAATGAAAATATTTCTCATTCTAGATTCACACTCATGGAAGTAACATGGCTAGTTTGCATACACATATACCTCCAGAAATTTTACCTGCTGAGTACGAAGGACATTTAGGTGCTTTTGACAACACTAGCTTTATTGAAACGCTTGCAGCATCTGAAGAGACCTTTATCCAGAGTCAAATGTATGGATATATATCACAAATTGCAGAAAAGGGTGTGAAGAAAGCCGTTAGTTTAGATACCTTCTCTTCATATAGACGTGTATGTATTAGATGAGTCCTGTACAGAACATTTGAAGAATGTAAATATTCATTTTATTTTTTTATATCTTAATCTGGGTCTGACATTGTTAAATAGACATGTATATAGTTCAGAAATATTTTATTACATAAGTTATTAGTGCTGATCATTTATAGGAATTAAGCTTTACTTATAAATTTTTAGCAGTAGTTCAATTTTCAGAAAATTTTTAAAAATTGCTGATGTGTTTCAGTGTTGAATATATTCACAGAATTTGTGATGTCATTGACTTTTCAATAATCAGAATAAGATGGGTGTGCGGTTAAAAATTTAATTTAAGGAGAAGTAAATAAGTTTAACATTATTATTTCTGATCCTTTATAAGAATTAACTTTAATTATAAAATAAAATATAGTACAGGTTAGTACAGCTCTATTTTCAGAGATTTTTTTAAAAAAATTGTTGTTTTTAATTTTTTCCCATAGACTTTACCTCATAGGTATTTTAATAGTAGGACTTGGGGGTATAATAGAATGTTAAATTTTTAATTTAATGAATTTTGCATATAAAAAGGAGAAAATGTTGCCTATATGTTGTATAAACACAAGAATAGAACCTTAGTTTCCTTTACATACATATAGCCTTCAATTTATGTATTAGGTTTGTTTTGTATTATACTGTTTTTAAATTTGCTTCTTCTATCAAAAAGAAAAATAAATTGTAGAAGTGTTGCAAAACACTATTATTTCTTTTTAATAAAACCAGAAAATGTATTTTTTTGCATTTATTATAAAAACAGTCAAAAGCATGTTCATTTATTTTATTGAAGTATACCTCTTAAAGTTTCATACCAATATTAGACTATTTTTTTAGTCTAAAGTGATATGATATTCATATTATAGTATTTATGTAAGGATATTAATTTGGACAGTCATGTATTGAATATTTTTATAGTTCGTTCAGTCACTCTAAAATAATTTTGCAAAATTACATGAGTTCTGATTTAATCAATATAAAACATAAACATGCATACTTATATGTATATACATGTTTATGCATGTGTGTGTATATATATATGTGTGTGTTTGTATGTATCTAAGAACATAAATATGTGTAAGTATACATAATGTCTGTGACTTTGGTTAATCTGAAATGGCTGAAGTTCTTGGAGTCTTTATTTATGCCAAATTAAAATTACACAGTTGAACTTTTTAAATAAATTGAAGGTTATATGTATGTAGCAAGCTTATGTATTTGTAAATAAGTTTTAATTCTTTGTCTGATATATGTTGTTTAATAATCATTCTTAAGCTTATTAATATCTAAGTGATAATTAGTAATTAAATGACGATTAATAAAAGCTTGATTTAAAAATATTGCATGGAAGAATATCAAACATTAGGTAAAATAGCCTGCTACTAATTGTCTTAGCGAAATAGTTGTTTCTGGGTAAAGTACTCATAGATGAATGGTTGAAATACTGTTAACTGAAAGTAGTATGTATGTGAACAACATGTATAATATTTAATCTTGTTTCCAGAAAATAATTAGGATGATAAATTTTGAAATTGTTGTTGATAAGCAAGTATGTACTCTTTGCTGCTTATATTTTACTCTACATATTTTGATCTTCTTGTAATGCTAATAATAATAGTTTAAAGTATGTTATGTATGCATAATTTAATCATACTATAAATTAGAAAACTACCAGTGTTGTTGATGAACATTTAAGAAAGAATAGATTAAAATGTGTGATAGTTTAGATCAGAAAATTAGTTTGTGAATGTGTGAATAAAATACATATTAAAAATTTGGCTGATGTTGCTGACAGGTTGGATCAATTCATCCTACCTGTTAAGTGCTATTTTATTCTTATTTTTGTATATTTCATTATACTTTTAACCCCTTAAAGCACTAGTTTTTTTTTTTTTTTTCGGAAAAACTGATAGTTTTTTTTTTGACAAAGAAATATATATATATATATATATATACACACACACACACAGAATTCCCACAGTCCTTAAAAACTCCTTAATTTTAGCTTTCATTTTTAAGGGACATTAAAACTACTTAATTCTTGTCAAAGGTCCTTAAAAACTCCTTAATTTTTAAATTGGAATGCGATCAATTTCTCCATTGATGAGATCTGCCATCATCATGTGATTTCCTATCAGTTTTCTTATATAACAGTTTTTTTTCTTATTTACTTTTTTGACAAAAAATCTTTCTTATACTTAAAAGGTTTAAAGTATAAAGTCAGCTGCCCTTTCCTAATAGCTAACGGTCATGCAGATGCATGAAGAATGGGGGTTTGTAGATATTTCAGTTACTTATGGAAGTTTAATTTTCCTTGTACTCAATGCAATAGAAAAGTCTAAAACATTCTTCTTTTCTCTAAAAGTTATAAAAAATTTTACACAAGCAAAGTGTAAATGATTTGATTACATGTTTGTTTTGAATTTCACCTGTGTTAGACACAGGCTAATGCATTAAGGGGTTAAATAGCTAAATACATGGTGTCTATAATTAAAACTAGGCAAATTCTGAAAACATGCTGTGAAATGCTGGCTTTCAAATAAGGTATAGTTCTTGGTTTATCAAGACTGCCTATATGTTTTAAATATCACCAAAGCCAAAAGTCGTATGATTTCAGGTCTGGGGATCAGTGTGACCTCACATTAAGAAATTGGTGGCTAATGACAGGTTCTTCTGTAAAATGTTTTTTCAGAACGTTCTTAACAGGAAGGCTAATGTGTCGAGGAGCTCAGTCTTACATAAAAATTGGGCATGAAAGACACTAATGGGACTGCAGATTTAGAACAAATTTATTCAGTAACAAGGATGCATATTAGTTATCAAACAAGCTTCCAATCACTTTAAAGAATTTAAAATTTGATGAATTATTGTGTTAGAATGAATTATGTGTTAGGATGAATTAATTCCCCTTTAGGGCAACACTTAGGGGATTCCCCAAGAGCAAGGTACTGTGACCAGAGGTCTATTGTACCCAAACTCAGGAAGACTAAAAACACAACCCAAGAGCACCTAAGAAAATAGGCCACAGGCTGTTACAAATCTCAGCAACTGACAGGTATATCCTGCAGCTCCTAAGGTTCAAGAAAGTGGTGACCAATATGCTTAATCTAAGAGCAGAGAAATACTCACAATCACTCAAAATGGGGCAAGTACTCTCCTCCTCAAGACGGCAGCCCTGTCATGAGAGATCAGAACTGATCCCCATAATGTTGAGATTCCTTCTGAGGGCACTATGATCATTAAGAAGACAAATTGCCTTCCTCAGGCCATTTCTATGAATGGACAAAAGCTCCTTATAGTGCAAACTGAGACAGTCTTGATTAAGCATTTTGGCCTGCCTAGGACCCTTTCAGACATGCCAACTACTCCAGATCCTCCAGAGTTGCTCCGGAGAAATGCGAAAATTTGATAACTCCAGAAACTCCTCCTAATCATCAGTACCAGAGTTTGTGGGTTGAATCTCACTCTGGCATGAATGTTGGTAGATGTTCGGAATCGACTTTAAGCAGTAGGTCCCAGTCTCATTAGCCCTCGTGTGCAAAACAGTAGACCGTAGCACTCCGAACAAAACCGGAAACTCTTCAGATTGCTGTGGAAAATAACAAAACTTGTGAACAGCTAAAAGATTACAACTCAGCAATTAAACACAAAGTTTTGCAAAAAATAATGCTGAATACTACTCTGTCCACACAGTAATGCTGCATGTTAAAAGTTTTCAGTACTGTATGGAAAAATCCAAACTGAATTTAGGTCCAATTTGAGTAGACAAACTCTGGAATATGATAGAAAAATGGAAATATTTGAATCAGGGTCAATGTTGCTATAAGAAACACTATTCTGAAAAATAAGTTGTTAAAACTGAAAAAGCTACTCGTACATTTTTAAATACATAAATTTAATTTATCTTTTACAATTTACTACTGTATAAATATTTAAAATCTAGTTTAGAAACCAATAAGATATGTACTTAAGATATGTATAATCTATAATTAGCATGTTAAAATTTCAAACCACTCTGTTGCTCTGGACGCTAGTGCCTGAATGTTGGCATGTCTACCCTTCCCACTATGCCAGTTAGAATACTGAAAATACCTGAAATAACAAAAACCAGAAATCTTAATAGACCCTGGAGCAACACCAAGGACAGGCTGAGGTCTAGGGAAAGAAATGCTGGACTCCTTATGACCTATGGATAAAAATATAGTGAAATCTAAGTAAAGAAACAGAAAAATGCCCCCTAAGGGCATAATTTTGAGATATTTTATTTACTGCAGCAAATTCCCATGCCCTCCTTATGTCTTACATAACATTTCATAACTTTTTAAATGAGTTTCAAATGTAAACAACTTTAATGTAGGGAAATTTAATTATAGACACCCTGTCTTCTATTCTCATTGACATATTCTTATACATGTCTTAATTTATTATTATAGATTTGTCCTTGATTTATTGTAATATACTACTATTATTATGCATCTAATTTTTTTTTACATGTTATTAATGCTTTTCCCTAAATTTTAAATTTGTGAATATGTAAATATGCTTGATGTTATGAAGTAATTACTTGTAGTTAATACTGAAATGTATCTAAAATTAGTTTATAAGGGGAGGGGTATTTTTAAACTTATCTGAGGTTAAATGTTTTAAAATGTATATTAAAGTTAGAGGTTAGATCTTCAGGTAGGAATCTACTTGTTGAATTGAGAAGTTATTTTGCTTAGTAATGAAAATAACATATCACGTTGCAACTATGTTGGAGTTTGATATGTATTTCCAACAGTTCACTTTTATATATAAAGCACGCTTTCGATTTCTTATGTTAAGATTGGTAAAAGATTTTGTTATTTAAACAGTGGTTCTCAAATGTGCATCTCTATGTCCTGAGAAGATTCTTTCCTTATAAGAGTACTGTGGAATATAATTTTCAGAATTTTATTTATATTTTTATTTAATTTCAAAGGTAGTGACATTGTAATGGGTTAGAATATGTTAACCGCTTCCCTTACAAATATTTTTGAAAAAAATTGCAAAACATCATCACATTTTTAAATTGTATTATTAAATACGAGGAAACAAAACAAAAAAAAATATGTAGATTTTAAGTTGAGTTTTCAATTTTTTACAGATGTAAAAGAATTTAGTTTTAATATTAGTTTCTATCCCGAGTTATCTCGGCAAAGGAAAAAAAAAGTTAAATATTTAATCTTTGATAGGTTTTAAAACAAGGGACAACACAAAGTGATACCTGACATTGTGTACACTGGTACTCTGGTCTCTTTTCTTACCTCTGGAATCTCTTTCATGGGAGAACTAATTGCACTGTCTCATTAGATTTGAATTTTTTGCAGTAGAAGGATTAACATACGGAAAATACCATGATGTTAACCTGAGTGATAAAGGACTAATGCTGGGTCTTCTTAATGTGGCAGAAAACTCGTCACAAGGATTTTTCGCAACTATCCTTCTTTATACATTACAAGCTGACGTATACTATAAAAAACATAACCAGACCCGCCAAAAGAACCAAGAAACCAACAAAACTGCCAATCAAAGCTGAATATTCCCTTCCATTTTCTCCAAGCGTAGTAAAGCCATGATACCGCAAATTATACTGACAAATTCTGCTTCGCCCGAGTTTTCTCAGGATAATAATTAACTGTAACATATATAAACCCAAGATAACTCAGGATAATCAGGCAAGCAGTTAAATATGTTGAACTGAAGACCCCATTACAGTAATAAATAAAAACAAGCAGTTTATTAACTGAAAATAAGCACAATATGCCATTCAGTTGTAGTGGCAGCTTCCATCGAATTAGTGCAGAACCACACTTTATATACACAAACATTCCAGCTATTGAGATCAAGGTTTGAGCTGGTCAAAGATCCACCATGTTCATTAATGACCATTGGGGAATGTAAAATAGGTTTGTGGTTTCAACATCCTCTAAGTTCAAAAGATACATCTGAAGGTGACTGCTCAAGCTTGGAGGTCTTTGTTTGATCTTTGCTTCTAAAATGTGAAGACTGTGTTATAAGTGTCTGTAATATTTCTTAAGCTCCCTGGTTAGTTCTCCCTGGTAGTTCACGCCGAACGATGGCCGAATGGTTAGGGTGCTGGCCTTTGGAACCGGAGTTCATGGGTTTGAATCCTACTATGGCATGGATGTTCATAGCCATTCGGAATCGGCTTTAAGCAGTAGGTCCCGGTCTCATTAGCCTTCGTGTTGCAAAAAGTAGACTGTATCACTCCAAAACCAAACCCTAGTTGTTCATATGAATAACAGCTTTTCAGCTGTGTTTAACATAGAAGTATCATTTGTATTGCCAGTTGCATTGGAAGAAAAATTGTATTCAGAAAGAGTTTTAAAAATCAAGACAGTTTGAGAACCACTGGTTTAAAGGAAAAGGTGATAAAGGGGGAGAATTGTAATCGGGGTTGAACACTATTTTCTGTATGGAAGGAGGGGTATTACATAGTTACTATCCAATTCTACATGTTATTTTCAATCACTGTTAGACAATTAATACTCCTCAGCTATAATTACTTCTGTGTCATTTACTGAACAAAACTAAAACAAAAGATGGTTTTGTTTCAATTTTGTTCAGTAGGTCAGTAAATTTAGACTAGAATTTTATTTATACTAGTACATATAAATATGTGAAACTTTTTGCACTTTTATTACTGCAGAAAAAAATTATATTGATTCCTCATATGGAAACAACTCATTAAATTGTTTTAATTTTTTAATAATTCAGTTTATTTATTTTTGTTTCATTGAATTTGTTAGTTTTTCCATGTGGATTAAACTTTATATTGTGAGTATTTATGGCTAATATTGAAGCATGTCATACTCGCAATATCACTTTTAATAGATCATTCATAACAGCAATTTTTAATGTGCGATACAGACAGGTATTATTAACATGAGAAGTGTTATTCAAATATCTGTGCAAGTGATAATGCCACAATATTTCCAACAAGTATTGGTATACGTTTTTTTCAGTATTTTGTACCCTTAACTTGTGCTTTTAATACTCTTGTATATGTGATCGTGTGTTAGTTGAAGTTTAAATATTTACTATTTTATTTCTTCAAGTTTTTAGATAGAAATTTTTTTAGTATTTCCTTTATTTTTGTTAAAATCAACATATACAAATTTAGTGATTTTTTTTTTTTTTAATTGGGTTTTAAACTCTAGAGATAATTGTACATTTTTCTTTAGGGTTTAATTTTCTGGTTTACTTCATATGCAATATATATATATCATTGTACTTTTATACTTGATTATTTACCAGTCAAAATTATTCACATTTGATTCCTCTAAACACTTGCTTAATGGAAGATTTTAAGAATATTTTGATGGTGTTGAGCAGAATTGATGTAGTTTATTTCAAGAACTCTAATCTGATTTTTTTTTTAAATCAATATTTATAATTTTGAATAATTACTCTGTATAGATAGGCATGTACACTTGTTTACATACATGAATTTATAAATTATATAAAATATATTATAAGTCTTAAGATTTCATTACAGTCAATCATAATTCATGTCAATATTTGTTTAGAATCAAAGTATGTAGACTAGTAGTTATTTATTATGCTGTGTATAAATGTATAAAAATATTCACTTTTTATCAAGGTGTCACCAACAGAAAAATTATATTCCCATCTCATATGGAAAGTTAAAAAAAAAAAAAAAGTTTTGTTCTTATATTCACTAAACTACTGTAATGTTATAATAATTCTTGTGAAATAAGGTTTCTCTGCCAATGTTTAGATTCTGTAATATCCAATGGTAATTGAGGGGTTCACAATCAGAGTGAACCATGTCCATTTTCTCTTTTATGAAATGAAATTTGTTACAACATTTAATAACTTGTATACTTGTATGTATATGTACATATAGCCTGTATGTATATGTACATATGTAAAAAATACAGTGTTCCCTCGCCACTTCGTGCTTCATGTTTTGCAGCTTCAGTGCTTTGCAGGTTTTCCCAAAATATTCATTAAAAATTAAAATACAACCATGTCGGCAACCACATTGCAGAAAGGAGCATTGTCTCATGTTGATGCGCAAAAGAGAGGGTCCCTGCATTTCAATCAAAGAGATGAGTTGACTCCTAGTACATACAACAGGCTCTTGAGATGACAAAATCTGCAAATGAAGAGGAAGATGAAGAACAAACGGAAAAGCATGGCCTTACCCTGGAGAATCTGCAACCATTGTGTAAAATGGCAAGAATTTGCACAAGACATTGTCGACAATATGGTTCGAGCTGTTGAGTTCAGCAATCATGGTGATGGGATTATGTCCTTATACAGGGAAATTTTGAAGGAAAAAGAAAAACAAAGACAACAACTACCCATCACCCTGTTTCTCGTCAAGGTAATGCCCCCTGGCTCTACCGTCAGCACCTCCAGCAGAAGAATCTCTGGGTGAGCCTAAAACTTCTATGAATCAAGTGAGAGCCTCTCCTCCACCACCAACACAAGACTCTTTGCCTCTCTCAGAAAGCAATGTTGATTGATGTTTATTACTCTATAAGATTTTATAATTAACCTTACTAATTAGCACTGACACGTTTAAGTAAATACATTTAGTGTTATAATTTTTGTCTTAAATGTGTAAAATATAAATACTGTTTACATATTTAAAACATTCGTGTACCCGTATACATGGAAATTCCATAGTGGCAAATTCTACTTTGCAGTTTTTCAGCTTTTGCGAAAGGTTTTGGTCCGCATTAACTACAATAAACGAGGGATCACTGTACCATAGTTATTAAGTGTTTTCCAAATTTGATATAAATTTCCAGAAATTAGTAAAGATCAAAATAACTTACATATAAATTTTTCTAAACTATTCCAAATGGACTGAGTTCATTTTAGTTATGAAACCACTCAGTTCTGTGTTGTTGAAATATACATAAAAAAAAAGATACTGTATTTGAATTTGTTTCTCAAACAATGATATAACAAACTGTATATGGCATGGTAAATGTATTACATTTGAATTTAGTGATATAATTTGTAGGAATGAAAAAAAATTGTCTAGCTTCCAGAGTGGTAAATTGCCTGGAATGTTTTAATGTGCTTTTATAATGTAGTTTATGCCTTATAAATTGCAAATAATTCATCCATCATTCCATCCAATAAATTATCTTGATTGTATATTTATATATGAAAACCGTAAGTCCATAAATGTATCAAGTTCATTGCATTTACTTTAATTCTAATTGAAGTGGGTGCAATGTGTCGTGAAGAATGAAGGTAAATATTCTAAGTGCTGAAAAAGAAATAGGAATTTCATTACTGTAATTTGTGGAAGAAAGGTTGCACAAGTTAAGTTGCTGAAATAAGTTAAAGGAGATAAATGTGCAAAATACATTACATATTCACAAAAGTACTTACATTTATCCATTAAAGAAATTATTATATGATGAATTGGCACTAGAAATTTTGCTGCTGTAGGTAAATTATACACACATACTCTCCAAGCTTTTTTTCTTTTAAATATAAAGAAACAGAATGAGAAAAGGACCATGTTAAACAAAAAGATGACATGCAATAAAATTAAGACAAAACCAAATACAGATTTACAAAATGTGATTTTTTTTTTGTTCTCTAGTTCATGCAATTTTGACACTGTACGCAATTGCTTATTACAGAAGTCTAGTCCTAATATACATAATACTCATACTATCTTATATAAAAAAAAGGCTGAACAATGGCCAATTGGTTAGGGTGCTAGCCTTTGGTACCAGAGTTCGTGGGTTCGTATCCCACAGTGGCATGGATGTTCATAGCCGTTCAGAATCGGCTTTAAGCTTTAGGTCCCGGTCTTATTAGCCCTCATGTTGCAAAAAGTAGACCGTAGCACTCCAAATCAAACCATCTTATAAAAAATATTGCGTCTACAAGATAATAAATCAAACGAGATAACTAAATTTTACTTTTGCTAACAAAAATAATTACAACAAACTACATCATATGAAGTTCTCAAAATTTGTTTATTAGCTTTCTGGATTAAGAGGATTTAGCAAATCCTGATCCAAGGTATTTTACAAGGACATTTTTTGGTAAAACTTTTTTTAAATGTACTTAAGTGCCACATCAGGAAAAACATCACACTTGCTAAAAATTTAAGCTTTCAACTTCTAAACACTGCAGCATTTCTTCCAGAAATTACGATAAGTCAATTTAAGTTACTCTTAATTTAAGTTCTTAAGGAATATCTATAATACATATTTTTTTATTGTTGCTTCAAAATTTGATGCCCAGAATAATTGGTCTAGAATTTCTTAAAAAGTAGACAGAAATTAAAACTTTACCAAAATCATCTTTAATTATCCAATATTAAGCTTAATTCTCGATTGTGGTGATTTTATTGAGGTTTATCTTAATAGACAAATTTCAAGTAGAAAAATGTACATCTCTGAAAATTTAGATCATAGATTGTAATTCTTCATAAAGGAAACAGAGGAAAAACGCAAAAAATGCTGTTATTACTCTATAAAAATTTGAAAAATTAATCATTTGAACATTACATTCTTCATTTTTCAACATCAAATTACAACTTTTATCTTGAAGCTTTATTCATGATTTGCTTATGTTTTATTCATGGAACTTTATTGTGGGTTTATAAAGGCTTTAGCACAGGATTTAAATTTACTTCAATTAAGAATTTTTTTCCAAAATGGCTAGCTTTCACTTACACGCCATCTATATCTTGGATATGTTGTTCATTATATTGTAGTAGCACTATTTAGAGGACCAAAATTATCTGCTATGAAACGATATAAGAATTGCGACCAATACTTAATACTCACATGCAATACTGAGAGCAAGTAATTTGGGTGCAGTGGGTCTGACATATCCAAGTCAAACAATTGTAATTATTGTTATCTAAAACCCATTAATTTTAATTTTAGCATTTTAAAAGAATGCATCTATCTTTCATCTTTGGTACACTCATTCTCTTATTCCAGAATTTCCTTAATGTTTTTCTATTTCATATGGAGAGAGTTGTCACTCTCTACCTCAAAATTAGAACTAGTTATTAATTCTCTATTAGAAGAGAAAAGATTGAAAAATTAATCATTTTAACATTTCATTCTTCTTTTATTCAGCACCAATTTAAAATTCTTATCTTGAAGCGTTATTCAAGATAATTGCTTATCAGGTTTTATTCATGAAACTTTATCATAGGTTTATAAAGCTTTAGCTTTTGCACAATGTATAGACTATCTACTATTTATAGACTATTTTTTGTTCCTTATATTAGAGGAGTACTATTTAGAGCACCGAAATTATTTGCTATGAACAGATATCAAAATTTTTACAATACTTAACACCCACATGCAATAATGAGTCTAACATATCCAAGTAAAACAACTGTAATTAGTGTTATTTAATATCCATTAATTTTAATTTTAGTATTTTAAAAGAATGCATCTATCTTTCATCTTTGGTACCTTCATTTTCTTTTTCCAGAATTTCCTTAATGTTCAAAATTTCCTTAATGTTTTTCTACCTCATATGGAGAGGTTGTCACTCTCTACCTCAAAATTAGAACTAATTATTAATTCTCTATTAGAAGAAAAAAGATTGAAAAATTAATCAGTTTAACATTTCATTCAGCACCAAATTATGATTCTTATCTTGAAGCTTTATTCAAGATAATTGCTTATCAGGTTTTATTCATGTAACTTTATCATAGATTTATAAAGCTTTAGCTTAAATGTATAGACCAGGGGTAGCCAAACTTTTGAATCCGTAGTCTACTTCACATTTAATAAATCGAAGGCTGTCTACTAATGGCAGAGCTAAATTAACGTAACGTACATGTTTATATATTTATTTTCGGTAACAAGAAAAATGGTAAATTATCTAATTTTTCTTTAAAAACTTAATGTTTACAAAATAAAAATTTACTAACGAAAATAAACAAAGTGTTCATATATCAAAAATCAACAATCCTATTCACTTCCTTTAGTTGAAATTTGGCACTGTATATCTGCGACAAGTTTATCATATTGTGACTGGCATGAGCTTATTGCAATGCATAAACACGAAATTAAATGTTCATCTGTTAAATGTGACGATGTTTGGTTTTTATGGCATTGATGGTTGTTAAAGCAGATTCGCAAAGATACGCCGATCCAAAGTATGATTTTAAATACAAAATCAGTTTGTAAATATTTGGAAACATTTCCTCAGAAATTTATTTCCCCAAATTTTTATTTTAAATAATTCATTAATTCTCTGTCATAAGTCATAAATTAAATTGTTAATATCGGAAGTCATTATCGGGATGATCCCGCGGAGTACCTAAAATGCAGTTGACGTCTTGGTGTTGGCATTTTCAGAATTTTAAGCATAAAATAGCCCATTTAACTGCCAACTTAATTTTCTTAAAATCGCTTATTTTCAGTTGGTTTATTTTTAATTTCCCTCTGATCCTGGAAAACACCCCTTCCTACTATTGACGTAATAGTCAGAGCCAATCGGGGTATTTAGCAGCTGTAGCATACTTGGTTCCGGAGTGAACGTTATGCAAATTAGTAAGTATATATATAGCCTCGAGAGATGTGTTGGTATATATATGTGTTATGTTTATCAGGTTGTTTCCCCCCCTCCTCTAGTAAGAGTTCATTTCTTAGGACATGTTAGAATTGTAATTTAAGTGTTTATGCATTGTTCTTTTGTTATGACAATAAAATTGTTATTGTTTACTGATTTATCATGTCTTACTGCACGCTAATCCAAAAGAATAGGCCAGTAAGCTTATCACTTGGCCACCCCTGGTATAGACTATCTAGCATTTATAGCAGTGGAGGTATGAATACAAACATTCCAGCAGGGACTGTCAGTCCTATTGTACCTGATGGAGAATTAATCAGGACTCAAACCAAAGTCCCCCTTTATACAGTCTGGTTATAACTACTATGGGTTTTTGGCAGCTGGTTTAAGAAACTAGAAGTCTAGTTATTAGACCTTGTCTTGCAATATATATTAGTAATCTTCCAAATTTTATATCACGCTTTTCAAACATAATTTTTATCTTTACAACTTATTTAAAATTTTCTGCTCAGCACTGAATAGAGACCTAAATAAAATGCAGTCCAATGTAGTATAGCTGTGTGTGTATGAAACTTTCCCAAGTGATTGTATATGTGAAAAGTATAGACATAGTACAACTGCGCACAAAAGTTCTCCCAAAAAGTGTGCCAATTGATTGTCATAGCTTATTGTTAGGTGTAATTTTTTATCTCATTATCTTAACCATTTTAGGATAGGTCTACCATGAGTCACTGAGATAAGTAATACACCAATGTGATTTATTAACACAATCACTGCCAACCTCACGCTAGCGTGTGATTAACATACTGGAAAATGCATTTATGACTGTGGGTTTGGCAGCAATTGTGTTATAAATGTTAATTATAAACAAAAATAATTGCTGTCAAAAGCAATGAGTAAAATCTTCCACTTAAAATAACATCGTTTATTCTATTTCATTTTACAAAAATCAGAACATATCCAAACGATAACTGCTGAAGATGTCTTCATTGAGACAGCCACTGTGTTTTAATTTGTGAAGGATTTTATAGATTTTGCAGGGCTGTATGCTATCAAGGTGATATGTGACACATCTAAGCCTGAATTTGGCCGATTTTGATTTCTTACTATGCAAAATCTACTTGTTCAATCCTGACAATTCTTTTTGCATTCACAATGTGCTCTTTCATCCATAAAACGGTGTACTTTGTTTATATTTAACATTGTTAGTATAAGAGGTATAAGCCTATTTTGTATAGAAAAATTGTGTTTTCTAAATCTCCATATTGGTGAAATGGAATTTTTTATTAAAAGGAACCTAACCACATTGATTTCTCAGTGACATGCATATGTGACATTGTCCTGAAAAGGTTAAAGAACACTTAGCTTCTTAAATTTATATAGATTAGTAAAAAGATATTGAGAATCTTGCATTCCAGAATACAGTTATATTTCAAAAATATTTGTATTTTTGTTAGTAAACTGCAAATGTTTCCTCTTAAATATCAGGCTTGTGTATTTAACTCCGTTTTGTTATTGTACATAAACTTTATAATTAGTAATGCACTTATATTTAAAGGAATCTAGAAATTTGTTCTATTTTTTGTCTAGTTTAAATTGATAATAGTAAGTAGATTATCAATTTTTATCATTTGTTTAGTAGTAGTATATCATTTATTTTTAATAATGAATATTCATATTAATAATATGAATATTTTCAATAGAAAAATGTAATGACCCTGTATAAATGTGTCTGATTTATTATAGTAAATTGTTTGTATTTATTTCATAAAATAGTGTTAATGTATAGTTAATGTTAAGTTTTTATATATTTTAATTTGTGCAATTTGTTGTTACTGTAATCAATTACGTTAATGTGCCATTGACATTGGCTAACTGACTGATTAAATATATGCTGTTACTTGTAAATATAACTTATGTTAAAGGAAAATTTCATTATTTAAAATATTTGATGAATTTTTAACAGATATATTAATGTAAATGTTTTTTATTCTAAGCCATTTTATATGAAAAAGTGAATTATATTTGACTAATATCATTTAGGTTATTTTTATGTCAATGACATATTTTTGTTAATAAATTTTGCCAGCAATAAAGGTAGTATGTTGAAAAAGATTGTTGGATATATATATGTGTGTGTATATATATATATATGTGTGTATATATATATACACAGACACAAACATATGTATATATATATATGCACGCATATATATATACATATATATAATATATATGTATATATATATAGTAATATATATTATATACATGTATATATATATACATATATATATATATATATATATATATATATATATACATATATATATATATATACATATATATATGTATACATATATATATATATATACATATATATATATATATATATATATATATATATACATATATTATACATATATATATATATATATATATGTATATTATACATATATATATATATATATATATATATATATATATATATTATATATATATATATATATATGTATATATATACATATATATATATATATATATACATATATATATATATATATATATACATATATATATGTATATGTATTTATATATATATACATATATATGTATATATACATATACATATATATATATATATGTATATACATATATATGTATATATATGTATATATATATAGTATATATATATATATATGTATATATATATATATATACTTATATGTATGTACATATATATGTATATATACATATATATGTATATACATATATATATACATATATTTATGCATTAATTTAAACTTTATGCTTTAATAAAAAATTTGTATTTGCCACCTAGAATTAATTGTGTGGGTTTTATTTTCTTATGTCTTCCAAATGCAATTTTGAGATTTTATGTTTGATATAATAAATTTTTTATATAATAAATTAAAAAGCATTCCTTTGTGATCAATGAAAAATCCAACAGGACTTATATGTTAATGTTATGTTAAATTATTATTTAATTCTAAGTGGAATTTGAAAATTATTAGAAAACAGATAATTCCTTTTTCCTTGTTAAACAAGCTGTTATCTTATTTATGTATAATCTTAATGAATGCTTATTAAAGAAACAGTTTTTCATGAAATGAGTTATTTAGATGCCTATTTAGTAGATGGCTAAATTGTTAAGTTTGGACCCAATTAAGTGAAGAAGAATGTTTCAAGTGATTAAAATTATGCTATTGTAACTGACCAGTGATTTATTTATACAGTTATTTTTATGGTTTTTATTCTTTGTTTCATTTCTGTAAATAGATAATTATTATTAATTTTGTGATTATCTATACAGTCTGTATTATAATAATACTTTATATTAATTTTTTAAATTAAATTAATTTTTTATTTACCCTTATTTGTGTCTCAAATGTTTATTTCACACTATCCCATCCCCATATCTCCTATATAATAATAGCCTAAGTTATCTGTGCGTCTGTCCTCGAATTTATGAAGCGGTTGGACCTGGAATGGATAGAGGCATCCATATTGTATTTTTGATGAGTTAGGGTTAGCAAAATTCAAAGCGAGTCAAGTTTATCTTCTCCTAAACTATCGATCAGATTCTAAAATATATTGGTATAAATATGTATCATATCACAACAAAAAATACTGCCGTCTTTAAAACGTTCGAAATCCACCACTTCCACCCTTTTGAGGGTTTAATGATATTATTTCAAGCCCTATTTTCTCCGGTTAAAGCAGGCGATTAAAGTTTTCAACTTATCATATGATTAATAGGTAAAAATTACATTTTTTTTCTAGCATTATGACGTCATTTCTTTTAAACCTTTCATTTAATCATTTCTTATTTTAAATTATTTAAATATCACCTGCATTATTTACATACGTTTTATTAATGAACTTAGATATTAAGTAAATATCTAAGTAAATTTTGTTTAATACCGTGATTAATATCTGTTTAAGCAGAGAATTGCTTCCCATCATTGGTTAGCGCCATGGGTTAATCGTGGTTAGCTATTAAACGACTTTGGTGAGATCAAGCTTAGTACATATGTGATAATTTTAAATTTAATCATTGATTTTTTTTTTGTTGCTAGATAATTCTCAGCAAAAACAAACCATTTTTTTACGTGTCTCATAGGATACTTCACAATGTTGGAAAATTAAAAATTTTCCTGATCTGGTCACATGACAGGCTATATGCTAGTTAACACTAAATTTACGGTGTTGATCATATACCTATTTTTATTGAAGTGAGCTAATTTGACTCATACAAGAAAATTGAAGTTTTTCGCAAAAAAAAATAGTTCCAAATTAATTTAAATGAAATGCTTATTATCAAAAAATTCATGGAAAACCTTTTTTACACATAAAATCTGTTTTTGACACATATTTTTCGCAAACATTTCTATTACATTTAGCCCCATGGTTTCTACATCTTTCTTTTGCATGACTGTTGAACTTGACAATGATTGTGTTTCAAACATGCCATGTGACCGCCGCCATGGTTTTTTTACTTGGCGATTTTTCAAAACTTTGAAATAAATGACTATAGATTCGAAACTGTTAACAGCTTTACCTATTTAGGTTCCGAACTAAGTGTTAACAATGATAGTGGGACGGAAGTTCTTAACAGTGTTTCTACCGCTACTAAATGTTTTTTGGTAGAAACAGAAGAACAAAGCTATTGCTTTATAAGACACTCATTAGATCAATCCTCTCATACGCTGCTGAAACATAGGCATTAACTGAAAGGAACGAAGAGCTGTTTTTGAAAGAAAAGTACTCCGCAGCATTTTAGGAAGTTTGAAATGCAACGACACCTGGAGGAGAAGAACAAATTCCGAAATCTATAAAGGCTCCTCCACACTATAGTCCACTGCAAGCCATCACCACCATCTGGAGGAGCTTTGGCTTACCGTGGCCGATGGCGGCAGACGATAAAATAGCCTTGGCGGACGATGACTTCGGAGGCTGTCTTTCTCCAAAGATCAAAGGCACCCAGATGCGCAACTAAAGTGCGCAGTAGACCCTATGGACGAATCAATGCGCTCAGCTCATTTAGTAGTCCAGCGTGTGGATGCGACCAGTGAACCATTGTTCGAGGTCACCATCAGGAAGTGGTGAACAACTGGCTATAGTGTGGAGGCTACATAAGATTTTTAAGGAGCCAGACCTAATAAAATTCATTTCTATTCAACGTTTGAAATGGGCAGGACACGTGATTAGAATGAAGGACGACCGAACAATCAAGAGGATCTTCGAGGCCAAACCATTGGGAGCTCGTAAAATGCGAAGACCAAGAATTTAGTGGATTGGCTGTCTTGAAATAGACTTAAAGATCCTAAAAATCAAAATCGGGAAGAGTCTATCCAAGAAACGTGACATCTGGAACTCGATTCTGTGAAAGTCCATGGCCCACCCTGGGCTGCCGCACCATTGAAGAAGATTTTAAAAAACACGCGTTTTTCTGTTGGTTCCCTCCCCCTCCCCTCAAAAAAAATGGCGCACTGGACCGGCGTCTATAATGCATCTGTTCCGGTAAAGGTAAGTAGATCGGGACTTAAGATTTTCGAATTTCCCAGTCTAGTGATAAGTAGATTTTAGAAAAATAAATGCTAAAATAAAGGTGTGTAAAAAAAAAAATTAGTGAAGTAAAGAAACATAATTCTTCTCCAAGAAAGTAATTTCTACTTTCGGTAGAATCCTGTCTTTTACAAGGCTTCTATTCCCCGTTTGCATCCCTCATTATAAACGATTTTGTCGCCGAAATAAATAAAATATTCACGAATCATTCATTTTCACGTCATCCCGTATTCATTCATATTTATAAATCATTCATTCTATATTTCATCAGTATTTGCGACGTCGCTTCTTAGAACGTGTAAAATAAATTTCTACGAGTAGCCGGTAGATGGCAGGGATATGTTTTTGTCTTCTTTGTCACCGTACTATTAATCTATTGGTTGCGTATTGTTCGACTCAAACGCAGCTGCCACCCATTTTTAGGAATAACGAATGCATGCATATATCACTTCCTATCATTTTAATACCAAAATTCGAGAAGTCTTTTGAATATTATCACTGCTAAGCATGCAACATTTTTCATTCCATCTCATGAATTATAGACGAATTTTAGGTGAGGCCTGGGGGTCTCGACCCTTTCCGAAATACGAGGCGCATCTAGAAAGTAAGTTTCCCTATTTAAAAGAAAAAAAGAACTCACACTTTCATGGACATTTTATTGACAACAAGTACAGCAATGTTTCAGTTTCTTAGAACGAGTTTTCCTTTTAAGAGTAGCTGAGTAATGGCAAAACGGTTAGGGTTCTAATCTTTGGTTCTAGAGTTCGTGGGTTCGAATCCCTCTGTTGCATGGATATTCATGGCCGCTCGAAATCTACACTCAAGAGCGAAAACATTATGACCACCTGTCAATAACGATTTGGCCAACCTTTGGCGCGAAACACAGTTTCAACCCGACTTGGCATGGATGCCACAAGTCCTTGGTAGATGGCCGGAGACAGATTGTACCAGATGATTAAGCAACGGTTACGCAAATCCGAGATATTGCGAATGGGTGGTCTTTGAACTCTGAGCTGCCGTCCCATGATATCCCAAATGGGTTCTATCGGATTGAGATCCGGTGAGTAGGCGGCTAGGACATTAACTGGAATTCAGCATCATGTTCCTGAAACCAATTTCAGCCTTGTGACACGGGGCGTTGTCCTGTAGGAACATTCCATTTCCAGCAGGAAAAACAGAGGCCATGTAAGGGGGAAACTAGTCCGCAATAATGTTCAGATACCCTGTAGCATTCATGGTCTGCTCCACCACAACCCCGAGTCCCAGAGAACGTCCCCCAAAGCATAATACCGCCACCACCGGCCTGTGTATGACCTACCGTGCATTGAGGGAGCAACTGTTCGCCTGGAAGACGGCGCATCCTGACACGGCCATCGGCGTGATCAATGACAAACCGTGATTCATCTGACCAGGCAACTCTCTCCCACTGATCCATGGACCAGTCGCGATGTTCCCGGGCCCAGCGTAGGCGCAGTTGACAATGACGCTTGGCACACGAGTGGAACGTTTGCTGCGTAGCCCCATATCCAACAGTTTCCGTTGAACAGTGTGCTTCGATACTATTCTTCTTGGCCCTGCGTTATATTGTGTTGTCAGCTGAGCCATTGTTTGGCTCCGGTTTTGCTTCACCATGCGAGACAGTCTCCGACGACCTTTTTCTTTGATAGCGTGTGGACGTCCAACACCGTGTCGTCTACTGCTGGCTTCACCGTCATTCATCCACTTTGCATAAGTTCTAACATTTGTAGATCGCGAAGAACCCACGAGTCGTGCAGTTTCGGAAATACTTGTTCCGAACCTTAGCCATTACAATCTGCCCTCTATCAAAATCGCTTACATCCACAGCCTTTCCCATCAGACAGAGAAGTAAGTGAAAGAATGATTCTTCAGATTCTCCAGCAGCAGTTAAATAACATTTCCACCTGATCGCTTGCCTTTCACATCATCCAGGCGAGTTCATCGCAAAATGTAGAGGTGGTCATAATCTTTTGGCTCTTGAGTGTAATATATATATATATATATATATATATATATATATATATATATATAATTTACATATATATACACACACACATATATATATATATATATATATATATATATATATATACCTTTTTGAATTGTATATTTTTGTATTTATCTCCATTTTTTTATATTTGAGTTATCATTTTTATATTTGAGTCTTTATACATAATTAAACCTTTATAAAATCTAAATTTTTGGATTTATCTCTAATCTTTATATATTGAGTCATTATTCAAATACAAAATAATGATCTTTTTATTGTAGTCCCGCCCTTAAATCGTGTGTATTAGACTGTGTTATGTTCCCCCAGTTTATATATACACATCCTCCCCCCTCTCCAAACTACAAAGACAGTCGCCCACGATATCGAATTTCCCCCTGGCGGGTCAATTTTCCATTACGTGTCAACCTGCGCATGTAAATATTTGGCGAGCAGCGTCTTCCTTATTTGTGCCCAATTGCCTTCTATGTTTCAATCCCACCCCGGGACATCATTTCGTCTTTTTGTTTTCATTCCATAATCGATATTTCTTCAAATATTTATCCCCTGACATCGCTGCCCTCCTGATCTTTACATTACACCAGAATTATGTCAAAATCGACGTTTTGCCATTTTCCTTGTTATGTAAGAGAAAAGCGTGCTATTGATTTTCAGGAACGTCGTTGTTTTCAATTAATGTCGGTTTCACGTCTTGCGCAATTCTTTACCAGCGGATAACAGTTCGCAAGTAACAAGTTGGATATTACAACTGCTCTGTACAGCAAAGTTCGTTCGATTTAACGATCTTTGACGTTGCATCTAACATGCTTTCTTTCTTTCTTTCTCCCGATATCTTTAAGAGGGAGTTAATTAGGTCAATGATCCTCAGTCTCGTTGACTCCAACAAGTAGGAGTTGATATTTTGACTCTACAATAGAAAGTTCGTTCAATTTAACAAACTTTGTCGTTATATTGTGCACGCTACCTTTTTTTCTGCTTTAAGAAGTCCAAAAGTTAAAATGAGTGTCTTAGGTCAATAATTCTTAGCCTCATTGAAGTAAAAAACAAACTGATATTATGAATTCCTTACAATTTTTGTTCAATATAACAATTTTTGTCGTTCTATTGGGTTTGCTATCTTTTTCCTGCTTTATTTCAGAATTCCGAAAGTTAAAATGAGTGTCTTAGGTCAATAACTCTGAACCTCATTGACATAAGAGACAAGCTGATAATACGACTGAAATCTTACAATGTTCGTTCAATATAACAAACTTTGTACTTGTATTGGGTATACTATCTTTTTTTCTGCTTTAAGAATTACAAAAGTTAAAATGAGTCTTAGTTCAATGATTCTCAGCCTCATTGATATCAAAGACAAACCGATATTATGACTGAAACCTTACAATGTTTGTTCAATACAACAAATTTTATCGTTGTATTGTGTTTGCTATCTTTTTCTTGCGTTATTTCAGAATTCTAAAAGTTTAAAATGAGTGTCTTAGGTCAATGATTCTTAGCCTCGTTGACTCCACAGATAAGCTGGTATTATGACTGAAACCTTACAATGTTTGTTCAATATAACAAATTTTGTCGTTGTATTGGGTTTGCTATCTTTTTTCTGCTTTCTTTAAGAATTGCGAAAGTTAAAATGAGTGTCTTATTTCAATAATTCTTACCCTCGTTGACGTAAAAGACAAGCTGATATTATGACTTAAGCCTTGCAATGTTTGTTCAATGTAACAAATTTTTCCGTTGTATTTTGTATGTTATGTTTTTTCTGCTTTCTTTAAGAATTGCGAAAGTTAAATTTAGTGTCTTAGTTCAGTGATTATCAGCTTCATTGACTCCAAAGAAAAGCTGATATTACTGAAACCTTACAATGTTTGTTCAATATAACAAATTTTTGTCGTTGTATTGGGTTTGCTATATTTTCTCTGCTTTCTTTAAGAATTGCGAAAATTAAAATGAGTGTCTTAGTTCAATAATTCTTACCCTCGTTGACGTAAAATACAAGCTGATATTATGACTGAAACCTTACAATGTTTGTTCAATGTAACAAATTTTGTCGTTGTATTGTCATGCCACCTTTTTTCTGCTTTATTTCTGAATTCCGAAAGTTAAAATGAGTGTCTTAGGTCGGTGAGTCACAGCCTCATTGGCATCACAGACAAGATGATATTTTGATCTAAATTTTAATATGTTCGTTCAATATAACAAACTTTATAGTTGTTTTGGGTATGCTATCTTTTTTCTGCTTTCTTTAAGAATTCCGAAAGTTAAAATGAGTGTCTTATTTCAATGATTCTCAGCCTCATTGATATCAAAGACAAGCCGATATTACGATTCAAATTTTACAATGTTTGTTCAATATAACAAACTTCGTCGTTATATTGGGTATGCTATCTTTTTTCTGCTTTCTTTAATAATTCTTTAAGAATTCCGAAAGTTTAAAATGAGTTTTAGGTTAATAATTCTTAGGCTCATTGACTCCAAAGACAAGCTGATATTTTGACTGAAACCTTATATTGTTCATTCAATATAACAAACTTTGTCGTTGTATCGGGCAAACTATCTTTTTTATGCCTTCTTAAAAGGTTTCGAAAAATAAAATGAGTGTGTTAGTATACCAGTGACACTTATGACAAGTTGAAGTCAATATTATAATTTTGTGATATAAAGTTTATTCAGTAAAACAAAATTTGTTGTTGTATTGGGTATGCTATCTTTTTTCTCCTTTCTTTAAAAATTCCGAAAGTTTAAAATGAGTCTCTAAAGTCAATTAGATTCTTAGCCTCATTGATTCCAAAGACAAGCTGATATTATGACTGAAGCCTTGCAATATTTGTTCAATTTATGTAATAAATTTTGTCGTTGTATTGGGCAATCTTTTTTCTGCTTTCTTTAAGAATTGCGAAAGTTAAAATGAGTGTCTTAGTTCAATAATTCTTACTTTAGTTGACGTAAAAGACAAGCTGATATTATGACTGAAACCTTACGATGTTTGTTCAATACAACAAATTTTGTCGTTGTATTGGGTTTGCTATCTTTTTTCTGCTTTATTTCTGAATTCCGAAAGTTAAAATGAGTGTCTTAGGTCAGTGATTCTCAGCTTCATTGATATCAGAGACAAGCTGATAATACGACTGAAATCTTACAAGGTTCGTTCAATATAACAAACTTTGTCCTTGTATTTTTAAAAACTGAGTTTGAAAGTGCCCTGTCTCCGTTATTTACCTTTCTCGAAATCTTGCAAAGAGTATTTTGCCAAGCCATTTCATTTCAAACAAATTTCATTCCCAATAAACGCATTTTTGGTACCATATCTACAGACTTTTATTGGTACTCTTCAAAAACTTCTCAAAATGGCTCTGTTTTAGCCAGCAGCGACTGTATCTCATTTGTATCACTTTTCTTCCAGGAGTCTTTTAGCAGATTCAATTTATCTTTTCCTACAGCGATTGATACTCTATAGACATATTCAGGTATTTATAAATTCCACCAGGTCTGAAACGGCGACTCTATCTTATTTCGATAGATTTTTATTCCTAAGTTTTTTCAATAAATGCGATCACTGCTTTCTGCCAATAGACTTTTGATACTCTGAAAATTGGCCTGATCTCCTATTCGCTTCCGGAAATCCACTTTTGATCTGGATATAATCAGTTTCCACTCTCAGTCAAAGAAAAGAATTTTTTATACACAAACACAAACATACATAGATAGATACATATACATACATATATAAACATGGTTTCCGCGCACCTGGAAAGTCATGGAAAATCATGGATTTAGACAATGGATTCATTTTGTCATGGAAAGTCTTGATTTTTCAAGTAAAATGAGTAAAAGTCATGGAAAGTCATGGATCCGCTAAACTACCGATTAAAAAAAATGCATTGAATTGTTTAATTCTATATTTACTTGTCATTTGGATGAAGTTACTGAGTTTGGTATTTATGTATTATCCTATTGACCCTATTGCCAAGTAAAATTTGTTCACCAAGGAAACTCAAAGCAAGAAAGCTTAATGGGTGGGTAAATGTATATTATTCTGGTTTTTTCTTAAATTGTAGATTAAAATTTTATTAATATAATAATTAATATTTTTTAATAAAAATTAAGATTTTTGCACAAAATATAAGTTTATCTCTGGGGATACTGTATATAAACATTATAGAGTTATATTTGGCTATTATTCATGGTCACCTGGATAATACCAAAGTACCCTGAATTCAAATTGGAAACATTTTGATTGAAAAATGGCTATATGATTAAACTTAGGTATGTAGATACAACAATTTATTTTTATGTATGTGAGTTTATTAACACTTATAAAGTAAGTTTATAGCTTTTTTATGATAAAATTCCTGTAATTTCTCTAAAAGCATATATTTTATTTGTATGTACATCAGAAGTTTTATTCATATATACTTTAACGAAAGCTTTTTAAAGTCATGGAAAATGATCTGCTATATCAGGGAAAGTCATGGATTTGAAACATTTTATTTTGGCAGATACCCTGTATATACATATATATACGTATACATTTATGCATATATATATATATATATATATATATATATATATATATATATATATATATATATATATATATATATATATATATATGTATATATACATATACACTGAAGTGCTAATGAATTAGGGATAGCAAGGGCTATGAAAATTGTGTAGCGCAGTCCATCATTTATGCGCAAATGAGGGTGCTGTAGTAACTGCATATATAGCGCTTACTATAGTTGTTCTGAATTAATTGTTGGAATTGTCTTAATTTGTAAACTGCCTGATTTGGACGCTTTCGATCGCGGACAAATCGTAGGTGCAAGACGCATGGGCCATTCAATTTCCGAAATCGCCAGACAGCTTAGGATTTTCAAAGTCGACAGTGTCAAGAGTATACCAAGAATACATGGATGGTGGATAAAGAAACTAGCGGTCGGTCAAACTGCAAGGGACAGTTAATCTTGACAGTGTGTAGTGAGACGGCTCAAACGTATTGTACGTAGCCAGCGAAGCCAAAATTACCTCCCCCCAGTTGCATGACGATGCCAGTCGTTTAGGCAGTAAACGGACTGTGCAACGTTAAGTTCACCGTATGGGTTCGGGAGCCGTCAACCTGTGAGAGTACCATTCCTCTATGCTCGCCACTGTTCTGCACGTCTTGCCTGGGCAAGAGCACAGAGACTAGAGTGTAGAGGACTGAAAACAAGTAGCATGGAGAGAGCATGGCCTAGGTTTTCAGCTACTTAACACCAAGGGGAGGCTTTGGATATGGAGTCAGGCTCATGAAACCATGGTTCTGCATGACCAAATTGGAACTGTTCAAAGGCATGATGACTCGACCATAGATTAAGGTGTTTTTTCATGGAACTGTTTAGAATCTTTGGGACTTGTACCACTGGCTGGTTGGATGAACATTCCTCTTACTTTTCCGTCATAAATTGGTCATCTGGAAGCCCAGACTTAAACCCTATGGAGCATCTTTGGGATGTTTACGAAGAAGGCGTGGAAGGCCATCACACAGCACCAACAAACCTTACTGAATTATGGACAGCTTTAGCCAATATTTGGCAAGCCATTCCCGTGGAACGTTTCCAGAAACTTCTTGAATTTATGCTTCGTCGTGTGAAAGCCTTTATCAACAGGAGGCCCAACTCGTTACAAGGTGGGTATCCCTAATTCAGTGGCACTTCAGTGTGTATATTGCCGCATAAAGAAGCCTAGTCAACGAGCACAGTGGCCGAATGGTCAAAGCGCGCGACCCAGACCCGAAGATTGTGGGTTCAATGCTTGCTGTGGCAGTTGATCCATAGTACGGATTTTTAATTTAAAAATGTTATTTATTGTTTCCTTATGTTCTTGAACATTCTAGATCTTTCTTTAATATGTAAATTAGTTATTTCTCGAATATTCTGTTCGGGTATAAAAGCTGATACCCACTAGTTGTAGGCAACTTCTCGATCTTGTAAAGTTGCGAGTTGCTACTTAGTTTCAATAAATTCTTCTGTTAAGTTAAACGGTGTGTTCATTCGAATCTTCGTGACAATATATATATATATATATATATATATATATATATATATATATATATATATATATATATATAATTTCGATCAGTTTAATTTGTAAAAACATTTCAATTGCAAATTTTTTACTCTACTTTTTGCAGTAGCGAATCGTTTATTTAAAATCTAGCGCCAGCAAATTCAAACGATAGTTGAAAAGGAGACATTTATGCCACAGTAAGATTCGAACCTCGGTTATCGTTCGGCGTAGGTCACTTGGAACGTCACTGAGAAAACTTACCTCTAACAGTGCATATGCGAAGATTACTTATCAATGGGAAGCGTGCCCTTGTTTATTTTTAATTATATTATCAAATTTCGACAAAATAATCTAAACCGCAGGGCATGTTTTTTCAATATTCTTTAGATTTATATTGATCGACATCTAATTGATATACATTATGGCAATTTTATGGTTTTATGGTAGTTAAAGACGAAAAAAGTAAAAGAAAGTTTATGGAAATTTCCGAAATCGTTGGAATTTTTTTAGTGACTCCTAGTCAGAAATATTCTAAGGACTTCGTATTAAAATCAATTTTCAACCCCGAATCATTTAATAACTTGGCAAGTTATTTTATTGTGATTTTAATGGCAAATGAGAAATATTTTCTAAAAAAGAAATTGTTGGAAATTCTTTAACCACTCCTAGCCTAAAATCTTCTAAGGACTTTCTATTAAAATCAATTTTCAACCAAAAAATCAGTACATAACTCGGCAAGTTCTTTTTTGTTATTTTAATGGCAAATGAGAAATACTTTAGAAAATAGAAATCGTTGGAAGTTCTTTAGCCACTCCTAGCCAAAAATCTTCTAAGGACTTCGTATTAAAATCAATTTTCAACCCCGAATCATTTAATAACTCAGCAAGTTCTTTTATTGTAATTTTGATGGCAAATGAGAAATATTTTCCAAAAAAGAATCGTTGGAAATTTTTTAGCCATTCCTAGCCAGAAATTTTCTAATGACTTCTTATTAAAATCAATTTTCACCTTAAAAATCGTTAGATAACTCGGCAAGTTCTTTTTTGTGATTTTAATAGCAAATGAGAAATATTTTCGAAAAAAGAAGTCTTTGGAAATTCTTTAGCCGTTCCCAACCGAATATCTTCTAAGGACTTTCTATTAAAATCAATTTTCAACCAAAAAATCATTAGATAACTCGACAAGTTCTTTTTTGTGATTTTAATGGCAAATGAGAAATATTTTCCAAAAAAGAAATCGTTGGAAGTTCTTTAGCCACTCCTAACCAAATATCTTCTAAGGACTTTATTAAAATCAGTTTTTAACTTAAAAATCAATAGATAACTCGGAAAGTTCTTTTATTCTGATTTTAATGACAAATGTAAAATATTTTCCAAAATAGAAATATCAAAATTGCTGAAAATTTTTGGCGACCCCTTCTGCAGGTTTCACGACCCTTATTAGAACCTTGAAACATAGTTTAAGAAATTCGAATCTATAACGTGAAGCTTTGACCTGCAAGTATATGTTTATGTAATATTGCATAAAATGTGACAAGAGGGGAGGGGGCATGTTGAAGTGCGACACTTTTGTGACAAAAGGGGAGGTGGGACGTTCAAAATATTGAACAAAAGTGAGATATCATTTATGGACAACCCCCAGATAACATTTCCAGGTATTCTCCGAAATTCCGCAAGGTGGCTCTGTTATCTCATTTCAACCTGCAGACGAATAACGATTCAAGTTGCATTGTATCAACCGAAAGAAAAAAAAAAAGAAGTATGAAAGAGGAAGAGTACAACAGGAACAAAAACTAATAAAAAAAGAAAGAAGAAAAATTCGGAAACACAGCAAAGACATCAGGCTACTGGAAGAAAGCCTTTTGTTGCGGTCCAGCGGACACTCGCGTGAATCATGGACTTCCCTCGCGCGTTTCCGGGACTACCTCCCCCATTCATAACTCCAGATTGATGAATGAATTAAAGAATAAGCTGGACGTCGACGCTACTACATAAAGCATTTCACAGACAGGAAAAAGGCGGTTGTAAGGGGGGGGGGAGACACGAAGGAAATCGATACTGAGGAGTAAGGAGAGGAACATTCCCTCCATCCTGTTAAAAGGGGGATGGATGGAGGGGGATGTAGTACGGAGCACGTGAGGGTTATTCCGGAATGTGTCTCACCGCATGCTTGATAAATGGATTGGAAATAGGTGCGGAATTTCGGCGTTACGTGACGGATGTATGTCTGGATATCGTCTATTGCCTGAAAGCTTCGTGGTCCACCCCCACCTTGCCCAGATTTGCCTGAACGAGGATTTATCGTTTGCTTTCCTTGCTCTTGCGTACGTTGCAGGCAGGCATCGATCTTTCAATCCCGTGATGGTTCCCACTCTCACTTCACAGTAAACTTGCGCTCATCGATGTGCTGATCAGTGCATGAGGCAGTTGGGAATCGTTTGGGAAGATCCTTTAAAAGTATTTACACACACACATAAACATACACGTTACGTGAAATCTTGATTAGGAGAGAGATTAGATAATAACATCTTGATTAACATATATGCGGGACACGTACTAGTAAGTTTTCTGACGATTGATACTTGAGTGCTGGTCACGTACTAGTACGTTTTCTGACGATTGATATTTGAGCGCTGGTCACGTACTAGTACGTTTTCTGACGATTGATACTTGAGTGCTGGTCACGTACTAGTACGTTTTCTGACGGTTGATACTTGAGCGCTGGTCACGTATTAGTACGCATTCTGACGATGGATACTTGAGCACGGGAAACTTACTAGTACGTTTTCTGACGACTGAAACTTGATCGCGGGTCACGTACTAGTATATTTTCTGACGATTGATACTCGAGCTCGGGTCATGTACTACTACGTTTTCTGACGATTGATACATGAACGCGGGTTACGTACTAGTACGGGTTAGTGGATCAACATGGTTTGTTTATGGGTACACAAATAACGGTATATACAGGAAAACGAAGCCGAATGTTTTTATTTACTATATAGATTCTGAAAAAATTTAGACAAATAAAAACTAGCTTTTGCATCAGACATTGTGGAACCACATAACTGGAAAAAATTAAAACTATATACTACTATTTCTATTTGATTTTTCATATTTACGATACTATTTTAAATTTATCTTTTCAAAAATATATTTTTGTTTACAAAATTATTATGGTTTTTATTTATATATTGCTATTTATATATTTATTTATTTCAATATAAAATATGAAAATTACGAATACTAGTACGGGTTAGTATAACAACATGGTCTGTTTGTAGGTACAAAAATAACGGTATATACAGGAAAACGGAGCCGAATGTTCTTGTCTACTACACAGATTCTGGAAAAATGTAGACAAATAAAAACTAGTTTTTACATCAGTCGATGCGGAACTACAGAACGGTAAAAAATTAAAACTATATACTATCGTTGGAAATTCTTTAACCACTCCTAGCCAAAAATCTTCTAAGGACTTCGTATTAAAATCAATTTTCAACTTAAAAATCACTACATAACTTGGCAAGTTCTTTTTTGTGATTTTAAAGGCAAATGAGAAATATTTTCCAAAAAAGAAATCGTTGGAAATTCTTTAGCCACTCTTAGCCAAAAATCTTCTAAGGACTTTCTATTAAAATCAATTTTCAACCCCGAATCATTTGATAATTCGGCAAGTTCTTTTTTTTTTGTGATTTTAATGGCAAATGAGAAATATTTTCCAAAAAAGAAGTCTTTGGAACTTCTTTAGCCACTCCTAACCAAATATCTTCTAAGGACTTTATTAAAATCAGTTTTTAACTTAAAAATCAATAGATAACTCGGAAAGTTCTTTTATTCTGATTTTAATGGCAAATGTAAAATATTTTCCAAAATAGAAATATCAAAATTGCTGAAATTTTTGGCGACCCCTTCTGCAGGTTTCACCACCCTAATTAGAGTCTTTGAACATAGTTTAAGAAACTCGAATCAATAACGCGAAGCTTTGACCTGCAAGTGTATGTTTATGTAATATTGCATGAAATGTGACAAGAGGGGAGGGGGCATGTTGAAGTGTGACACTTTTGTGACAAAAGGGGAGGTGGGACGTTCAAAATATTGAACAAAAGTGAGATATCATTTATGGACAGCCCCCCAGATAACATTTCCAGGTATTCTCCGAAATTCCGCAAGGTGGCTCTGTTATCTCATTTCAACCTGCAGACGAATAACGATTCACGTTGCATTGTATCAACCGAAAGAAAAAAAAAAGAAGTATGAAAGAGGAAGAGTACAACAGGAACAAAAACTAATAAAAATAGAAAGAAGAAAAATTCGGAAACACAGCAAAGACATCAGGCTGCTGGAAGAAAGCCTTTTGTTGCGGTCCAGCGGACACTCGCGTGAATCATGGACTTCCCTCGCGCGTTTCCGGGACTACCTCCCCCATTCATAACTCCAGATTGATGAATGAATTAAAGAATAAGCTGGACGTCGACGCTACTACATAAAGCATTTCACAGACAGGAAAAAGGCGGTTGTAAGGGTGGGGGGAGGCACGAAGGAAATCGATACTGAGGAGTACGGAGAGGAACATTCCCTCCATCCTGTTAAATGGGGGATGGATGGATGGAGGGGGATGTAGTACGGAGCACGTGAGGGTTATTTCGGAATGTGTCTCACCGCATGCTTGATAAATGGATTGGAAATAGGTGCGGAATTTCGGCGTTACGTGACGGATGTATGTCTGGATATCGTCTATTGCCTGAAAGCTTCGTGGTCCACCCCCACCTTGCCCAGATTTGCCTGAACGAGGATTTATCGTTTGCTTTCCTTGCTCTTGCGTACGTTGCAGACAGGCATCGATCTTTCAATCCCGTGATGGTTCCCAATCTCACTTCACAGTAAACTTGCGCTCTCCGATGTGCTGATCAGTGCATGAGGCAGTTGGGAATCTTTTGGAAGATCCTTTAAAAGTATTTACACACACATAAACATGCACGTTACGTGAAATCTTGATTAGGAGAGAGATTAGATAATAACATCTTGATTAACACATTATATGCGAGACACATATTAGTACATTTTCTGACGATTAATACTTGAGCTCGGATCACGTACTAGTACGTTTTCTGACGGTTGATACTTGAGCGCTGGTCACGTATTAGTACGCATTCTGACGATGGATACTTGAGCACGGGAAACTTACTAGTACGTTTTCTGACTGAAACTTGATCGCTCATTACAGTATATTTTCTGACGATATGATCGATGTACTAGTACGTTTCTGACGATGGATACTTGCAGGTACGTACTAGTACTTAGTACGGTTTTGAGACTTGATGCGCGGTTACTACTAGATTCTGATTTATTGATTGATACTGGTCACACGTACTAGTACGTTTTCTGACGATTGATACTTAGTGCTTTACGTACTAGTACGGGTAGTGGATCAACATGTTTGTTATGGGTACAAAATAACGGTATATACAGGAAAACGAAGCCGAATGTTTTTATTTACTATACAGATTCTGAAAAAATTTAGACAAATAAAAACTAGTTTTTGCATCAGACATGGAACCACATAACTGGAAAAAATTAAAACTATACTACTATTTCTATTTGATTTTTCATATTTACGATACTATTTAAATTTTCACTAAAAATATATTTTTGTTTACAAAAATTTATGGTTTTTATTTATATATTTCTATTTATATATTTATTTATTTCAATAAAATATGAAAATTACGATACTAGTACGGGTTAGTATAACAACATGGTTTGTTTGTGGGTACAAAAATAACGGTATATACAGGAAAACGAAGCCGAATGTTCTTGTCTACTACACAGATTCTGGAAAAATGTAGACAAATAAAAACTAGTTTTTACATCAGTCGATGCGGAACTACAGAACGGTAAAAAATTAAAACTATATACTAATATTTCTGTTTGATTTTTTATATTTGCTATACTATTATAAACTTATCCACTAAAAATTATATTTTTTGTTTAAAAAATTCTAATGGTTGTTATTTATATATTTCTATTTATATATTTGTTTATATATTTCAATATAAAATAGGAAAAGTTGGTTAAAAAATTAAGGAATTTTCGATCTATTGCGATTTAACAGAATAAATAAATTTACGCTTAAAACGCCCGCTCCCGGTACAATTAGGCTGCGAAATGTACTTGCACACAATATGTAAAACAAGGTTCACAGTAGATACATGGTAATATTTAGTTTGCATTACTTAAGCTATTTTTGATGCTAAATAAAAACATATATTGTTTGTCAAAATATTTTTTGTATTACAATGTTTTTAAAATTTGATATTTTTATTACAATTTAAGCACTTTTGTATAAGCAATAAAATTGGTTAAAAAATATAGAGGTTTTGTATTGCGATGTATTTAAGATTTGATATTCTTGGTTACAATTTAGAGCACTTTTGTATAAGCAATACAAATAGGCTCTAAATACAAAACAGTATAGAGCATTTTTGTATTGCCATATTGGTAAGAAGTTCTTGATATTCTTGGTCACAATTTAGAGCACTTTTGTATAAGCAATACAAATAGGCTCTAAATACAAAACAGTATAATTTTGTATTGCAGCTGTATTGGTAAGAAGTTCTTGATATTCTTGGTTACAATTTAGAGCACTTTGTATAAGCAATACAAATATTAGTTTTGTTTTGCCATCTGTATTGGCCAGAAGTCCTTGATATTCTTGGTTACAATTTAGAGCACTTTTGTATAAGCAATACAAATAATCTCTAAATACAAAACAGTATTTAGAGCATTTTTTGTATTGCTAGCTGTATTGGTAAGGAGTTCTTGATATTCTTGGTTACAATTTAGAGCACTTTTGTATAAGCAATATGTAAATGCTCTTTTTGTTTGCCAGCTGTATTGGTAAGAAGTCCTTGGTATTCTTGGTTACAATTTAGAGCATTTTTGTATAATCAATATAAAAATGTTCTGAATACAAAACATTATTTAGAGCATTTTTGTATTGCCAGCTGTATTGGTAAAAAGGTCTTCATATCCTTGGTTACAATTTAGAGCATTTTTGTATAAGCAATATAAAAATGTTCTGAATACAAAACATTATTTAGAGCATTTTTGTATTGCCAGCTGTATTGGTAAAAAGGTCTTCATATCCTTGGTTACAATTTAGAGCACTTTTGTATAAGCAATAAAAAATGCTCTAAATACAAAACAGTATTTCGAGGTTTTTATATTGCTAGCTGTATTGGTAAGGAGTTCTTGATATTCTTGGTTACAATTTAGAGCACTTTTGTGTAAGCAATAAAAATGCTCTAAATACAAAACAGTATTTCGAGGTTTTTATATTGCCAGCTGTATTGGTAAGAAGTCCTTGGTATTCTTGGTTACAATTTAGAGCATTTTTGTATAATCAATATAAAAATGTTCTGAATACAAAACATTATTTAGAGCATTTTTGTATTGCCAGCTGTATTGGTAAAAAGGTCTTGATATTCTTGGTTACAATTTAGAGCACTTTTGTATAAGCAATACAAAAATGCTCTAAATACAAAACGGTCTTTAGAGCATTTTTATATTGCTAGCTGTATTGGTAAGGAGTTCTTGATATTCTTGGTTACAATTTAGAGCACTTTTGTATAAGCAATAAAAAATGCTCTAAATACAAAACAGTATTTCGAGGTTTTTATATTGCTAGCTGTATTGGTAAGGAGTTCTTGATATTCTTGGTTACAATTTAGAGCACTTTTGTGTAAGCAATAAAAAATGCTCTAAATACAAAACAGTATTTCGAGGTTTTTATATTGCTAGCTGTATTGGTAAGGAGTTCTTGATATTCTTGGTTACAATTTAGAGCACTTTTGTGTAAACAATATAAAAATACTCTAAATACAAACTGTATATAGAGCATTTTTGTATTGCCGGCTCCATTGGTAAGAAGTCCTTGATATTCTTGTTACAGTTTAGAACATTTTTGATGTTTTCAACGTTTGTTATAACAATGTTACTGAATGATATGCTATTCATTTCAAAATTTCATCTGTTTTTAAATATTCCGATTAACAATTCTCATTTATTAACATTACATAATGAAGACATTAGGGATACATTTCACATTTATTTGCACCAGTATATTTTTGTTGCAGAGAACAAT
>CM063497.1:22001195-22031195 GCA_032207245.1 Pardosa pseudoannulata
GGCTTCATATCACAGCAAAAAATACTGTAGTGTAACAACATGGTTTGTTTGTGGCTACAAAAATAACTGTATATACAGGAAAGCGAAGCCGAATGTTCTTGTCTACAACATAGATTCTGGAAAATTTTAGAGAAATAAAAACTAGATTTTACATCAGTCAATGCGGAACCACAGAACGGGAAAGTTGATTAAAAAAGTCAATTTAGTTTTAAAATTAACAACTTTCTATTTATCTTAGAGAAAATTATATTATATATATATATGTATATATATATATATATATATATATATATATATATATATATATATATATATATATATATATAGTTTTAAAATTAACAACTTTCTATTTATCTTAGCGAAAATTATATTATATATATATATATGTATATTGATATATATATATATATATATATATATATATATATATATATATATATATTTGTTTATTTGTCTAGTTATATATTTGTTTATATGATTCAATATAAAATACGAAAAGTTGGTAATTACTCCTAAAAAGTTTTTTTTTACCTATCAGAAATCCCAACTTTTAAGATAAAATTGTATTTCCAAAAATTTTAATTATCAAAGAAAAAAGAAATGTTTTAAATCGATGGAAGCTAAGGCTATTGAAAAATAGTAATATCTGAAATGTAAAAAGTAGTAATATACCCTATTACTTTAAAGTATTATCGCGATATATCAATGATATCAATATCAGTTTGGGGATATATTGCGTTATTAAATTTCCAATATCGTCCAGCCGTACTATGTATATAGTGTGATTATATAAATAGGTAATCATAGGTATTTAAATAGAAACAACTAAATATCTATTAAAAATATTTAAATTAGATGATAATTATTTAAAAATTGTAAAATTCATCAATAGGAAGCATTATGTACATGTATAGAATGTTTGAATTTTATACATAGGCTATTGTATAAATTTTTGATCTAATTTGAATTGTATTTTATTTAATTAGTGTAGTGAATAATCGCTGATTAGATCTAATCGATTTTCCTGAGTCTAAAGTGTTAAAATGAATTACTCCTAAAAAGTTGTTTTTTACTTTCAGAAATCCTAAATTTTAAAATAAAATTGTATTTCCAAAACTTTTAATAGTAATATACCCTACTACTTTAAAGTATTATCGCGATATATCAATGATATTAATATTTTGGGGATATATTGCGTTATTAAATTTCTGATATCGTCCAGCCGTACTATGTTTATAGTTGGATTATATAGATAGGTAAGCATAGGTATTTAAATGGAAACAAATAGCTAAATCTGTAACAAAATTTTTAAAATTAAATGATAATTATTTACAAATCGTACAATTCATCAATACGAAGCATTATGTACGAACATTCAAGATCCAAAACATTATGACCCCCTGTCAATAACTAGTTGGCCCACCTTTGGCGAGCAACACAACTTCAACCCGCCTTGGTATAGATGCCACAAGTCCTTGGTAGATGGCCGGAGACAGATTGTACCAGGTGTTTAAGCAACGGTTACGCAAATCCGAGATATTGCGAATGGGTGGTCTTTGAACTCTGAGATGCCGTCCCATGACATTCCAAATGTGTTCTGTCAGATTAAGATCCGGTGAGTTAGGAGGTTAGGACCTTAACTGGAATTCAGCATCATGTTCCTGGAGCCACTCCAACACAATTTTAGCCTTGTGACACGGGGCGTTGTCTTGTTGGAACATTCCATTTCCAGCTGGAAAAACAGAGGCCATGTAAGGGTGCAACTGGTACGCAATGATGTTCAAATACCCTGTAGCATTCATGGTCTGCTCTACCACAACCACGGGTACCAGAGATACCCAAGAGAACGTCCCCTAAAGCATAATACCGCCACCACAGGTCTATGTATGACCTAATGAACTGTTCGCATGGGAGACGACGTATATTGACAGAGCCATCGGCGTGATGAATGACAAACCGTGATTCATCTGACCTGGCAACTCTCTTCCATTGATTCATGGACCAGTCGCGACGTTCCCGGGCCCAGTGTAGGCGCAGTTGGCGATGATACTTGGTCAGCAAAGGCACACGAGTGGGACGTTTGCTGCGTAGCCCCCTATCCAACAGTGTCCTCTGAACATTGTGCTCCAATATTATTCTACTTGGCCCTGCATTGTATAGGGTTGTCATCTGCGCCACTGTCTGACTCCGGTTTTGCTTCACCATGCGGAAAAGTCTCCCACGACCTTTTTCTTTGATAACGTCTGGACGTTCAACACCATGTCGTCTACTGCTGATTTCCCCGTCATTCATCCACTTTGCATAAGTACTAATAACCGTAGATCGCGAACAACCCACGAGTCGTGCAGTTTCGGAAATACTTGTTCCTAGCCTTCGAGCCATTACAATCTGCCCACGATCAAAATCACTTAGATCCGCAGCCTTTCCCATCGCACACAGAAGTAAGTGAAAGAATGATTCTTCAGACTCTCCAGCAGCAGTTAAATATCACTTCCATCTGATCACGGCCGAACAATGGCTGATTGGTTAGTGTGCTGGCCTTCGGTACCGAAGTTCGTGGATTCGAATCCCAATGTGGCATGGATGTTCGTAGTCGTTCGGAATCGGCTTTAAGCTGTAGTTCCCGGTCACATTAGCACTCGTGTTGCAAAAAGTAGACCGTAGCTCTCTAAACCAAACCAAACTAAAACCACCTGATCACGTGCCTTCCACGTCATCCAGGTGAGTTCATTGCAAAATGTAGGGGTGGTCATAATGTTTTTGCTCTTGAGTGTATATAGAATGATGTTTGAATTTTATACATAGACTATTGTATATATTTTTGATCTAATTCAATTTTATTTAATTTGTGTAGTGAATAATTGCTGATTAAATCTAATCGATTTTCGTGAGACTAATCGGGACATAAATGCAAAGTGCTTTTTATTTTCTAAACAATCAGACTGTTACCCCAGCAATAGAATAAATTCTGTTGAAAATATTTAACTCTATATTCTTAGAATTTTTCTCTTGTAAAATTATATTTTATCATTCACCCGATGTGCTTTTCTTGCTACCAACAATCTAACCGTAACGGAATGTGGTATTTACAGTTTTCTACTAGAGACGTGCAATTTAAGTACGTAGTTTTTGTGCATATAAAAATCAGGGTACTAAGTATTGTGGATTTTATATTCTATGCTTGTTTTTACTGCAGATATGGTAGTTATATTTTGATTTCTAATAAATATCAGTTCTTTAAAATGTTGATTAATAAACTTGCTTTTTTTTCAACCGGCTATTTGTAAGGCAAGTTTCACATTTCATCACCCTATTATTGCAAAGTGATTTGACAAGTTATGTCTAATACTCTTGGTTACGAATAGCCAGTTAATGAAGTGCTGAAATTTTCCTAAAGAATACTTCTAGTCTTAATCAACACTAGAAACGTGCAATTTAAGTACGTGGTTTTAGTGTATTAAAACATCAGGCTACGAAGCACTGCGGATTTTATTTTATTCATGTTTTTACTGCAGTTATGGTAGTTAAATTTTGATATATTTTGGTTTTTAATAAATATCACTTCTTTAAAATGTTGATTTAAAATTTGCCTTCCGAATAGCCGGTTGATAAAAAGCAAGTTTCACATTTCATCACTCTGTTATTGCAAAGTAATTTGTTAGCCCTCGTGTTGCAAAAAGTAGACCGTAGCACTCCAAACCAAACCAAACCAAACCAAAGTAATTTGACACGTTATGTCTAATAAGATTGTTTATGAATAGCCAGTTTATGCAGTGCTGAACTTTACCTAAAGAAAAATCCAAGTCTTAATCAACACTAGAAACGTGCAATTTAAGTACATTGTTTTTATGCATATAAACATCAGGGTACTAAGTATTGTGGATTTTATATTCTATGCTTGTTTTTACTGCAGATATGGTAGTTATATTTTGATTTCTAATAAATATCAGTTCTTTAAAATGTTGATTTATAAACTTGCTTTTTTCAACCGGCTATTCGGAAGGCAAGCTTCACATTTCATCACTCTGTTATTGCAAAGTGATTTGACAAGTTATGTCTAATACGCTTGGTTATGAATAGCCAGTTTATGCAGTGCTGAACTTTATTTAATGAAAACTTGAAATCTTAATCAACACTAGGAATGTCCAATTTAAGTACGTGGTTTTTGTGTATTAAAACATCAGGCTACGAAGTATTGCGGATTTTATTTTATTCATGTTTTTACTGCAGTTATGGTAGTTACATTTTGATTTCTTTTGTTTTTTAATAAATATCAGTTCTTTAAAATGTTGATTAAAAAACTTGTTTTTTTTCAATCGGCTATTCGTAAGGCAAGTTTCCCATTTCATCATTATGTTATTGCAAAGTTATTTGACAAGTTATGTCTAATACGCTTGGTTATGAATAGCCTGTTTATTCAGTGCTGACATTTTCCTAAAGAAAACTTCTGTTCTTAATCAACACTAGAAACGTGCAATTTAAGTACGTGGTTTTTGCGTATTAAAACATCAGGCTACGAAGTATTGCGGATTTTATTTTATTCATGTTTTTACTACAGATATGGTAGTTATATTTTGATGTTTTGATTTTTAGTAAATATCAATTCTAAAAGCAATTTTGTAGTTGCTTTTATCAACCGGCTATTCGGAAGGCAAGTTTCACATTTCATCACTCTGTTATTGCAAAGTGATTTGACACTTTATGTCTATTACGCTTGGTTATGAATAGCCAGTTTATGCAGTGCTGAACTTTACCTAATGAAAACTTCAAGTCTTAATCAACACTAGAAACGTGCAAATTAAGTACGTGGTTTTTGTGTATTGAAACATTAGGCTACGAAGTATTGTGGATTTTATTTTAAGTTTTTACTGCAATTATGGTAGTTACATTTTGATTTATTTTGGTTTTTAATAAATATCACTTCTTTAAAATGTTGATTTAAAAAGTTTCCTTCCGAATAGCCGGTTGATAAAAGCAAGTTTCACATTTCATCACTCTGTTATTGGAAAGTGATTTGACACATTATGTCTATTATGCTTGGTTATGAATAGCCAGTTTATGCAGTGCTGAACTTTACCCAATGAAAACTTCAAGCCTCAATCAACACTAGAAACGTGCAATTTAAGTACGTGGTTTTTGCGTATTAAAACATCAGCTACGAAGTATTGTGGATTTTATTTTCTGTTATTGTTTTTACTGCAGATATGGTTGTTATATTTTGATTTTTAATAAATATCAGTTCTTTAAAACGGTGATTTAATAAAATGCTTTTATCAACCGGCTATTCGTAAGTCAAGTTTCACATTTCATCACTCTGTTATTGCAAAGTGATTTGACACTTTATGCCTAATACGCTTGGTTATGAATAGCCAGTTTATGTAGTGCTGAACTTTTTCTAAAGAAAACTTCAAGTCTCTGGGTATCCGTCTACGTCCAAAACGGCAATTTTTGCCAAAAATCATAATTTTTTTTTTATTTCTCTATTGTAAAATTTGAATTTTAAGGTTTCTAAATCTATTTTTGTTTTGTCTCAAGGGCATTTTATAGAAAAGTTACAGTTCTTTAAACATCAGTGACAGCTGTCAAAACAAAACGGAAGTAGCGACTTCGGAACCGGGAGTTGTGATTTTGCACCCTTTTAAAGAGCATTTATTGGACAAAACTTTTTAAATTTTCATGAAGCTTAAACATTTTTCCAGTATTTTTAATAATTAGCAACTTGGCAATTAGAAAGTTTTGAAGCAAGAAAGTGTGGGGAATTTTAAACATGTATTTAATTTTCTAATAGTTAAAGTTGCTTTTATAAACTTCAAATGCGTTTTTCTCAGAACGGTATTTTTAATAAAATGTTGGAACTTGAAATGTGATTTCTCAAAAAGTTCTTAAAATATTTTGTTGAAAATTATTATGAATGCTTTTGATAGTATTTACTAGTGAATCACCTAAAAGCTTTAAATTCGGATAATTTTTAATGTTGCACTCATAGTTAGATATAAAGGTAATGAAAATTCGTTAAAAATTCAATGTGTATGATTTTGAAGGACCAAAATTTTTTTACCAAATGTAAATTAAGCGAAGATTTTAGGTGATTCACTAGTCCAATGTATAAAAAATGTGTTGCATCAAAACATATTGAAATAATTAATTTATTAAAAAAATAGACCTTTTGAAAAAATCCGATTTTTTTTTTACTAAATTTTCTTCATTTGTTAGAAATTTTATAAAAACTTCTCCAGGAATAAATTTTTTAAGTGCAATTCTCTATGATCCATCATGTTTTTTGGTGTTAATTGGTGTGGCACCCAAACATCGAGCTTCTTTTGGAATCCAGCTTTGCGCAAATGATTTAAAACTGTTTTATGGTCTATCTTAAGCTCCTGAGCGATGCTTCGACTACTAACATGCCGGTAAACTTCTATTATTTTTGTGATTTTACCGTCATTTTCGACGACGGGCCTGCCTGTGCGAGGTGCATCTTTAACATAAAAAATTCCTGAACGGAATCGACGAAACCAAAATTGCACGTACTTAGATGTTACAGTATCGGTACCATAAACACCATTCACAATTTCAGCCGCCTGGCTTGCATTTTCGCCTTTATCAAAGAAAAACTGTAAAATGTGCCCAATTTTCACTTTGTTGACTTCCATTTTTAACACCCTGTAACTCACAACTGAATGGACCAAACAAAAAACAGTAAAAAATGTTTTTAGTGTGAAATGTCACCTTTTCAATGAGCATAAATTTAAAGTTGTTCGATCGATACTTTACGAGATATCAATCACTACAGACATCTACCAAAAAAAATAATGGATTTTTTCCCCAACCTAATATCAAAGGATAATGTAATCGACGCGCATCGTAGCTAATTGGTCATGTTTTTATCAAGCAGCCTGCTGCGACACTTTGTTTTTACCAGGTTTAATTTGGAAAAAAATGATTCGCAGAGATAAGTAGTTCCAAATGCTGATATAATGCTTATTGCCCATCGTCTTAAATTTGGAAATATATCTTCGGCGATATATTTTTGATAATACTCAACCTTATTCCCTTCGTAGAGGCATGTTAGCTCCATGTTTGATTGCAATTCTACTAGCTCCATTTGTAAATTTGGAGGCGCAAATTCAACCTATACATTAAATGAAGCTAAGACTATTTTAAAGATTTCCTCAAACTTTTGCATGTATGAGAACCTAGTATTGAATTTAAGTAATTTTGCGAAAAATTCCATGTGTATGATTTTGAAGGACCAAAATTATTTACCAAATGTAAATTAAGCAAAGATTTTAGATGATTCACTAGTCCAGTGTATAAGAAATGTGTTGCATCAAAAAATATTGAAATAATTTATTAAAAAATTAGACCTTTTGATAAAACCCGATATTTTTTTACTAAATTTTCTTCATTTATTAGAAATTTTATATAAACTTCTCCAGGAATCAATTTTTAATTTGAAGAATTTGAATTTTAATAGAATATTTGAAGATGTTTTTTTTTGTCACTTTTATAGTCATTTAATAATTGGAAATGACTATAAAAACTTCTAGTTTTTTCTATGGAAGTTGGAAACTCAAAATAAACTTCACTTTATTAGACTGTCGATATCTTTTTGGCCATGTCTCCAAAACTGCAAATTGGATGTTATTTCAGCACGTTTAGGCATTGGTCATACTAGACTTACTCATAAGTACTTACTATTTGCGGAGCCTGCTCCACAATGTTCTTTCTGCCACGCTCATCTCACCTTTCATCATGTTTTAACTTCATGTACCGCTTTTACACGTTTTTACAAAATATATTTTAAAACTTCTCATCCCAATCTAAGCGAACTTTTGGCGAGATCCCCCAGCCAAAACTTTTTGAATTTCTGATTCGCATTGATATATTTAACCTTGTTTAATTTAAGAAAATATTTTAATGCGACCATTTACATCGTTTGTTATTTGTATTTTATCTTTCAAGCACTGAATGGTGTCCTCTACTTTTAAATTATATTTCTATCTGTTTTACAATCTCACTCTCTCGTTTGGCGCAGCATATCCTTGCTGGTGTCTTATAGTCCTGGATACCTCGTATGGGTTTATGCCCCGGTCCGAAATTTCGGTCTTTCAGAGAAGCTCTTAAGGAGGTATTTTGATCCCTATCCGTTGAGCCGTTTATCCGACGTTACCTATGAAGTGCAAGATTTCGATCCTGCCTCCCAAAAAAGAGAACCAAAAGATGTTGTCCATGTTTTACGTATGAAGCCGTACCATGATCCGACGAAGCAGACCGAAAGGGAAGATAGATGAAATCCAGGTGTCGTTCTTCCGGAAGAGAAGTCAAAAGAAATTTACAAGGGATCGTTGACAATCTCCAGATCTAAATAGCAGCGAGACGCTGTCTTTTTGAGAAAGGGGCAATGCCGCATAAAGAAGATTAGCCAACGAGCTAAGTGGCCGAATGGTCAAAGCACGCGATCCAGACCCGAAGATTGTGGGTTCGATCCTTGCCATGGCTGTTTATCCAAAGTACGGGATTTTTAGTTTAAAAATGTTATTTATTGTTACCTTATGTTTCCTTATATTCTTGAACATTCTAGTTCTTTCTTTAATATGTAAATTAGTTATATCTCGAATATTCTGTTTTAGTATAAAAGCTGATACCCACTAGTTGTAGGCAATTTCTCGATCTTGTAAAGTTGCGAGTTGCTACTTAGATTCAATAAATTCTTCTGTTACGTTAAACTGTGTGTTCGTTCAAATTCGTCGTGACACTTGCTTGGATCTTGCGCCAGAAAACCTCAACCAACCAATAATGGGAAATGAATCAAATTATTTGACCATAGTTGATTTTCATAAAACTGAAGCTTTGTTACAAACAACTTAAATTTTATGTTTCAACTGTATATAGTCAAATTGACTAAAACTATATAAACAATTGAAAACTTCAAATGGGCAGCGAGTTGGGCATGCCTGTTCTAAAGAATAAGAATTTTTGGCGTAAAATTCCGATGGAAATTGTAACACCTGCTTAAGCTACTAAAAGCGTTATGAGACGTTATTCAAACGTTATGGAAAGAGTTAAAGAACTTTAATCAATGTACTGATACAGCTTACGGATTAATCTATTTAAAAATATCGAAAGAATATCTAAATATCAAGTGATATTGACAATGTTTTAACAGAATGAGAACTTTTTCAAAAGCACTTCAGATCCGATTATCCTTCGGATTAATCTATTTAAAAATATCGAAAGAATACCGAAATATCAAGTGATATTGACAATCTTGTAACAGAATTAGAACTTTTTCAAAAGCACTTCAGATCCGATTATCCTTCGGATTAATCTATTTAAAAATATCGAAAGAATACCGAAATATCAAGTGATATTGACAATCTTGTAACAGAATTAGAACTTTTTCAAAAGCACTTCAGATCCGATTATCCTTCACGAATAATTAGACCGAGAGATTAAATTCTCTTCTGTAGAATTCATACATTCAGAAGGAATTGTCTAAGCAATAAAAATCCGGAAATTAGTCAGTGAATTAAATGGTATTGGAAAACCGCATCAAGTATTTTAACACGATGATTAACATGGGGGTTACCGTTGACCGGCTAATAATAAAAGTACATACAGTGGACTTTGGTTAATGTGGTCAGTTTTGGGACACCATGATTTTGATAACAATAACGATATGCAAAATTAGATAAATTTACCCCCCCCCTTAATTCACACGTACTACATTTCAAAATAAAATGAAAAAATTCACCTTATATTTATGTACTGTATATTATCCTTTAAGACATAAGAATTGTATACATAATTAAAAAAATGATCAATTGTTGACAGTCTACAATTTTTTCTAAGAAGCTGATTGATAAATTGTTCGTAATCATAACGTTTTTTAAAGTCATCGGAGAAGCGTAGTACTCCACGTTTCGACACTTTCAATGCAATTCAGAGGCTGAGAAATGTTTAACTGCGCTGACTCATTTTTGGTAACCTGTCATAACGATTCAAAATTTCGATCTTTTGTTTTAACGTTAAATCATTTCCCTTCGTATTATTCGTCCACTTCGTATTATTATGTCAAGTCAATGAGTAGCCAAAATTTGACAGAACCAAAAGTTAAGTATTTTTGAATTATGTTTGAGAATCTAGTTACGATTTTTTTTATTGAAATGTGTCGAGATACGTTCTTAAATGTTCTTTAAAATGATAAGAGGGTGAAATTTTGATTTTTAATGCAGTTAAGGACGTTTGGCCCTATCTAAAAAACATTCATATGGTATGTTTGCAAAAGGGGATATAAGGATGCAAAAGTTACATTCAAATTTATACGAAGTGGCATAAAATGTGAAGATACTCCTTCTCAGTTCCGATCAGAATGTGTTGCCTTCTGCTTATCTTACAACCATGGACCACCAGCAGGGTGTGCGTAGTTCTGAAAAAATCCAGGAATGTGTAATACTCCAATCTAAACGGAACTGTGGATACACTTGAGGTATGTACTACATATATACATTGGACTCCGCTTAATGTGATCATTTTGGGACACCGTGATTTTGATAATAACAGATTGATAACAATAAACAATATGCAAAATTAGATAAATTTACCCCCCTCCTTTAATTTACACTTACTGAATTTCAAAATAAAATGAAAAAACTCGCCTTATATTTATGTACTGTATTTTATCCTTTAAAACATAAGAAATATATACTAATTTAAAAAAAAAATTAATTGTGACTGTCTACAATTTTTTCTAAGAAGCTCATTGATAAATTGTTCGCAATCATAATGTTTTTTTAAAATCATCGGAGTGGTGTTGTACTCCACGTTTCGACACTTTCAATGCAATTCAGAAGCTGAGAAACTGTTTAACTGCGCTGCAGCATTGCGCTGACTCGTTTTGGTAACCTGTCAAAATGATTTAAAATTTCTATCTTTTTTTTTAAATGTTAAATCATTTTGCTCTCTGGCTTCCACATCGACAAGCTGCAAGTAAGCGAGCAAGGTATAAATTGTGAATACGCTTATTCTCAGTTCTGATAAGAATGTGTTGCCTTCCGCTTATCTGACAACCATTGACCACCAGCAGGGTGTGCGTAATTCTGAAAAATTCTAGGAATGTGTAATACCCCAATCTAAACGGAACTGTGGATACACTTGAGGGACGTACTATATATTACAGTGGACTCAGCTTAATGTGATCAGTTTGGGACACCGTGATTTATGATAATAACCAATTCATAACAATAAACAATATGCAAAATTAGATAAATTTACACACACCCTTTAATTTACAAGTACTACATTTCAAAATAAAATGAAAAAACACATCTTATATTTATGTACCGTATATTATCCTTTAAAACATAAGAATTGTATACTTAATTTTAAAAAAATTAATTGTGACTGTCTACAATTTTTTTCTAAGAAGCTCATTGATAAATTGTTCGCAATCATAATGTTTTTTAAAGTCTTTGGAGCGGTGTTGTCCTCCACGTTTCGACACTTCCAATGCAATTCAGAGGCTGAGAAATGTTTAACTGCGCTGCAGCATTGCGCTGACTCGTTTTTGGTAACCTGTCATAACGATTTAAAATTTCGATCTTTTGTTTTAATGTTAAATCATTTCGCTTTCTGGCTTCCATATCGACAAGCTGCATGTAAGAGAGCAAGGCATAAAATGCGAATACGCTCTTTCTCAGTTCTGATAAGAATGTGTTGCCTTTTGCTTATCTGACAACCACTGACCACCAGCAGGGTGTGCGTATTTATGAAAAATTCCAGGAATGTGTAATACTCCAATCTAAACGGAACTGTGGATACACTTGAGGTATGTACTACATATATACATTGGACTCCGCTTAATGTGATCATTTTGGGACACCGTGATTTTGATAATAACAAATTGATAACAATAAACAATATGCAAAATTAGATAAATTTACCCCTCTCCTTTAATTTACACTTACTGAATTTCAGAATAAAATGAAAAAACTCGCCTTATATTTATGTACTGTATTTTATCCTTTAAAACATAAGAAATATATACTAATTTTAAAAAAATTAATTGTGACTGTCTACAATTTTTTCTAAGAAGCTGATTGATAAATTGTTCGTCATCATAATGTTTTTTAAAGTCATCGGAGCGGTGTTGTACTCAAAGTTTCAACAATTTCAATGCAATTCAGAAGCTGAGAAATGTTGAACTGCGCTGCAGCATTGCGCTGACTCCTATTTGGTAACCTGTCATAACGATTCAAAATTTCGATCTTTTGTTTTAACGTTAAATCATATCGCTCTCTGGCTTCCCTATCGACAAGCTGCAAGTAAGCGAGCAAGGTATAAATTGTGAATACGCTTATTCTCAGTTCTGATAAGAATGTGTTGCCTTCCGCTTATCTGACAACCATTGACCACCAGCAGGGTGTGCGTAATTCTGAAAAATTCCAGGAATGTGTAATACCCCAATCTAAACGGAACTGTGGATACACTTGAGGGGACGTACTATATATTACAGTGGACGCCACTTAATGTAATCAGTTTGGGAACACCGTGATTTTGATAATAACCAAATTGATAACAATAAACAATAAGCAAAATTAGATAAATTTACCCCCCTCCTTTAATTTACACGTACTGAATTTCAAAATAAAATGAAAAAACTCGCCTTATATTTATGTACTGTATTTTATCCTTTAAAACATAAGAAATATATACTAATTTAAAAAAAAAATTAATTGTGACTGTCTACAATTTTTTCTAAGAAGCTCATTGATAAATTGTTCGCAATCATAATGTTTTTTAAAGTCACGGGAGAGGTGTTGTACTCCACGTTTCGACACTTTCAATGCAATTCAGAAGCTGAGAAATGTTGAACTGCGCTGCAGCATTGCGCTGACTCATATTTGGTAACCTGTCATAACGATTTAAAAATTTCGATCTTTTGCTTTAATGTTAAATCATTTCGCTTTCTGGCTTCCATATCGACAAGCTGCATGTAAGCGAGCAAGGCATAAAAAGTGAATACGCTCCTTCTCAGTTCCGATCAGAATGTGTTGCCTTCTGCTTATCTGACAACCATTGACCACCAGCAGGGTGTGCGTAGTTCTGAGAAATTCCAGGAACCTGTAATACCCCAATCTAAACGGAACTGTGGATACACTTGAGGGACGTACTATATATTACAGTGGACTCAGCTTAATGTGATCAGTTTGGGACACCGTAATTTTGATAATAACAGATTGATAACAATAAACAATATGCAAAATTAGATAAATTTACCCCCCTCCTTTAATTTACACTTACTGAATTTCAAAATAAAATGAAAAAACTCGCCTTATATTTATGTACTGTATTTTATCCTTTAAAACATAAGAAATATATACTAATTTAAAAAAAAAATTAATTGTTGACTGTCTACAATTTTTTCTAAGAAGCTCATTGATAAATTGTTCGCAATCATAATGTTTTTTAAAGTCATCGGAGCGGTGTTGTACTCCACGTTTCGACACTTTCAATGCAATTCAGAAGCTGAGAAATGTTTAACTGCGCTGCAGCATTGCGCTGACTCATTTTTGGTAACCTGTCATAACGATTTAAAATTTCGATCTTTTGTTTTAATGTTATATAATTTCGCTTTATGTGTTGCCTTCTGCTTATCTGACAACCATTGACCACCAGCAGGTCGTGCGTATTTCTGAAAAATTCCAGGAACTAGTAATACCCCACTCCTTTCCACATTCCCCATTTCCCTAAGTGAAAGAAGAATTCTCGGAAATTAAAACAACCACAAAGGGAGCGGAAAAGAATGGGTTCCTTCTGAATATATTGTGAATATTCCTTTGCCAGGTAAAATGAGGTTGAGAAATGTTTAACTGTGCTGCAGCATTGCGCTGACTCATTTTTGGTAACCTGTCATAACGATTTAAAATTTCGATCTTTTGTTTTAACGTTGAATCATTTCGCTTTCTGGCTTCCATATCGACAAGCTGCATGTAAGCGAGCAAGGCATAAAATGTGAATACGCTCCTTCTCAGTTCTGATAATAATGTGTTGCCTTCTGCTTATCTGACAACCATTGACCACCAGCAGGGTGTGCGTATCTCTGAAAAATTCCAGGAACGTGTAATTTCCCACTCCACTGATCCTTCCCCATTTCCCTTGGTAGAAGAGCGATAATTCTTTAAGATTCAAACAATAGCGAAGGGAAAATAAAGAATGAGTTCCTTCTGAATACATTGCGAATACTCCTTTGCCAGTTAAAATGAGGTTTGAAAACGGATCCCACTAACCGATGTAACGATCCCATAAAGCGATAATTTTAACATACAAATGAATAGAGAAAATCGGGACCAAGTGATTTCGACAACAATAAGCGATTGATAACATCAACCGCGATCACATTAAGCGGAGTCCGCTGTAATTATACTAATTATGGATACTGATAAATTTTTCAATACCATTGTTATAATGGTTTGAAGAAATTAATGCAATATAGAACATACAAAAATAATTTTATTAGCACATGAAAAATATACATTTTATAAGTGCATATTACGATGAATCGGATTAAAACATTCAAGGCAAAGGAAAGGGGAATCGACGAGATCAGAACAATATGTCACCACTTTTTTAGATAAATCCTTTGCTCCAGTTCTTTTTAGATGCTTTGAAAGCTAAATAACGACAGTAATCACTTAGCAATCGAAGCACGATTCTTTGAAAAGAAAGGAAAATCTTAATTGCTTACCGCGCCGTGGGAGTCACCGGTTAACTCCACCACGAAAACTGCTTCAAGCATGATTTGATAACTCATTTTATCTGCTGCAAATATTTCAGCATATGTCTCTCATAATGAAAAGTTCACTTCGGCGCCTTTGGCAAACCATCGAAAATGCGTCTGGCAGTCAACGTGTTAACTAATAAGGGTTTTAACCTCCCAAATTTAACGGAACTGTGCAATCAATATATATCAATGGATAGACTATGGATTTACGTTTGACAAAATTCTTACAAAATTCATCTCCTATATAATGAATAATAGCTTAAGTTATCTATCCGTCTGTCCTCGAATTTAGTAAGCGGTTGGACATGGAATGGATAGAGGCATCCATATTGGACTCTTGATGACTTAGTTTGGTTTGGTTTGGAGCGCTACGGTCTACTGTTTTGCACACGAGGGCTAATGAGACCGGGACCTACAGTTTAAAGCCGATTCCGAACGGAGACAAACATCCATGCCCTCAGCGGGATTCGAACCCGCGAACTCCGGTTCCGAAGAGCAGCGCTCTACCATTCGGCCATCGTTCGGCCTTGATGACTTAGGGTTATCAAGATTCGAAATCCACCCCTTTCCCCTTTTCTAGCATTTAAGGCCCTTATTTCAAACCTTATTTTCCCCAGTTAAGATCTGGCGATTACATTTATCAATTTGTCACATAATAAGTAGGTAAAAATAACATTTTTTTCATGTTATTTTTACCTATTTATTATTATGACGTCATTCCTTTAACCATCTCATTTAATCATTTCTTATTTTAAATTACTTGAATGTCGTCTGCATTATTTTCATACGTTTTATCACTGAACTTAGATATTATGTAAATTTTCTTTTATATTGGGCTTAAATAATAGATTAGGGTACATATGGGATAATTTTAAATTTAATCATCGTTTATTTATTGTTGAAATGAAAATTTTATCACTGGCATTAACAACAGATTCTATCTACCTCCAGGTTGTAGTGCGAATGAGTTTCATTCCTTTACTTCTATTAATTACTCTGAGGGAAAAAAAAAACTTATGTAAGAAAATTTTTAATTATCTTTCTAAATGAATTCAACTTGATTCTAAACTCCATTCATCCTCTCCAATTTAACACTGACTTCTGAAAAACACAAAAAAAGGAAACTAGTTGAAAACATGAAATTAACCCTATAACCGGTAACAAGAAAAAGAAAATGACTATAAGCGGTACACTTTAACACATGTTCCCTATTAAGTTAGACCGGACTTTGGTAATTATATAGCCGGTACTGCCTTATATAGTTTTAATTTTTTCGAATTATGTTATATATAGACATTTTTACATTACATAAAAATGAAAAGAGCTTCATAAAATTAATGTTTTATAGTGTGGTAACGTCGAAAGCATTTTCCTCTATGAAGAAAAATTCTTAACTATCTTCATATGATAGTTAAAAATTTTTTTGCCTCTGATTCTATATCGGAGCACTCTTCACTTGTATTCGTTAGCTTTTCCAATAACTCACTTCTATTCGACATTTCTATCGTGAATTTTCATCGCTAGTGTCAGATATTTCACTTTGAATATAATCTGCTTCATGTTCAGATGGTAGCTCAGAATTTGTTGTATCTCATTCTATATCGGAGCACTCTTCACTTATGTTAATTAATTTAAAGTTACGTCAGTGTCAGATGTTTCACTTTGAATATAATCTGCTTCATGTTCAGATGGTAGCTCAGAATTTGTTGTATCTGATTCTATATCGGAGCACTCTTCACTTATGTTAATTAGCTTTTCCAATAACTCACTTCAATTTGACATTTCTCTCATAAATTTTCATCGCTATCTTCAGTGTCAGATGTTTCATTTTGAATATATTCCGCTTCATCTTCAAATGATAGTTCAGAATTTGTTGTATCTGATTCTATATCGGAGCACTCTTCACTTATGTTCGTTAGCTTTTCCAATAACTCACTTCTATTCGACATTTCTTTCATGAATTTTCGTCGATATCTTCAGTGTCAGATGTTTCACTTTGAATATAATCTGCTTCATGTTCAGATGGTAGCTCAGAATTTGTTGTATCTGATTCTATATCGGAGCACTTTTCACTTATGTCCATTAGATTTTCCAACAACTCATTTCTTTCGTGAATTTTCATCGATATCTTCAGTGTCAGATGTTTCACTTTGAATATTATATGCTTCATCTTCAGATGATAGCTCAGAATTTGTTGTATCTGATTCTATATCGGAGCACTTTTCACTTATGTCCATTAGATTTTCCAACAACTCATTTCTTTCGTGAATTTTCATCGATATCTTCAGTGTCAGATGTTTCACTTTGAATGTAATGCGCTTCATCTTCAGATGATAGTTCAGAATTTATTGCATCTGATTCTATATCAGAGCACTCTTCACTTGTATTCGTTAGCTTTCCCAATAACTCACTTCTATTCGACATTTTTTATGAGTTTAGGGCGTTAAAGAAATAAACAACTTGTTAAAACAAGTATTACTGCATAAAGATTTGAATAACGAGTACTGCTTTAGCGTATTTTGCAACTGTAACTTATCAAGTATATGCCCAAGTCTACAATTTATCATGTGTATGTCGTCATGTGACGGTAATCAAAAGAATGAAAACTGATATCAATACAGAGCCGAACTGGTCATAAAAGAAATTTACTTAATTTAACAAGAGTCATTTGATTATTTAAAACTTCCCTAGCAGTCAGTATGACTGCTTTTGGGCAATATAAGTATAACACACTCACACACGCATGACATAACTTAATATAACATCCAGAAAAATTAATACTGTAGAATAATGTAGCCGAGTTTATTGATGCAGACTTACTAAAACATGTTTTATTTGAAACACCAAATAACACAAAAATACCCAAAGGGAAAAGAACACACGCACACGCACGCACGCACGCACACACACACACACAAAAATTGATGTTATATTAAATCGCGTTCTCAAAAGAAAAGCCTCGAAATCTATGTGTTAGGCCTTATATTAACATATGGAAGAGAAGTGGCACCAGGAATGATGTCATTCCGGTAACAATCACCTTACTTTAAGTACTTCTAGTTTATTCTAGAAAGTAGTACATCACAATGCGTGGGAAAAAATAAATCAACGGGGCTGAGATCTTTAATTTAAGGTGTTAGAAAATGAGCGTTCGCCGCCATATTTAAGAAAAATGTGTTTTAGAAATTTACTATTACAAATATATATATATATATATATATATATATATAATATGTCGTGATCCAGTATTAAGGCGAATGGAAAGCAGTCTTTCTTGATAATAAGTTTATTAAATCATAGCTTCATTTAAAGGCAACACTTGCGCCATTTTCATTTGTTCGTAGCGGAGCTAAGCGTCGAATGTGTTGACAGCTCCATGTCTACTCGCTAACTGATTCTTCTCGCTTGATTGGTCATGAACTTCCTGAGAAATACTCTGCACTTGACCGCATTACGCCAAAAATTTATGCAAGCGTGGGACTTTTTCATTTATTTTATTATCAGAGTTCCCTTTTAAAATTGCTTATAACTCACGTAATTTCCTACTACCCCTTTTTTAGACCTGACACACACACACAGACACACACACACACACACACACATATATATATATATATATATATATATATATATATATATAATGTCGGAAATGAAGGAGGGATAGTTAACCACAATTATTAATAAACGCATTTATATGTTGTGCCATAAGCAACAAAGTTCTAAGAAATTGTGTCATTATATACATAATTGTTTTTCTAATTGAAATTAAAAACCAGACAAAATGGCTTCCTCTGTTTATCTGGTGTTAAACTATTCAGAAATTTCGAAGTAGTTTAAAAATATAAAAATAAAAAAATCGATTTTTGAAGTTTTAAAGGTGATATGTCTCCTTAGTGGTTTAAAAGAACGTTTTCTGTCTAACAGTGATATTTAAAATTACTGTAAAGACTAAAATTTAAAATACATTTCTGTATACAACATATTTCATTCTCTTTCCAACTAATTGTATAACTTCAACTTCAACTTGCTAATAAAAAGGCCGTAAGTTCTACGGAAATAAAAAGACCGGAAGCCATTTTGTTTTCCAACTGCTGTTTTTGTTTGAGTCTGCAACTGCCAAACTCTTTTAAAGTTTAAAGCAGTAAGAGCGAAAGTGCTGTTGCACTATTTCTCTCTTCCCCCAAACAACTGCAATTAAAAGTGTGTAATGAAACCGCTTCTCCGGCATTCCTAACTCTTCTTAATCGACTTTATTCTTTTAACCGTATCATTTTTTGTTTAGAGGATATTTTCGTTTTGGGAGATTAACTCGGGACACGCAATGAAATTCGGATCATAGCGTGCAGTGACAGGTTATGCCAGGAACAAAAAGTTGGTCTTATGAAATCATCTTGTAAAACTAAACATTTCTTTGACTTCTTTTGTATTCGTTTCACTGATAGAGAGATGTTCTCGGCTTTATTATAATAGTGTTAAGAATGCTGTAAACATGTAATTTGTATGGTATATCGCCAAATTGGCGAGATATTGGCTCCTTGGCGAAGTTTTGGAAGACTCATTTTTGGTGGCAAATTTGACGACTTGGCGACATTTGTTGTCGACCCCCTTTATCTGGATTTTACTAGAAGATTGTGGAAATTTCCAGAAATATATATATATATATATATATATATATATATATATATATATATATATATATATTATAAGGCCGTGAGTTCTCATAAATGTCAGTTCTCGCTCAGATCTGGTGAAAGTAGGACCTGTGTTAATGCTCTCCGCATTGCTCTGAAAAAGTTCGCCAAAAGGCTGCCAAGTTTTATCGCCATCCGTTGCAACTGTGATTCATTTGGCGTGTTAATGAATTGTTATTGTTTTTGTCTTAGCCAAAGTCTATTCAATCAACGAACTTTACGCGAGAAGTTTGCAACAATAGAATATATAGTTTATATATTTATGCAAAATATTAATTTATTCTAATAAATAGCTAATTTATTTTCTTAGATTTTTCACTCTTTAATGTCTGAATCATTTCTGCCGATTCCTTATCGATGCAGATCTTAAGTCTAATTTATTATGGACTGCACATAATAAAATAAAAGACTACTTAAGAATTGGGTTCCCCTTCGCAAATTTGGCTAAAATATTGGCGATATTTATTAAAACACAAAGTTAACCCATCCAATCGTATTTCTTGCGCTTTCTGGCGACTTTAATTAATGCACAGTGCGCCATCGTAACAGAATTATATACTCTTACTTAATTAAAGAAAACGACTTGAAAACCGGACATTTATATTTATGAGCAATTAATCCCTTAACAATTTACAAACGCAACAGCTCCATATCATTAAAAATCGGCCATAGTGGACCATTAATAGTTTGTTATATCTAATTTTTTTAAGCATTGCGCACGTTTAGTATCTAAGAAAATAGTTACACAAGGAGATTTGGATGCAAATATATAAATTATAATATAGAGATTGTTTGGACACGGTGAGATCAGGAGAACATGTTAGGCGACCATACTTAAACCATTATCGCCAAGTTGGCGGGGGAACCCAGTTCTTTAGTCAAGCTTAAAATAAATATGAAATTTACACAATTTTGAATATCGCAGCATGTCACATTAATGATCAGCTATTGTTTTAAACATCATAACATTCCATTTATGAAAAAGGAAAACGGCGATTCCATATCGATGCATATTTTAAGTCTAACTTATGCACTGCACAGAATAAAATAAATATGAAATTTAAACAACTTTGAATATTACATCCGGTCACGTTAGTGACCAGCTATCGTTATAAACAACGTACCATTCCATATATGAAAAGGGAATACACAGATTCCATATCGATGCATATCTTAAGTCTAATTTATTATGCACTGCACAGAATAAAATAAATATTAAGTTTAAACATCTTTTAATTTTACAGCTCGTCATATTATTTATCAGCTATCGTTTCAAACATCATACCATTCCATTTATGTAAAGGGACTATGCCGATTCCATATCGATGCTTATCTTAAGTCTGACTTATTATGGAATGCGCAGAATAAAATAAATATGGAGATTAAACAACTTTGAATATCACAGAGAGTCACATTAGTGATCAGCTATCGTTTCAAATATAATACCATTTCGTTTATGAAAAGGGAATGCGCCGATTCCATATCGATGCATATACTAAGTCTAACTTATTATGGAATGAACAGAATAAAATAAATATGAAGTTTAAACATCTTTGAATATCACAGCCCGTCACTTTAATTATCAGTTATCGTTTTAAACATCATAATATTCCATTTATGTGTGGCATTCCCATATAGATGCATATCTAAGCCAAAAGGACTGCACAGATAAAATAAATAAGGATTTAAACAATCTGCCCTGGTTATCACACAGTCACGTTAATTATCAGCTATCGTTTCAAATATCATACCATTTCCTTTATGACAAGAAAATGCGCCGATTCCATAGCGATGCATATCTTAAGTCTAACCTATTATGGACTGCACAGAATAAAATAAATATCAAGTTTAAACAACTCTGAATATCGCAGCCCGTCACGTTAGTGATCAGCTATCGTTTGAAATATCATACGATGCCATTTATGAAAAAGGAAAAACTTCGCGAAGAAAGATTTATTTGCAATTAATTGTAAATTAAGTACTGTAAAATCGAGTTTTATAATAGAGCAATTTGTCATGATTTTAGTCTATGTATCTGCCGAAAAGGCAAATTTATGTGAGCATTTCAAAAATTCAAAGTGTTTTATAAATAAGTCAAAAAATTTATAAATAATATAAATTACTTCTAAAATTTTATAGATTGTTCATAAGAATTCTTTCTACCTACTTTCGAAAGAAAAACTCGTTCTAAGAAAACTTAAAAATTCTACTAATTATTTTTAGTGGTATCTAAAATAAGAAGCTATGCATTAAAGGCTTAAGGTACCTTATTTTAGGTCCAATAATTAATTTCCGTGTAATCGAGAAGAGCCACTTTCGCCATTGTTTCAAAACTCCGGCTAACTGTGGAAGAACAGCTATTTTAATCTCGTCTACCACATACAGATAAAGAAATGCGAATAAAATAGAAAAAGCACCATTAAACCGAATAAGAATTTTTGTTTTTCGGGAGCTCGCTTCTTAACTGCGACCGGAACGATAATAGCAAATAATGGAAGTTCCTCGGAATCTTTTCCTCCACAGAAAAAAAGGACTGCCAAACAATTTCCTTTTGACTTTTTTTTTATTTTTTCATTTGCTCTCTCTTTACCTCTGAGCTCGTGGAGTTTATTTGTTTGCAAGGCATATTTTAGAGAGGTTTCATTCGTAGCAGTTATTAAATATCCCAGTGCAAAATATGGTAGGCTGAATGCATTCAAAATCTGTCGAATTATTTATTTGGGAATCGTGTTTTTAAATGGCTATTTACAGCCTTGTTTTATTTAGGTGCATGAATGTTTCTGAAATCTGAAATAGTCTTTTTATTAAAGCGTTTAGAACATTCTCATTTCGTATTTTGAGGTTGTTTCTTTGTGGAGATTTCCTTTTATAATGGTTCTATTTTATACTGGATGCCAGCAAAATGCTCTGTCTAACGTATATGCTGTTTAATTGGAAATAAATGACAGAATTTCTACATTTATTATTTTTTTAACTTTCAGAAGGTCGTTGGCACTTTGTCGAAACGATTTTGTAATTTATTTTCTCGTTTGCATTTTGAGATGAATATTGCAAAGTAAGTTTCAGTCAGAAAGAGAATAATTCGATATTTAATAAAATTTTCATAGACAGGGAAATGGCTAAAATCAATACAATGTAAATCAAATAAACTTGCCATATAAATTTGCCAATCGGGTAACGATTGTATTATGAAATACGATTTCACACACATATATATAAATTACTTGTATTCGAAATGCTACTGACTGAGCCATAGATTTTTGATGAAGTTTTGAAATGAAGTAAAGAAGCTTTTTGTTTTTGCTCGTTTAGTTCTGTTTCCATGGTTTCTAGAAGAGTGAAATAAATTCAGATTAAATATTTATGATGTCATAAGTAAAAGTGTTTGAAATGAACGATATTACTAGGAGTTGAATTGCAGACGATAATTAAAAAAAATTATGAATTTCAGTCGCTCTTTAGTGGAAACAGAGGGAGAAAATACATTGCATGGAATAATGTCGCTTCGACATGTTTAAAAAATAGTTGTCCTTTTCACAGTTTTTTTTAGAGTTGTATTATTATATATTATAAAAAGGCAGTGTTTCTGTAAAGAGTTCATGTAAATAAATTGGCTCAGTGTTTCTAACTCGAAGATCATGAGTTATTTTTGAGCAGGGCTTCGAAACGAAAATAAACCGAAAACCGGAAAAAAACTGTTTTGTTTCGGAACGAAAACCGGAACTGAACCGAAAAAAATGGTTTTTTTCGGTTCGATATACTTTTATTTTGTTATTGTAACCAACTTATCAATATTTTCTAAATTAACGTCAACCACATAATTATAGTCATTACATGTACATTGGGCAGAACGATATCCGAATGGTTAGAGCACTGATCCGGAGTTCTTGGGTTCGAATCCCATTGTGGCATGTATGTTCGTAACCGCTCAGAAACGGCTTTAAGCCTGTGTGCCAGTATTTTTATTAACTATTGGAAGGGGTGTTGCTCTAGGAATAATGTCATTCCGGTAACTAATCACGTTTCCTTAATTACTTCTAGTTTATTCTAGAGGATATAGTACCTCTACAATGCCCGGGGAAAATGAATCAACGGGGCTGCGATTCTAAATTCAAGGTGTCAGGAAAGGAATGCTCGCCGCCATTATTATGATAAAGGTTCTTTAGAATTTGTCAATAGGGAATTCAGATTTTCAATGGAAAACAGAAAGCATTTAAGTTAGGATTTTACTTTAATAGAATTTTATTATTACATACTTACATAAGTGTGCATGCTATATATATTGCATACACAAGCCCAAATATGTATTTTAAACAAATATACGTTTATATGTTTTGATGAACTGTATATCAACGCTTTGTTAGAATCTTCATATAATACTAGAATATAAAAATGAAATGTAAAACATTTAATATATATTATATAATAAATATAAATGTGTGTATGTGTTATGTATAATTAATATGTATAATTAAAAATTATATATATATATATATATATATATATATATATATATATATATATATATATGAAAGAGAGAGAGAAATCCGCATTATTTAATACATATACAAATATAAAACATTAAATACATTTATGTCTGTATAGGTATGTTGTGTAGATACCAAACTTTTCTGACGATAAATGAGGTTGACAAATTCAGAATAAAACAAATCAACGAAAATATTAAGGAATGAAATTATACTGCTTAAATATTACATTATATCTAATTTATTCATATATAGTAATATATATTATGTATAGTTGTATATTATAAAGAAAGTGAGATTTTTCAAAAGAAAACATCTAGAAACCTTAAAAAATGTTAGATTTTAACCTGATTTAAAATTGAAAAATTATATAGAAATATAAACAGTGATATAAATAAATATAGGAGCTCTCCTCTTAACTGCGACCGAAATGATAATGGCAAATTTTGGAAGATTCCATTCTCGCACTGAAATTGACTGCCAAACGATTTTACTTTTTCCCGCCCTTTTCCCTTACCTTTGTGAAACTGCAGTTTATGTGAGAAAGACATTAAGTGGTTTCGTTCAAACCAATGATTAAATATCCCTGTGCAAAAGCTGATAAGGTAAGGAGAACACATTCAAACTCTGCCAATTTATTCGGGGAAAATATTTTAACACTTCGAGTGCGGGCAATGTATTTTTACGTTTTTCGAAGTCTCTCACTGGAGCGCGGATCACGTAAAAATACGTATTTAGTAGATTTGTGGTGGATACACGCTAACCATCACAAATCTACTAAATACGTATAGTTATGTGTATGTGTGACATTATATGCGTGCTGTTTGCGTTGCTTTGCATTTTTTCTTTCCACAAGTTATGATTGTCGAGTGACTCGGTCTTTTGTTGCGTTATTTAATCTTCAGTCGAATTCCTAGTTCCAGAACGTACAAGTCGTGTTTTGTCAATTTGAAGCTTGGTTTTTTATTGTTGAATACAAAATTTATAAAATGAGCCGTTGTGACAAAGATAGTGATGAAGAATTATGCGCTGACAGATTATCGGACTTTAATTTTAAAAATCGTTGTTTTATGTGATTTCTTAAAAGTATTGTTTTTTAAATAATCATACAGTATATATTAAAATGTAAAATAAAAAAAGTTTCTTTCATAAAAACAAAGTAGTTTTCGGTTGACTGCGATTTTTCTGAATAATTAAACTTTCGCGCGATTCACGAAAAAACGCCAGCTGCAGTCGTAGGTTGGCGGTGAAGTATACCCGCATGCTAAGTGTTAACCTGATTTAAAATTGAAAAATTATATATAAATATAAACAGTGATATAAATAAATATGGAAGGGATGAATGTAGAGTAATATTTGAGGTAAAGGCTGTTAAAACTATATCTGTCAATCAGTAGAATTTTAGCAGAACAATTATCTAATGAGTGGCAACACACATCCGATCCTCCTAATTGCAGTTTTATAGTGCCATTTAAAAAAAAAAACACTAAAAGTTACAAATTGCATGCTTCGTTTAAGATTGCATTTTCTAGGGCTGAGATTAATTTTAATGTATCTGAAAAGAAACCAAATTTCGCAATTGTTCTTAAAATCTCACTCGTTAGCTGTCACAGAAGAACGATTTTAATTCCGCCTTCCACTGATGGAATAAAAACACCCTGAAGTAGTGAATGTAATAAAAATCCTCTTTAAAGATTTTTGTTCGTGGAGCTCTCCTCTTAACTGCGACCGAAATGATAATGGCAAATTTTGGAAAATTCCATTCTCGCACTGAAATTGACTGCCAAACGATTTTACTTTTTCCCGCCCTTTTCCCTTACCTTTGTGAGACTGGAATTGATACCTACGTGAGAAAGACATTAAGAGGTTTAGTTATAAGCAATGATTAAATATCCCAGGGCAAAAGCTGATAAGGTAGAACACATTCAAATACTTCCAAATTATTTATTTGTGGAAAGTATTTTAAATGAGTTTTTATTGTCGGTTTTTAAAGTTTATGAAAGAAATTTGAAAATATGAAGTTGCTCTTTTTAGCAGATTTCTTTTTGTAGTGGTTTTAATTTGTGCAAGATGTATTCAAGCAGTCCACTTTAATGTACACTCTATTTAACCCTTCCGGCATGATTTAATAATGAAAAACTGTGCATGAAATAACCATTTAATTTTTATTTAAAAAACTTGTTTCATTTTACAATTCTTACATATTCTTAATTAAAATCCACTTTTTACATAATGTTAAATAATATCAGAAACAGTAAAATTAAGAAAATATCAAAGCAAAACATTAATAAGGTATACAGATAATAGTCTTCGAGCTAGTGGTACTTTTCAAAACAAAGTGCAAAGGAATTCTTAATTGTTTACACCGCCAAGTAGTCTCACTTTTAATTTGATTCTTGTAACACACACGGCATTTCTTAGTAGGTTTTCTTTTATTCTGACTCATTCATTTGGCAATGACTTGTACCAAGTAAACAATATGCAATAGTGACTTGTGATTTTCACAAGTGATAAAAGTGTTGCCAAATTCAGTACACTAGAAATTTTAAATTAAATTATCATATTTAACAGTAACTTTAATCGCATGACGAGTGTAGCTCGTCATTGTGCGGTATGGAATGAAAAACTAATGACGAGTTAGACTCGTCATTTTACCGGAAGGGGTTAAAATTCCCACGTCGCCTGTACGTGGATTCGATTTTGGGACTTCTTGTACTGAAGCCCGTTGCGCCGTCCACTGCGCCACGGATACGTTAGCAGTAAATGGTTGAATCAGCATCATAGTAATCTCAATAAGCGTGTAATTCTAAATTTTTAGCAAAAAAAGATCATTTTTATTGGATCAAATTGTGAATCTAAACCATTCTCGAATACACTTAATTGCATACACGAAATTTCATCAAAATCAGTCCAACCGTTTAGGAAGAGTTCTATTCCAAAGACACGCACAGAAGAATTTTATATATAAAGATATGGAAAAAAAAATATATCAGTAAAATTACTAAGACATTTAAAAAATTTCTACATTTAAGGCACGCATATACTATTGCACATGAAAGATATTAAACAACATGGCTACCTATCTCTTTCGTCGTATAGAATTTCCATGGGATAATTATTACAAAGTGGCAACATGCATACTGTCATATTACCGATAGCTTAGAAGAGTCATTAAGCAACCTTACTGAAAGTTTCAAATTTCGTAGTTTAATATCTTACTTTCCAGAGGTAAAAAGAATTTCATTGTAATGGAGCCGAAATCAAATTTTACCTATGTTGTTAAGGGGTACAGTAGCTTTAGGGACTTGTAATTTTTATTATAAATGCCTTTAACTATTCATTCTAAAATCAAAAAGTTATGCTTTTCTTTTAGAATAAATTTTTTGCAAGTTTTTAATAATGTTCTAGCTTTGAATAGATTTAATTTGGCCATTTCAAGTTTTTTTTAAATACCATACAAAATATACATTTAATGAAGAAATTAAATTTACTTTTGAGATTACTTTTGAGATATGCATATTAAAAAAATTAACTTTTATAACAATTTAAAATAAATTACCTTTTATTCTGTAAACCTAAAACCTTAAAAAAAATCTGATATTTTAAAAGAAAATATTTATTAATTAAAAAAAGAAGTTTTTAATATGCTTTAGACTAAAATATATTGCTCGATTTTAAATAATTTAGCTTCACAGAATAACAAAGATAATTAGATTCTATTTCATATAAAAAATTGGTTTCGAATTTATAATTTCTAAAATTGCTTTGCGGGTTAGTGGATTTCTATCTTTTTTATTTGATTGGGTGCAAATATGTTTATTAAATAATTTATGTTGACATTAATTATTTATTAATTATTATTTAATTATAGAATAACAAAGGTAATTAGATTATATTTCATATAAAAAATTGGCTTCTAAGTTATAATTTCTAAAATTGCTTTGCGGGTTAGTGGATTTCTATCTTTTTTATTTAACTTGGTGCAAATATTCTATTTATTAAATAATTTATATTCATATTAATTATTTATCAATTATTATTTATTTAATCACAGGATAGCAAAGATAATTAGATTCTATTTCGTATAAAAAATTAGTTTCTAATTTCTAATTTCTAAAATTACTTTTGCGGGTTAGTGGATTTCTATCTTTTTTATTTAACTTGGTGCAAATATTCTAAATATTAAATAGTTTATATTCACATTATTTATTAATTATTTATTTAATCACAGGATAACAAAGATAATTAGATTCTATTTCGTATGAAAAACTGGTTTATAATTTATAATTTCTAAAAATATTTTGCGGGTAAGTGGATTTCTATCTTTTTTATTTAACTAGGTGCAAATATTCTGTTTATTTAAATAATTTAGGTTCACATTATTTTTTAATTATTTAATTGTTTAATCATAGAATAACAAAGATAACTAGATTCTATTTCCTAAAAAAAAATTGGTTTCTATTTTATAATTTCTAAAATTATTTTCTGGGTAAGTGGATTTCTATCTTTTTTATTTAACTTGGTGCAAATATTCTATTTATTAAAAAATTTATGTTCACATTAATTATTTATTAATTATTTATTTAATCACATGATAACAAAGATAGATTCTATTTCGTATAGAAAACTGGTTTCTAATTTATAATTTCTAAAATTACTTTGCGGGTAAGTGGATTTCTGTTTTAACTTGGTGCAAATATTCTTTGTATTAAATAATTTAGATTTACATTAATTATTTAATTATTTAATCCCAGAATAACAAAGATAGATTCTATTTCGTATAAAAAACTGGTTTCTAATTTATAATTTCTAAAATTACTTTGCGGGTAAGTGGATTTCTGTTTTAACTTGGTGCAAATATTCTTTGTATTAAATAATTTAGATTTACATTAATTATTTATTAATTATTTAATTATTTAATCCCAGAATAACAAAGATAATTAGATTCTATTTCGTATAAAAAATTGGTTTCTAATTTATAATTTCTAAAATTACTTTGCGGGTAAGTGGATTTCTATCTTTTTTATTTAACTTGGTGCAAATATTCTATTTATTAAAAAATTTATGTTCACATTAATTATTTATTTTAATCACATGATAACAAAGATAGATTCTATTTCGTATAAAAAACTGGTTTCTAATTTATAATTTCTAAAATTACTTTGCGGGTAAGTGGATTTCTGTTTTAACTTGGTGCAAATATTCTTTGTATTAAATAATTTAGATTTACATTAATTATTTAATTATTTAATCCCAGAATAACAAAGATAATTAGATTCTATTTCATATAAAAAATTGGTTTATAATTTATAATTTCTAAAATTACTTTTTGGGTTAGTGGATTTCTATTTTTTTTATTTAACTTGGAGCAAATATTCTGTTTATTAAATAATTTAGGTTCACATTATTTATTTTTTAATTATTATTTAATTATTTAATCACAGAATAACAAAGATAATTAGATTCTATTTCGTATAAAAAATTGGTTTCGAATTTATAATTTCTAAAATTACTTTAAGGGTAAGTGGATTTCTATCATTTTTATTTAACTTGGTGCAAATATTCTGTTTATTAAAGCATTAAAAATTATTTTAGAGAAAATAATTTATGTTTTGTTAATATAGAACCCGAGTTGAGATATAGGTAGCTCCGTGTTACAGTTATATGTGTAAAATTCATGTATATTGCAACACTATTATAAAGCTTCTATTTACAGTAGTGTTCAATGCTTTATCTGTATGTACGCTCAAGTAATTTAGCATATTTTACACTAGCAGTTTTAAGAATTTAGCACTTTTTACTCTAGAAGTTAACCTTTTGCACTCGAGAGATGACTTGCTCACCAGATGATTTAATGCTGCAACTCGAGAGGTGACTCTTGATCACCACATGATTTAATGCGGCAACTCGATAGGCGACTATCGCTCTCCATATGATTAAAGGCGGCAACTCGAAGAGTGATTCTTGCTCACCACATGATTGAATGCTGCAACTCGAGCGGAGGCTCTTTCACTACATGATTTAATGCGGCAACTCGAGA
>CM063497.1:22043695-22046195 GCA_032207245.1 Pardosa pseudoannulata
TAGTTAAGAGATTTTTATATTTTGACATTACCCGAGTATTACTAGCTATCAAGTGTTTATCTTGCAATGCTTTTGCTCCGGAATTCTTTTTTTCCCACTAAGAAAATTCGAGTTTTATATTGTAGAAATATTTCTACAAAAGAATTATAATGTGGTAATTTAACGAAGAATTTAATGTTTTGCAGCTTAATAGGTTTTATAATTGTGAGATAGGATTTTAGATTCTGGGAAATTGAGGTCCCTAAGAATTAGCAAAATGCTCCGTTTTGAGTGAAATGTTTAAGAGCATTTATCTCATGTATGAATATACATGGAACTATAACATTTACAAACTAAAACACATGTTATATTTCATATTTTAACACTAGTACACTTGTCGGTGTTAATACAAATATTTTGAATTGTAAAATCAAGATTGAATCAATATAATTCATTCGTAATTATAAATGTATTATTATTACTATACATATTATAATATTAAAATACCATAACTCATATGTATATAAAATCTATGACAGTTCTTAAATATCTGAATGATTCTAGATTCATACATAAATTTTAGGTATAGAATAGTCAGTTATTGTAGTTTTAGCTTGAGAATCGCAAGAAAATAATTTTTAAGTAATGTTAAAGTAAAGTTAGTTTTTTTTAAAATATTACATGAATGTATATACAATCTAGGATAGCTTTCAATATTTCAGTGATTCTTCATAAATACATGAATTTTAGGTATAGAATCGCCAGGTATTGTAGTTTTAGAAATACATATGCCAGTATAATTATAATAAAGTTTGTTTTAGTTAAAATATCATTACATATATGTACTTATAATCTAGAACAAATCTAAACATCTAAAAGATTCTAACATTATTTATTAAATCAGATTTAAAGTACCCAAAAAATCTTCGTTTTGAGTGAAGTTTTTGAGAGGAATATATCATGTATGAATATACATGGAATTATAACATTTACAGACTAAAACACACGTCAAAATTTTCTATTTTAATACTAGCACATATGTCGGTGTTAATCTTAATACAAATATTTTTAATTGTAAAATCAAGATTCAATCAATATGATTCATTCACAGTTATAAATGTATAATTATTACTATACACAATATAATATCAAAATACAATAACTTATATGTATATAAAATCTACGATAGCTGTTAAATATCTGAATGATTCTAGATTCATACATAAATTTTAGGTATGGAATCACCAGTTATTGTAATTTTAGTTTGAGAATCGCAGGAAAATAATTTTTCAGTAATGTTAAAAAAAATTAATTATTTTAAAAATATTACATGTATGTATATACAATCTAGGATAGCTCTAAATATTAAATCATTCGTGATAAATAAATGAATTTTTGTTATAGAATCACCAGGTATTGTAGTTTTAGCTTGAGAATCGCCGGAAAATATTTTTTGAGTATAGTTATAATAAAGTTAGTTTTGGTAAAGTATCATTGCATGTATGTATATACAATCTAGGATAGCTCTACACATCTCACTGATTCTATCTTTTTAGATGAATTTTAGATATGAAATCGTCAGGTTTTATAATTTGAACTTCAGAATCTTCAGAGAATAATTTTTGAGTACAGTTATAGTAAAATTATTTTTGGTTAAAATATCATTACGTGTATGTATATACAATCTATAAAAGCTCTAAACATCATAATGCTTCTAGATTCATACATGAGTTTTAGGTATAGAATCACCAGCTATTGTAGTTTTAGATATAGATTCGATAGTATAATTATAGTAAAGTTAGTTTTAGTTAAAATATCATTACATATATGTACTTATAATCTAGAACAAATCTAAACATGTCAAAGATTCTGACATTATTTATTAAATCAGATTTAAAGTACCCAAAAAATATCTTTTAATGTTGTCTTCAAAATCTTTTTTGTATGTGTTCTATTCACAGGAATAAAACGTAGATTTGAAGTTTTGCTAGCAATAAAGACCGAAATTCATAGTTCTTTTTCCTTAGCTATTATACTGTACATAGAGTAAATATTTATTCCGTGCAATGACTATTCAATACTTCGTTCTATCTTAGTGCGTGTAGAGGAATAAAATAAGTTATTTTTATAAGTAAATATATATTTCCAACAACTTTTTGCTATTTTTCTTCATTATTTCTTGGATATTTGTGAACCAGAAGAAAAAACTGATTTTCTGCAAGGAGAAAAATTAGATTGTAATAGTTGTATTTATATGATACTTAAAATATTTTTATGTTTGGACATTACCTGAGTATTACCAGCTATCAAGTGTTTATCTTTAATGCTCTTTCGCCGGAATTATTTTCTTCCCAGTAAGAAATTTCGAGTTTATATTGTAGAAATATTTCCTTGAAAGAATCTTAATGTTTTAATTTCCCAAAGAATTTAATGTTTTGTTACTTAATAGGCTTTATAATTGTGAAATAAGATTTTAAATTCTGGGAATTTAAGGTCCCAGAAAACAAGCAAAATGCTCCAT
>CM063497.1:22048695-22061195 GCA_032207245.1 Pardosa pseudoannulata
TGTATGCGTGCGTGTGTGTAGGTATATATATATATATATATATATATATATATATATATACATATATATATATATATTAATGTAAATAAGATATTTTCTGAAATTTACTTAAAACAAATTGACAGGTTTAAAATACGAAAATAAATTAACATTTTGTTCAGAAAATTCTTTAATAATAGAACATATTTGTGATCACAATAAAACTGATTGTTTAAGATAGTTATACAATCTAAAAAAACGCGAAAACAAATCTTTTATTCTTCCAAACTATTCTATTTAATACAGATAGTATTTATCATGCACTGACTAACTATTAAGTACAATACTTTTATCCGTTCTATCTCGGTGCGTAAGGAGCTATAAAATGTTCGATTTTCCTAAGTAAATATGTTTTTCTATCAAGGTCTTGCTATTTTATGTAATTACTCCGCTACAGATTTTCTGTAAGAATAAAAGTTAGACTGCATTAGTTGTATTTGTATGATAATTAAGATACTTTTATACCTAGATATCACCTGATATTAGTTGTTATCAGTGTTGTTTCTTAATGTTCTATTTCCGGAATTATTTCCTTCCACATAAGACCATTTGCGTTTATATGGCAGAAATGTTTTCCGGAAAGAATCTTACAATAAATGCTTTTCAAATAACTCTGCTGTTTGCTCCTTAATAAGTTTTATAATTATGAGAAGATATTTTAGATTCTAGGAAATTCAGGTTTCAGAGAGCAAACAAAATTCTACGATTTACATGAAGATTTAAAGAGCATTTATTTCATGTCTGAGTTGTAGGTAGAATTGTGTGTAGTTATATATTAGTAAGCACGTTATACTTTATATTTTAGCACCACAACACACATAGATGTGAACGAAAGCCATGTAACTATTTTGTCAAATCCGGATACACTCATAAATGTTGTGTGTGTGTGTTTGCGCGCGCGCATACTTATACATACATACATATATATACACACATATAAATGTGTATATATGTAGGTGTATATATGTTTGTGTGTATATGTATGTATATGTGTATATATATATATATATATATATTTATATATTTAGTTGAATTACCTTGAAACTGTAGACCTCTAACTTTCTGTAAGTATAAGCCATTAAGTATATCTTATTTAAAATTATTGTTTCTATTAATTATCTAAAGACTTTAAAAATAAATGAATTTTTCACGAAACTTCCAGGGTTCTAATTACTTCAAAGTCCTTATAATATATATAAATATATATTTATGTGTGTGTATGTATATGTATATATATAATATGTATATTGTATGTATACGCATACATACATATATATACACACAGTATATATGTGTATATATGTAGGTGTATATATGTTTGTGTGTATATGTATGTATATGTGTATATATATATATATATATATATTTATATTTATATTTAGTTGAATTACCTTGAAACTGTAGACCTCTCAACTTTCTGTAAGTATAAGCCATTAAGTATGTCTTATTTAAATTATTGTTTCTATTAATTATCTAAAGACTTTAAAAAGAAATGAATTTTTCACGAAACCTTCCAGGGTTCTAATTACTTCAAAGTCCTTATAATATATATAAATATATTTTTATGTGTGTGTATGTATATGTATACATACATATATATACACATATAAATGTGTATATATGTGTATATATATGTATGTATATGTAGGTGTATATATATATATATATATATATATATATATGTAATATATATATATATATATATATGTAGTTGAATTACCTTGAAGCTGTAGACCTCTCAACTTTTTGTAAGTATAAGCCGTTAAGTATATCTTATTTAAATTATTGTTTCTATTAATTATCCAAAAACTTTAAAACTAAATGAATTTTCCACGAAACCTTCCCAGGGTTCTAATTACTTCAAAGTCCTTGAAGGTGTGAAACTATTCAGTTACTGTAAGTATAAGCTTAAGTATATGTCCTTCTAATTAATAATCTACTAATTATTTAAAGGTCTTTAAAATTAAAAGAATCTTCCATGAAAATCTCCACGGTTGAAATTTCTTAAAGGTGTAAAAGTATAAAGTTACTGTAAGTATAAGCCATTAAGTATATCTTATTTAAATTATTGCTCCTATTAATTATCCAAACACTTTAAAAACTTATGAATCTTTCACGAAACCTTCGAGGGTTCAAATTACTTGAAAGTCCTTGAAGGTGTGAAACTATTAAGTTACTATAAGTATAAGCTTAAGTACATGTCCTTATAATTAATAATCTATTAATTATTTAAAGGACTTTAAAAGTAAATTAATCTCTTTTTAGATAACCTTCCATGGTTGAAATTACTTGAACGTCCTTGAAGGTGTGAAACTATAAAGTTACTGCAAGTATAATTTTAAGTATATGTCCTTATAATTAATAAGCTACTAGTTACTTAAAGTTCTTTAAATGAATCTTCCATGAAATTTTCCATGGTTAAAATTTCTTTAAGGTGTAAAACTCTCACTTTTCTCTAATGTATAAGCCATTAAGTATATCTTATTTAAATTATTGCTTTTATCAATTATCCAGACTTTAAAAGTCAAAAATATCTTCCACGAAACCTTCCAGGGTTGAAATTACTTGAAATCCTTGAAGGTGTCAAACTATTAAGTTACTGTAAGTACAAGCTTAAGTATATATCCTTACAATTTATATTCTATTAATTATTTAAATGTCTTTAAAAGTAAATGAATCTTCCATGAAATTTTCCATGGTTAAAATTCCTTGAAGGTGTAAAACTCAACTTTCTGTAAGTATAAGCCATTAAGTATATTTTATTTAAATTATTGCTTCTGTTAAGTATCCAAAGACTTTAAAAACTAATAAATCTTCCACGAAACCTTCCGTGGTTGAAATTACTCGAAAGTCCCTGAAGGTGTGAAGCTATTAAGTTAACTTTAAGCATAAGCTTAAGTGTACAGACTTACAATTAATATTCTATTAATTATTTAAATGTCTTTAAAAGTAAATGAATCTTCCATGAAATTTTCCATGGTTAAAATTCCTTGAAGGTGTAAAACTCAACTTTCTGTAAGTATAAGCCATTAAGTATATTTTATTTAAATTATTGCTTTTATCAATTATCCAGACTTTAAAAGTAAAAGAATCTTCCACTAAATTTTCCATGGTTGAAATTACTTGAAAGTCCTTGAAGGTGTGAAACTATTAAGTTACTGTAAGTATAAGCTTAAGTATATATCCTTACAGTTAATATTCTATTAATTATTTAAATGTCTTTAAAAGTAAATGAATCTTCCATGAAAATTTCCACGGTTGAATTTCCTTGAAGGTGTAGAATTCTCAAGTCCCTGTAAGTATAAGAAATTAAGTATATCTTATTTAAATTATTGCTTCTATCAATTATCCAAAGACTTTAAAAGTAAATTAATCTTCCACGAAACCTTAAAGGGTTCAAATTACTTGAAATTCATTGAAGGTGTGAAACTATTAAGTTACTGTAAGTATAAACTTAAGTATATGTCTTTACAATTAATATTCTATTAATTATTTAAAGTCTTTAAAAGTAAAGGAATCTTCAATGAAATTTTCCACGGTTAAAATTCCTTGAAGGTGTAAAATTCTCAGCTTTCTGTAAGTATAAGTCTTTAAGTATTTCTTATTTAAATTATTACTTCTATTAATTATCCAAAGACTTTAAATTAATCTTTCATAAATCTTAGTACTTTTTCTGAAATAAATCATGTTTAAAATCAACATCCGTTTAGACAATACATGTCGTTAAAACGATGACAATTCCCTCCGAAAATCCTCGTCGTTTACCGTGTTTTCGCAGACAAGCAGTGAGAGACATATTGCAATGCTTATAATCCGGTAAGAAGTCATTAACTAACTCAAGGGTACCAGAAGAAATAAATTATCCTAGAAATTCCCGATAAATAAAAATAGAACATTTTTCATGTCACGGGCATTAACGACGGCCTCTTATAGAAGAAGAAAGAGGAGGCACAAAAAAACACAGCTTATTAATCATCATTAAGTTCCTTTTGAGTTGGTTCCAAATTTTGTTCTTTTCAGGGGAAGTTTTCCCTCTTTGAATAGCTGGTAATTAGAGAATGATTAGCAAGTAAGTTAACCGTCGCACTCACATTTTTATAAAGCTTTCCCGTTTCTAGCAGTAAAAACCTTTTAGCTGTCCATAGTTTTTAAATTAGAGGATGGCAGCAGCTAAGGACCGATCTGAAATCGGTGATTTTTACGGGTATCTGTGATGCTTTTAACAGCCGAATTAGGTTTTGGACATTTTTTGAAATTTTTGACTGCTGACAGTGTGCATTATGTTTTTAGGGCTAAGTAGCGTAAATTGGCTTGTGCCGGTCTTCTGACTGATAATATGAATTATTTTATTTAGTTCCATTTTCGAGCTTAGGTTATTTATTACTTTCATTTTGAGCCGTCAGCTGCACTTTGTTACTTAATTCGACTATTGTTTTGTAATTTGAGATCATTAACAACACCACGTTAGTTTTTATTAATTAAGGATTTAACAGAAATGATTGATATGTTATTAACTTATATCCAGACTTTAAAATAAAAGAATCTTCCACGAAACCTTTAAGAAGCCTTATTTAAGTCCTTATTTAAATAAACCTTAAAGGGTTCAAATTACTTAAAAATTCCTTGAAGGTGTGAAACTATTAAGTTACTGTAAGTATAAGCTTAAGTACATATCCTTACAATTAATAATCTATTAATTATTTAAAGTCCTTTAAAAGTAAACGAATCTTCCATGAAATTTTCCATGGTTAAAATACCTTGAACGTGTAAAACTATCAACTTTCTGTAAATATAAGCCATTAAGTATATCTCATTTAAATTATTGTTTCTAATTATTATCCAAAGACTTTAAAAGAAAATGAATCTTTCACGAAACCTTTCATGGTGGAAATTACTTAAGTCCTTGCAGGTGTGAAACTTTTAAGTTCCTCTAAATATAAGATTAATTATATGCCTTTACAATTAATAATCTATTAATTATTTAAAGGTCTTTAAATTAAATGAATCTTCCATGAAAATTTCCACGGTCCAAATTCCTTGAAGGTGAAAAACTCTCAAGTTCTTGTAAGTATAAGCTATTAAGTATATCTTATTTAAATTATTGCTTCTATCAATTATCCAAAGACTTTAAAAGAATCTTCCACGAAACCTTCCAGGGTTCAAATTACTTAAGTTCCTGAAGGTGTCAAACTATTAAGTTACTGTAAGTACAAGCTTAAGTATATATCCTTACAATTCATATTCTATTAATTATTTAAATGTCTTTAAAAGTAAATGAATCTTCCATGAAACCTTCCATGGTTGAAATTACTTGAAATCCTTGAAGATGTTAAACTAATAAGTTATAAGCTTAAGTATATGTCCTTACAATTTATAATCTATTAATTATTTAAAGGTCTTTATATTTTATGAAAATTTCCACGGTTGAATTACCTTGAAAGTGAAGAATTCTCAAGCCATCTTGTTTAAATTATTGTTTCTATTAATTATCGCGACTTTAAAAATAAAAGAATCTTCCACGAAGCCTTCCATGGTTGAAATTACTTGAAAGTCCTTGAAGGTGTGAAACTATTAAGCTACTGTAAGTATAAGCTTAAGTATATAGACTTACAATTGATATTCTATTAATTATTTAAATGTCTTTAAAAGTAAATGAATCTTCCATGAAATTTTCCATGGTTAAAATTTCCACGAAACCTTAAAGAAGCCTTATTTTAGCCCTTATTTAAATAAACCTTAAAGGGTTCAAATTACTTGAAATTCCTTGAAGGTGTGAAACTATTAAGTTACTGTAAGCTTACGTACATATCCTTACAATTAATAATCTATTAATTATTTAAAGTACTTTGAAAGTAAACGAATCTTCCATGAAATTTTCCACGGTTAAAATTCCTTAAAGGTGTAAAACTCTCATGTTTCTATCAGTATAAACCATTAAGTATATCTTATTTAAATTATTGCTTTTATTAATTATTCAGACTTTAAAAGTAAAAGAATCTTCCACGAAACCTTCCATGTTTGAAATTACTTGAAAGTCCTTAAAGGTGTGAAACTATTAAGTTAATTGTAAGTATAAGCTTAAGTATATATCCTTACAATTAATAATCTATTAATTATTTAAGTCTTTAAAAGTAAATGAATCTTCCATGAAAATTTCCACGGTTAAAATTCTTTGAAGGTGTAAAACTCTCAAGCCATTAAGTATATCTTATTTAAATTATTGCTTTCATTATTTATCCAGACATAAAAAGTAAAAAAAATCTTCCAAGAAACCTTCCGGGGTTGAAATTACTTGAGAATCCTTGCAAGTGTAAAATTATTAAGTTGACTGTAAGTATAAGCTTAAATATATGTCCTTACAATTAATAATCTATTAATTATTTAAAGGTCTTTAAAAGTAAATGAATCCTCCATGAAAATTTCTACGGTTAAAATTCCTTGAAGGTGTAAAACTCTCTAGTTCCTGTAAGTTTAAGCCATTAAGTATATCTTATTTAAATTATTGCTTTTGTTAAGTATCCAAAGACTTTAAAAATTAATAAATCTTCTACGAAACCTTCCGTGGTTGAAATTACTCGAAAGTCCCTGAAGGTGTGAAGCTATTAAGTTAACTTTAAGCATAAGCTTAAGTGTACAGACTTACAATTAATATTCTATTAATTATTTAAATGGCTTTAAAAGTAAATGAATCTTCCATGAAAATTTTTACGGTTAAAATTCCTTGAAGGTATAAAACTCTCAAGTTCCTGTAAGTATAAGCCATTAAGTATATCTTATTTAAATTATTGTTTCTATTAATTATCCAAAAACTTTAAAAGTAAAAGAATCTTCCACGAAACCTTCCAAGGTTGAAATTACTTGAAAGTTCTTGAAGGTGTGAAACTATTAAATTACTGTAAGTATAAGTTTAAGTATATGTCCTTGGAATTAATAATCTATTATTTATTTAAAGGTCTTTAAAAGTAAATGAATCTTCCATGACAATTTCCCCGGTTGAATTACCTTGAATGCGTAGAACTCTGAACTTTCTGTAAGTATAAGCCATTAAGTATATCTTATTTAAATTATTGCTTCTAGTAATTATTCAGACTTTAAAAGTAAATGAATCTTCCACGAATCCTTCCATTATTGAAATCTGTTGAAAGTCCTTAAAGGTGTGAACTATTAAGTTACTGTAAGTCTAAGTATACGTTCTTACAATTAATAATCTATTAATTATTTAAAGTTCTTTAAAAGTAAATGAATCTTCCATGAAAATTTCCACGGTTAAATTACCTTGAAAACTTAAGACTCTGAACTTTCTATTAAGTATAAGCCATTAAGTATTTGTCATTTTAATTATTGCTTCTATTAAATACCCAAAGACTTTAAAATTAAATAAATCTTCCACGAAACCTTCCATGGTTCAAATTTCTTGAAAGTCCTTGAAGGTGCAAAACTATTAAGTTAACTGTTAGTATAAGCTTAAGTATATATCCTTACAATTAATAATCTATTAATTATTAAAAGTCTTTAAAAGTAAATGAATCTTTCATGAAAATTTTCGCGGTTGAATTACCTTGAAAGTGTGGAACTCTCAAGTTCCTGTAACTATAAAAAATGAAGTATATCTTATTTAAATTATTGCTTTTATAAATTATCCAGACTTTAAAAGTAAAAGAATCTTCCACGAAACCTTAAAGAAGCTTTATTTAAATAAACCTTAAAGGGTTCAAATTACTTGAAATTCCTTCAAGGGGTGAAACTATAAGTTACTGTAAGTATAAGCTTAAGTATATATTCTTGCAATTAATAATCTATTAATTATTTAAAGTCCTTTAAAAGTAAACGAATCTTCCATGAAATTTTCCCCGGTTAAAATGCCTTGAAGGGTAAAGCTCAACTTTCTGAAAGTATAAGCCCTTAAGTATTTGTTATTTAAATTATTTCTTCTATTAATCTTTCATAAATCCTAGTACCTTTTCTGAAATAAATCATGTTTAAAATCAACATCCGTTTAGACAATACATGTCGTTAAAACGATGACAATTCCCTCCGAAAATCCTCGTTGTTTACCGTGTTTTCACAGACAAGCACTGAGAGACATATTGCAATGCTTATAATCCAGTAAGAAGTCATTAACTAACTCAAGGGTACCAGAAGAAATAAATTATCCTAGAAATTCCCGATAAATAAAAATAGAACATTTTTCATGTCACGGGCATTAACGACGGCCTCTTATAGAAGAAGAAGGAGGAGGCACAAAAAAAAAAAACACAGCTTATTAATCATCATTAAGTTCCTTTTGAGTTGGTTCCAAATTTTGTTCTTTTCAGTGGAAGTTTTCCCTCTTTGAATAGCTGGTAATTAGAGAATGATTAGCAAGTAAGTTAACCCTCGCACTCACATTTTTATAAAGCTTTCCCGTTTCTAGCAGTAAAAACCTTTTAGCTGTCCATAGTTTTTAAATTAGAGGATGGCAGCAGCTAAGGACCGATCTGAAATCGGTGATTTTTACGGGTATCTGTGATGCTTTTAACAGCCGAATTAGGTTTTGGACATTTTTTGAAATTTTTGACTGCTGACAGTGTGCATTATGTTTTTAGGGCTAAGTAGCGTAAATTGGCTTGTGACAGTCTTCTGACTGATAATATGAATTATTTTATTTAGTTCCATCTACGAGCTTACGTTATTTATTGCTCTTATTTTGAGCCGTCGGCTGCACTTTTTTACTTAATTCGACTATTGTTTTGTAATTTGAGATCATTAACAACACTACGTTAGATTTTTTTTAATTAAGGATTTAACAAAATTGATTGAATTCTGTTATTAACTTATATACCTAAAACCATACAGTTAGTTTAACGTCTTTAACCTCTAAGTATTCTTTACATACACATATATAGGTTTGTATGTGTATATATAAATATAACTGGTTCCGGTATTGCTTCACCATGCGAGACAGATTCCGACGAACTTTTTATTTGGTAGCGTGTAGACGTCCAACACCATGTCGTCTACTGCTGATTTCACCGTCATTCATCCACTTTGCATAAGTACTAACAACTGTAGATCGCGAACAACTCACGAATCGTGCAGTTTCGGAAATAATTGTTCAGAGCCTTCGAGCCATTACAATATGCCCTCTATCAAAATCGCTTAGATCCACAACCCTTCCCGTCACACACAGAAGTAAGTGAAAGAATGATTCTTCAGACTCTCCAGCATCAGTTAAATACTACTTCCACCTGATCACGTGCCTTCAACGTCATCCAGGCGAGTTCATTGCAAAATATAGAGGTGGTCATAATGTTTGGGCTCTTTAGTGTATATGTAGGTATGTATGTATATATATATATATATGTATATATGTATGTATGTATGTATGCATATATATATATATGTATATGTATATGTGCATATATATAAATGTATATATATGTATGTATATATATGCGTATATATATATGTATATGTATATATGTATGTATGTATATGTATATATGTATATGTATGTGTGCATATATATAAATGTATATATATATGTATGTATGTATATATATGTATATATATGTATACATATATATATATATATATATATATATATACATATGTATACATATATATATATATATATATATATATGTGTGTGTGTGTGTGTGTGTGTGTGTGTGTGTGTGTATAAATATGACGTGGTAAAATTTCCTTTTTACCAATGAGATTATATAACATGCTTTTTAAAATTGTAAGATTTTGCTTGGCAATTTCCCGGTATATATAGTAACATAAATAACATATGTTATAGGACTACAATTAAAATTTTACGATGTCCTGACGTATGCATATTATTCCTGAATTCTCAGATATGACGACAGTATGACATTCCAGTTAGAAATGTAGGAGAAAAAACTGTAGCTAACATTTCATAAAATATATACCTCTCTTCTCAACTTCTACTCCTTTCGCAAGGCTTTAATATTGTATTGGCGCCGTTAAACACAGAGACTGCAAAAGCATTAATAAAAACCGAGGAGTTTCTTTCGCATTAATATATCTCCTTCTTCTTGACAAGCTCCTTTTTATTACTGTTAAAACGGGGGAGGGTAAAAGGAAAAAGGTGCAAGATGCGTCGCTAAATGGTGCAATTGTGCTTCTAGATGTAGAAATTGAGATTGCGTGGCGAAATTTGTTTTGCGACCTAAGACAAATTAAGTGTGATTTGTAACAAATGTAAGCATGTTTTTAGGTCGATGAAAACCAATATATATATGTATGTATGTATGTATCTCTGTGTGTATGTATGTATGTATATATGTATATATGTATGTATATATGTATGTATATGTATATATATATACGTATATATGTATGTATATATATATATGCATATACATATATATATGTATATATATATGTATATATATATATATATGTACATATACATATATATGTATATATATATATGTACATATACATACATATATATATATGTATATATATGTATATATATGTATACATATAATATATATATGTATATACATATATATGTATATATATATATATATACATACAGACATATATGTATATATATATGTGCATGTATTTCTGTGTATATATAAATATGGCTCGGAAAAAGTTTGTTTTTTTATAAGAGAGATTATATCCCATATTTTTTAATTGCAAGATTTCTATCAGAATTTCTCGGTGCATGTTATAGTTATATAAATGTTATATGTAAATGTAATATGTAATGGTAAATGTAATATGTTAGTATAATACAATTTAAATTTTACGATGTCCTCACGTATGTATATTATTCCTCAATTCTCAGATATGACGGCAGTATTAGATTCCACTTAGCAATCTTCGAGAGAAATTGTAGCTAACACTTCATAAAAATATATACCTCTCTTCTCAACTTCTCCTTTCGTAAGGCTTTAATATTGTACTGGCGCTGTTAAACACAGAGACTGCGAAAGCTTTAATAAAAACCTAGAAGTTTCTTTCGCATTAATAAATCGCCTTCTTCTTGACAAGCTCCTTTTTATTACTTTTTAATCGGGAGAGGGTAGAAGGAAAAGGGTGCAAGATGCGTCGCTAAAGGGTTGATTCGGTTGCCGACTGCAATTGTTTCTAGCTGTCGAAATTGGGATTGTGTGGCAAAATTTATGTTTTGAGATCTAAGACGAATTAATTTTGAATTGTAACAAATGTAAACGTGTTATTAGGTCAATGAAAATCAATGTATATATATATATGTATGTATGTTCATGTATGTATGTATATGTATGTATATGTATGTATGTATGTATATATATATAAATGTGTATATATATGTATATATATATAAATGTGTATATATATGTATATATATATAAATGTGTATATATATGTATATATATAAATGTATATATATATATATATATGTATATATATATATATAAATGTGTATATATATGTATATGTGTATCTTTAGGTATATATCTATAAATATATATGTGTGTGTACATATATATATGTGCATATATATGTGTTTGTTTATACATGTGTGTATCTATCTATCTATCAATCTATTTATCTATCTACCATGTATCTCTTTGCGCGTGTGTGTATAGATATATGTACACACACTTATACACACATATGTGTTTTAGTTAGTTACTCCCTATTGAAAGCAGCTAAACGATGGATGAATGGTAGGGCGTTGCTCTTTAGTGAAGGATTTTGTGATTTAGAATCTACTGTGGCTAGGATTTTCTTAGCCATTCAGCATTTGATTTAAGCAATATGTTCTGGTCTCATTAGGCATCGTTTCGCTATAAATGTAGACCGTATTACAGTGTTTCCTCGTCACTTCGAGCTTCATGTTTTGCGGCTTCATTGATTCGAGAATTTTTTCAAAATATTCATCAAAAATAAGAATGAAAAAATACAGCCACATTCCAGAAAGGAGCGTTGTTTCGTGTTGATGCGAGAGAGAGAAGGATCCTTGCATGTCAAAGAAAAAGATGAGTTGACTCAGATAACATACCACGAGTTCTTGAGAAAACAAAGTCTGCAAGTGAGGAAGAAAATGAAGAGGAAGACGAAGAACACACTGGAAAGCGTGGCCTTATCCTGGAGAATCTGTAACCATTGTGCAAAGTGGCAAGAATTTGCACAAGACATTGACGACAATATGGTTCGAGCTGTCGAGTTCAGCAATCGCGTTGACGGAGTTATGTCCTTGTACAGGGGAATTTTGAAGGAAAAAGAAAAACAAAGACAACAACTACCCATCACCATGTTTCTCTCCAAGGTAAAGCCCCTTGTCTCTACCGTCAGCGTCTCCAGCAGAAGGGTCTCCGATTGAGCCTAAAGCTTCTACGAGTCTAGTGAGAGACTCTCTTCCGCCACAGACACAAGACTCTTCGCCTCTCTCAGAAAGCATTATAATGTGTGTATACTGTTGTAATTTTAATAATTATTTGTATAAATGTTTT
>CM063497.1:22066195-22073695 GCA_032207245.1 Pardosa pseudoannulata
CCATATTCCTTTTTTGGTTGATAGTTATTGTTATTTAATATTAGCAGTCATTTCCTTCTGGTTTTACTGTACCAATTACTTATCGGCGTAGCAAGTATAACTGGAGCCTAGGGTATAACTTTTTCATGTCCTCCATATTCCTTTTTTGGTTGATAGTTATTGTTATTTAATATTAGCAGTCATTTCCTTCTGGTTTTACTGTACCAATTACTTATCGGCGTAGCAAGTATAACTGGATCCTAGGGTAAAACTTTTTCACGCCCTCCATATTCCTGTTTGGGTTGATCGTTATTGTTATTTAATATTAGCAGTCATTTCCTTCTGGTTTTACTGTACCAATTCCGTAGTGGCGTACCCAATATATTTGTCGCCTAGGGTATACCTTTTTCACGTCCCCCATATTCCTTTTTTGGTTGATCGTTATTGTTATTTAATATTAGCAGTCATTTCCTTCTGGTTTTACTGTACCAATTCCGTAGTGGCGTACCCAATATATTTGTCGCCTAGGGTATACCGTTTTCACGTCCCCCATATTCCTTTTTTGGTTGATCGTTATTGTTATTTAATATTAGCAGTCATTTCCTCCTGGTTTTACTGTACCAATTCCGTAGTGGCGTACCCATTATATTTGTCGCCTAGGGTATACCTTTTTCACGTCCCCCATATTCCTTTTTTTTGTTGATCTTTATTGTTATTTTATATTAGCAGTCATTTCCTTCTGGTTTTACTGTACCAATTCCGTAGTGGCGTACCCAATATATTTGTCGCCTAGGGTATACCTTTTTACGTCCCCCATATTCCTTTTTTGGTTGATCGTTATTGTTATTTAATATTAGCAGTCATTTCCTTCTGGTTTTACTTTACCAATTCCGTAGTGGCGTACCCAATATATTTGTCGCCTAGGGTATACCTTTTTCACGTCCCCCATATTCTTTTTTTGGTTGATCGTTACTGTTATTAAATATTAGCAGTCATTTCCTTCTGGTTTTACTTTACCAATTCAGTAGTGGCGTACCCAATATATTTGTCGCCTAGGGTATACCTTTTTCACGTCCCCCATATTCTTTTTTTGGTTGATCGTTATTGTTATTAAATATTAGCAGTCATTTCCTTCTGGTTTTACTTTACCAATTCAGTAGTGGCGTACCCAATATATTTGTCGCCTAGGGTATACCTTTTTCACGTCCCCCATATTCTTTTTTTGGTTGATCGTTATTGTTATTAAATATTAGCAGTCATTTCCTACTGGTTTTACAGTACCAATTATCTAGGAGCGCAGCAAGTATAACTGGAACCTAGGTTATGCCTTTTTCACATTCCCCATGCACAGTACATGGTTATATAATCCTTTCGTCACCTATCTGAGCATTCTTGCCCCCCCTCTCTCACTAGGGCAATGTCAGAATGTTGAAGTACTAGCCTTCTTTTTCCTATACATATACTCACGGAATAAAGTGAAATTTTTCAAAATGACTCTCTATGTGCCCTTGAGAAATCTTTAAACACCATCTAAATTTTAAACAAAATACGTAAATTTCTACTCTAAATTTTTCATTATCCTTTACATAGAAGTAATTATACAGTGGACTCCGTTTAATGTGATCGCGGTTAATGTTATCAACCGCTTATTGTTATCGAAACCACTTGGTCCCGATTCTCTCCATTCATTTGTATGTTAAAATTATTGCTTTATGGGATCGTTACATCGGTTAAAGGGATCAGTTTTCGAACCTTATTTTAACTTGCAAAGGAATAGTCACAATCTATTCAGAAGGAACCCAATCTATTCATTCCCTTCGCTATTGTTTGAATTTCTGAGAATTCTCCCTCACTTAGGGAAATAGGGAATCAACAAAGGAGTGGGACTTTACACGTTACTTGAAATTTTTCAGAAATGCGCACACACTGCTGGTGGTCATTGGTTGTCAGATAAGCAGAAAGCAACACATTCTTATCGTTATTGAGAAGAAGCGTATTCACATTTTATGCCTTGCTCGCTTACGTGCAGCTTGTCGATGAGGAAGCCAGAAAGCGAAATGATTTAACATTAAAACAAAAGGTAGAAATGTTAAATCGTTATGACAGGTTGATTATGATTACGAACAGTTTATCAATGTGTTCTCAGAAAAAATTGTAGACAGTCCACAATGGATCAATTATTTTAATTGTGTATACAGTTCATATGTTTTAAAGGATAATATATATAAATGCAGGATAATATAAGGTGTGTTTTTCCATGTTGTTTTGAAATTTAGTACGTCGGAATTAAAGGGTGGGGGGGTAAATTTATGTAATTTTGCATATCGTTTATTGTTATAAAAATCACGATGTCCCAAACTGATCACATTAAGCGGAGTCCACTATATATGTATATATATATATATATATATATATATATATATATATATATATATATATATATATATATATATATATATATATACACATATACACATATACACATATACACATATACACATATACACATATATACATATATATACATATATATATATACATACATATATATATACATATACATATATATACATATATACATACACATATATATACTTATATATATATACATATATATATATATATACATATATATATATACATATATATATATATACATATATATATATATACATATATATATATATATATATATATACATATATATATATACATATATATATACATATATATATACACATATAAACATATACATATATACGTATATATACATATATATATATATATATATATATATACATACATATATATACATACATATATATACATATATACATATACATACATACATATATACATATATACATACATACATACATACATATATTTATATATATATATATATATATATATATATATATATATATATATATATATATGCATGCATTTATATCAAAATTTTGAATCGTTATGACACGTTACCAAAAATGAGTCAGCGCAATGCTGCAGTGCAGTTAAACATTTCTCAGCTTGTGTTGGGCAAAATGTTGAAATATCGTGATGAACTTACTAGAAGAGATAAACAAAATTAAATACGGAGTGCAACAGCTGTAGGAAATTCATAGCTCACTAGTGCTAGACTAGATGGCGCTACTGAGAATAGTTTGTAACCCCGCTTGGACAGAGAGAGATCGAATGTAACCTTCGAAGCGAGAGGATGGGCGATAAGCTCTCCCCCTGTACCAAAGCATGTAAATATAGCGCGTCGTGTAAATAAAGGCATCTAAGCGAACCCGTTGGCTGGTCATTACTATATCAATGTGTAATTAAGGTGTAAACAACCACGAGACCCAGAAGAAAATACCACTGAACCACCGGATCGAGAAAGAATATGCACAACAGCTTCTGCACTGAAAGTGTTGAAACGGGGAGTACAACACCGCTCTGATGACTTAATAAAACATTATTGATGATTATGATTACGGATAATTTAACAATGAGCTTCTTAGAATAAATTGCAGACAGTCAATAATTGATCAATTTTTTTAATTATGTATACAATTCTTATGTTTAAAAGGATAATATACAGTGATAATATAAGGTGAGTTTTTTCATTTTATATTGAAATTTAGTACGTGTGATTATTAACCCCTTCCGGTAAAATGACGAGTCTAGCTCGTCATTGGTTTTTCATTCCATACCGCACAATGACGAGCTACACTCGTCATGCGATTAAAGTAACTGTTAAATATGATAATTAATTTGGTTTATAATTTCTAGTATACTGAATTTAGCAAGACTTTTGTTACTTGTGGAAATACCAGGTCACTATTACATATTGTTTATTTAGAATTTCTTGGTACAAGTCACTGCCAAATTGATGAGTCAGAATAAAAGAAAACCTACTAAGAAATGCCGTGTGTGTTACATGAATCAAATTAGAAGTGAGACTCCCTAGCGGTGTAAACAATTCAATATTCCTTTGCACTTTGTTTTGAAAAGTACCACTATCTTGAAGACTATTATCTGTATACCTTATTAATGTTTTTTGCTTTCATATTTTCTTCATTATACCTTTTCTGATGTTATTTAACACTATGTAAAAAGTGGATTTTAATTAGGAATATGTAAGAATTGTAAAATGAAACAAGTTTTTTAAATAAAAAATAAATGGTTACTTCACGCACAGTTTTTCATTATTAAATCGTACCGGAAGGAGTTAAAGAGGGGGGTAAATTTATCTAATTTTTCCATATCGTTTATTGTTATCAAAATCACAGTGTTCCAAATTGATTCCATTAAGCTGAGTCGACTGTAGTAACTAATACGCCAGAAGCCCAACAATAGGGTACATAAAAGCAATGTGATAATAAGTCATTCTAACCACACGCGACAGACAGCACAAAAAGAGGCGAAACTTACACCAGTGTATCGTTTTACTTCCTTCCACGTCGCACCTAGTAAGTGCTATCCACATTTTTAAATAACTTTACACTGTTATGTCTAGTCAGTGATAAATAATAAACCCTTAGTTTCGCTTAAAGTAATATTTATTTAGAAGTTCCATTGCGATGTATATAAGAAAAAGATTCCAGAGGACTAAAAGGCTAATGTAAGGACAGTCGTGCATGTGGTGGATGATCAGATTCCAACCCTTGGAGTACAACAAGTTGGAAGTCTATCCTACTACATAACAAAAGGTTTCGAAGTTCTATAAATTAAAAAATCTACGCGTCTTTTATTTCTCGTGCTTCGGGTGAGATGCGCTATAGCTTCGTGCTTCAAAATCAGAAGAATATGTGTGTTCGGAGTTTTGGTAACGGTGGATACTACACTGTAACGCTGACAGTTGTAGTATAATGAGTTAATAGTATCACTACTAGTTTTTTCAGCAGTCTAGATAGTTTCATTTATCAAATATGAAGTAATGGGCAATACATAGAATATTATGTAATCTACACGTCTTTTATTTCTCGTGCTTCGGGTGAGATGCGCTATAGCTTCGTGCTTCAAAATCAGAAGAATATGTGTGTTCGGAGTTTTGATAACGGTGGTACAACCACTCTGTAACGTAAGTTGTAGTAGTTTAATGAGATAATAGTATCACTACTAGTTGTTTTAGCAGTCTAGATAATTCCATTTATCAAATATGAACTAATGTGCAATGCATAGAATATTATGGAATCTACACGTTACTTATTTCTCGTGCTTCGGGTGAGCTGCGCTACAGCTTCGTGCTTCAAAATCAGAAAAGTATGTGTTCGGAGTTTTTGTAAGAGTGGATTCTACACTGTAACGCTGACAGTTGTAGTAGTATAATGAGTTAATAGTATCACTACTAGTTTTTTCAGCAGTCTAGATAGTTCCATTTATCAAAAATGAACTAATGTGCAATGCATAGCGTATTATGTAATCTACACGTCACTTATTGCTCTTGCTTCGGGTGAACTGCGCTATAGCTTCGTGCTTCAAAATCAGAAAAGTATGTGTGTGTTCAGAGTTTTGGTAACGGTAGATTCTACACTGTAACGCTGACAGTTGTAGTAGTATGAGTTAATAGTATCACTACTAGTTTTTTCAGCAGTCTAGATAGTTCCATTTATCAAATATGAACTAATGCTTGATACATAGAATATATGTAATCTACACGTCATTTATTTCTTGTTCTTCGGGTGAGCTGCGCTACAGCTTCGTGCTTCCAAATCAGAAAAGTATGTGTGTGTTCGGAGTTTTGGTAACAGTAGATTCTACACTGTAACGCTGACAGTTGTAGTAGTTTAATGAGATAATAGTATCACTACTAGTTGTTTTAGCAGTCTAGATAATTCCATTTATCAAATATGAACTAATGTGCAATGCATAGAATATTATGGAATCTACACGTTACTTATTTCTCGTGCTTCGGGTGAGCTGCGCTACAGCTTCGTGCTTCAAAATCAGAAAAGTATGTGTTCGGAGTTTTTTGTAAGAGTGGAATCTACACTATAACGCTGAAAGTTGTAGTAGTATAATGAGTTAATAGTATCACTACTAGTTTTTTTTCAGCAGTCTAGATAGTTCCATTTATCAAATATGAACTAATGTGCAATGCATAGAGTATTATGGAATCTACACGTTACTTATTTCTCGTGCTTCGGGTGAGCTGCGCTACAGCTTCGTGCTTCAAAATCAGAAAAGTATGTGTGTGTTCAGAGTTTTGGTAACGGTAGATTCTACACTGTAACGCTGACAGTTGTAGTAGTTTAATGAGATAATAGTATCACTACTAGTTGTTTTAGCAGTCTAGATAATTCCATTTATCAAATATGAACTAATGTGCAATGCATAGAATATTATGGAATCTACACGTCACTTATTTCTCGTGCTTCGGGTGAGCTGCGCTATAGCTTCGTGCTTCAAAATCAAAAGAGTAAGTGTGTTCTGAGTTTTGGTAACGGTGGATACTACACTGTAACGCTGACAGTTGTAGTATAATGAGTTAATAGTATCACTACTAGTTTTTTCAGCAGTCTAGATAGTTCCATTTATCAAATATGAACTAATGTGCAATGCATAGAGTATTATGTAATCTACACGTCATTTATTTCTTGTTCTTCGGGTGAGCTGCGCTACAGCTTCGTGCTTCCAAATCAGAAAAGTATGTGTGTGTTCGGAGTTTTGGTAACAGTAGATTCTACACTGTAACGCTGACAGTTGTAGTAGTATGAGTTAATAGTATCACTACTAGTTGTTTTAGCAGTCTAGATAATTCCATTTATCAAATATGAACTAATGTGCAATGCATAGAATATTATGGAATCTACACGTTACTTATTTCTCGTGCTTCGGGTGAGCTGCGCTACAGCTTCGTGCTTCAAAATCAGAAAAGTATGTGTTCGGAGTTTTTGTAAGAGTGGATTCTACACTGTAACGCTGACAGTTGTAGTAGTATGAGTTAATAGTATCACTACTAGTTTTTTCAGCAGTCTAGATAGTTCCATTTATCAAATATGAACTAATGTGCAATGCATAGAGTATTATGTAATCTACACGTTATTTATTTCTTGTTCTTCGGGTGAGCTGCGATATAGCTTCGTGCTTCAAAATCAGAAAAGTATGTGTGTGTGTTCGGAGTTTTGGTAACGGTGGATTCTACACTGTAACGCTGACAGTTGTAGTAGTATGAGTTAATAGTATCACTACTAGTTTTTTCAGCAGTCTAGATAGTTCCATTTATCAAATATGAACTAATGTGCAATGCATAGAATATTATGGAATCTACACGTTACTTATTTCTCGTGCTTCGGGTGAGCTGCGCTATAGCTTCGTGCTTCAAAATCAGAAAAGTTTATGTTTCGGAGTTTTGGTAACAGTAGATTCTACACTGTAACGCTGACAGTTGTAGTAGTATAATGAGTTAATAGTATCACTACTAGTTTTTTCAGCAGTCTAGATAGTTCCATTTATCAAATATGAACTAATGTGCAATGCATAGAGTATTATGTAATCTACACGTTATTTATTTCTTGTTCTTCGGGTGAG
>CM063497.1:22081195-22131195 GCA_032207245.1 Pardosa pseudoannulata
CAGTTTATGTTTTTTCTTCTTTTTCCACTTCCATATCGGTCATGGAAGATCACATTAGAGTAATGGTCCAAGCTAAGGAATGTCAGATTTCTCGTGTGAGAAAGGATGAGGGTGGGGGCTTTTTTCTAGAATCTTATGTACTCGGAGAAATTTTCTTTTGCTTGCTATGTAGGGGAAGATTTTCAATATGACTGAGCGATTATTCATTAAAGGATAACCTATTAACACATTGTGTGCGGGTACATTTCGCAACGGAATTGCACCGGGAGCGGGCGTTTTGCGCGTCAATTTAGTTATTCAGTTAATTCTCAATAGATCGAAAATTTAATTTTTTAACCAACTTTTCGTATTTTATATTGAAATATATAAACAAATATATTAATACACAAATAAACAAATATATATATATGAATACAAGTATATATACAGGGTATTTAAAAAATGACCGGTATATTTGAAAAATCAATAAAAACTAAACGGACAGTGTTAGAAATACAATTTATTGCAATATGCTTGTAATAATACTAAATTTTCAGACAGACAATATTTCAAAATTAGTTACAATATTCCACAACAGATGGCGCTGCTGTCTGAAAAAAAATCTGAATTATGATATATGACTGTGGGGGCTTTAAAAACACCAAGTGTACCGCCACTATCCAGAAACAATTGAATAACTGGAACAGTACATCTGTTCTGCATGGGAAGCCATCCCGCCTGAGACGTTTACACGGGTTTATGATAATTTCGTTCTGAGAATACGAAATATTATTGCTGAGCCTGGTGGGTATCTGGAAAAATCGTAGTTTAGATTTTTCCAGATTGTAGCGCCATATGTTATGGAACATTGTAATTAATTTTGGAAGTTTGTCTGCCTGAAAATTTAATATTGTCCCAAGCATATTGCAAAAAACTGTGTATTTCTATCACTGTATATTTCTATCACAATACCATATAAATTACATGTTTACAGCATTCTTAACAATATTTATAAAATGCTAAAAATTAAAAGTCGAATTCTTGAAGGTTTAAAGGACCTTACAATCAAATTCTCATTCCAGAAGATAAAAATGTATGAAAAACAATTAAACATTGTATTTCTATTTTATTTCTGAAAGATTACTCTGCAGTACTAAACTTTTCCCACATGCGTAGCATCGTAAAAACATTCCAATAATATCCGAGTTTTAATCACTGCATTGCAGGGTTGGGATGGAAAAGACTTAACACTTCCTTACCCCTCTCCTAATCTGCCGTGCCTTCCTTTTAACGTTCTTTAATTCTTCCATCCAATCTACTAATCGCCGAATACCAGCTTCCTTCCTCCGGTTTTCGCCATCTATCACGCCCTGGCAGTTTATGTTTTTTCTTTTTCCACTTCCATATCGGTCATGGAAGATCACATTAGAGTAATGGTCCAAGCTAAGGAATGTCAGATTTCTCGTGAAGAAAAGGGATTTGGGGGCTTTTTTCTTGAATCTTATGTACTGGGAGAAATTTTCTTTCGCTTGCTATGTAGGGGAAAGGAAAAATTTGCAATATCACTGAGAGATTATTTGGCAAAGGAATGACCTATTAACACATTATATACAGGAACGTACTGTACGTTTTCTGACGATTGATACTTGAGTGCGGGACACGTACTCGTACGGGTTAGTGTAACAACATGGTTTGTTTGTGGGTACAAAAATAACGGTATATACAGGAAAGCGAGCCGAATGTTCATTTATACTACCCTGAGTTATACGAAGTATTTCTCATTTTCTGGAAAATATTCTGTGAGATTTCTGAACTTCATTATTCATTTTTTACTGCACTCAGTTATTTAAAGTATTTCTTGTTTTCTGGAAAATCCTCGATCTAACGGAAGATGCTACTGCAAATGGACGAACTCATTATCCAGTACCGGTCTTGGACGCAGAATTAGAACTCAGGATCGGGCTTCTTACCCATCGCCTGAGTCAACTCAACGTCGTTCGACCTGTACTAGATGAAACAGTCGTAAGTCTTGTCTTCCCGATCAGTTTTCTGGTACCGCAGGATGTTGTATAAGCAACTGCAGTGGAAATAAAACAGTGTGTGCTCGTACTTCGCATACAAATTCATTCTTTCGATCTAGCTGTAACAGAACTAGACTGAAATAGGCACTACCTGTTTTCCTACACCTAATGAAATGTTGTCGTAGATGGACGTGCACTTGACCAGTACCGGTCATGAAAGAAGAATTTGAACTAGGGATCTTGCTGTTCAAACACCGTTTTGACAATGGTCAGTGGTTCCTCGACGCCATCCAGCGAACGTAAGAAGAGGCGGTCATAAGTCTTGTCTTCCTCAACCAATTTTCTGTCACGGTAAAACGATGTGAAAGAATGTACAGTGAACATAAAGCACAATACAAATTCTTGCTGTAACTTCACCAGACAGAAAGATCTGACGAAATAGGCTCTGTAGAATACAAGTTGTTTTAGGCCGGGTTTGCAAAGTTCAGGCTTTTCTTCTAGATCAAAATCAGGTGGCTGACAATTCAACTCATAGATGTCGAGAATTTGGAATTCATATGACACTGTTGTCACAATGGAGTCGAAGAGTTCTAGGGAAAACGAAATTCTCGAACTCTGAAGCTCCTTCGGTTAAAAGATAATAGACTTATCTTGTTACCGATAGATGCAGAAATGGTTGACTTTTAAAAACCAAATACGGAGGCCAAAATTTATAAAAACTTTAAACACTCCCTACTACGAAGTTTTAAAACTAAAATATAATAAAATTCCAATGCTGAAACAACTAAGTAAATGTTTCAAGCTGGGTTAATTCCCAAAATCTCTGGAAGAAGCATTGGAAGAATGTCTCTTCTCGAGCAATTAGTGTTCACTATAAAAATCCTCCGGTGCCAGTGATCTTTCCTCATCTGCATCATGGCAGTCTGGAGCTTGAAGTAAAACTATCTGCCCTTTGACGAATGTCTTGGAGGCGACAATAAAGATTAAAGAGAGAGTACGGAACATATTGTCTGCATAGTTAAGAGGAGGAAATCGGAATTCCCGCTATGGAATCTCCCATGGATAAGCTATCAGCTACCTTGGAAGCGTGGACCAAATGAAGTATTCTTGGAAAAAGAAATCCACTGGAATTTACCGAAACTGACGATTTGAATTAGAAAACGGGGACATCCTGTCCAGAAAGTTGGTACTTTCTTCGAAAGGAAATTTAGCTTGGTAATGCGTAGTGTCCCTTTTTAGGGACAGCTAACAATATTTTGTTGAATTTTTGTTTTCTTGGAACAAATGTTCCCTTTTAGCTAAGGTAGGTGGCTATTCTATTAAAAAAATCGGGCTGGATTGTTCATCAATATATTGTCAAACATTGCTATTCTTCAAGTATTGCAATAACAGTATTAAACATTCTGCTCTGCCGATATATCCTCCGTCAGCGATACTATTTTTTCTCAGCATACGATATCGGGGTTTGCCAAATGACAGCTTGAATATTCCGATATATCAATATAAAACGATATTTACAGCAATGGTTTGATGGTCGTTTCAAGCATTTTCTCACGTACGTCCTACAAACATAAGCCAGAATATCTGCCTTTGAATATCACGTCTCCTTCAAGATATATTATATCCCAATATATCCCGATACATTCATGAGATTCAGTTGAGAAAAACCGAAAGTTCATTATTGTCCTACTTCCGCATCTGCTACTGGCTATTAATACAGTGTTCCCTTGCCACTTCGCGTTTCATGTTTTCTTCAGTGCTTCGCGGGGTTTTCCAAAATATTTTTCAAAAAATAAAAATGAAAAAAAATATAACCATGTCGGCAGCTACATTGCGGAAAGGAGCGTTGTGTCATGTTGATGCACGAGAAAGAAGGATCTCTGCATGTCAAATAAAGAGTTGAGTACATACCACGGGCTCTCATAAAGGCGCTTGATTGGTTTCCGGTGCGACATCAACCAATGAGAGTACTAGTGCATTTACCCCTGTGAGATGATTGTCTGCGCATCACAACCTCACCTAGCATTTTCTCATGTTGTGTCTCGCCAGTCTTGTCCATGATGTTAACAAGACATTGACGACAACATGGTTCGAGCTGTCGAGTTCAGCAATCGCGTTGACGGGGTTATGTTCTTGTACAGGGGAATTTTGAAGGAAAAGAAAAATACAAAGACAACAACTACCCATCACCATGTTTCTCTCCAGGGTAAATCTCCTTGGCTCTAACCATCAGAGCCTCCAACAGAAGAGTCTCCGAGTGAGCCTAAAGCTTCTACGAGTCAAGTGAGAGCCTCTCCTCCGCCACCAACACAAGACTCTTCGCCGCTCTCCGACAGCAATGTCGATTAATGTTCATTACTCTATAAGGTTTTGTAATTAACCTTATTAATTAGTACTGACATGTTTAAGTAAACACTTATACTGTTGTAATTTTTGTCTTAAATGGGTAAAGTATAAATATTAATTACATATTTAAAACATTCGTGTATCCGCATACGCAAAAATTCCTAGGGGAAAATCCTACTTGGCGGTTTTTCAGCTTTCGCTGAAGTTCTGTTTCCCATTAACCGCCAAAAACGATGGATCACTGTATTACTGAAACTGCTCCTATTGCACAGAATACTAAGCAATTGCTTTTATTTTTTCAATTTTCTTTAGCATTTGTATAAAACTGGATATAAAGATGAGCTTATGTTAACCCTCCGAGTGGAACACATCTAGAAAAAAATTCTCCAAAACATACGCTAAAGGTTTACTGTGTCAGTAGCCAAAGAGTTCTATGATTTTTTCCTTCTCCCTTTGTCGGCTAGAATGAAAACCCACCCTAGTTATTGCCCCTTTACTTCCGGTTAAATATAGATATATAAATAGACATTATAGATTGTTAATTTTTAATACACATAAAGCTCGTCAAGTCTCGAATATTATCCCATTAGAAATAATGGATTCTAAAAGTACAGATAAAAATATTCTTTGAAAGACTTATTTATAATTTCTTTAAGAAAGTCATCTAAGATATTTAAGGGGTGCAATTAGAGATACCTCTATTACTGTAAACAAAATACTCCGAAATAGAGATTTACAATGCCATGAAAAGCTATCAGCATCTTTGTGCCTCAGGGGGTAGGTTTGGATCCCTCAAAAAATGTCAGTGAAAAAGGGGTGCAGTTCCTAAACAATAGACCTGACCCTTCTACCTCAAAATTCCATGGGGGAAAGAACTGGCAAAAATGTACATTACATCCATTTTCGGAGCGTTTCTGGTGGTCGAAAATTGTACGTTTTGAAGTCATCATCGGTTTGGCGGAATTTTACGTTCGAACCACTTAGAGGGTTAAATATTATTCATACAACACAATAATTTCAAGTTATTCAATCCTTTAGAAACTGTTTCACTTTATTAAATTTTCTGTCATCTGAGAAAATAATTTGAAATTTATAACGGCTCGCACGTCCCCGGCTGCACTTTCTGAAGTCCGCAAGTCTCGTTTCTGTACCTGCTCGCCTATTTTGTCTGGAGCAGGCATCTTGGGTTCGATTAAAGCCTAAATGGCCGACAATTAATCACAGCAGCGACAAAACTCTTCAATAAACATTTATTATTAAGAAGATTTGTTAAAAAACATATGTACACTTCAATTCATACTCAAACAGGGTTCAAATAAGACCGAGGACAAAAATAAACTGTGCCGAGCGGAAAACACCTCCTCCGGTCTCAGCTCCGTTCACAAGAAAAATGTCCCTTACCTGGTTTTATGACAAACACATTAATAGACAATCTGCAAAATTTTAAATAAGAAATAACTAAAAGTAATATACCTAATATTTAGATATTACTAATTCACTCAAGTTAAACTCAAAAATATTTTGCAACTTTAAAATCGGGGTGTAAGACAAAATACGGGTACAGTAAAATAATCAGTACACAGAAAATAATCTTTTAATAATGAAGCATATCCCTACCATGAGGTTTTCAAAACCAAAAAACTCGTCCATGTTTTTAGTTTAATTCTGCCATTTTCAAGGCCCTTGTCCTCGTAAATTCAATATGTAGTCAGACAATATTTTTATTTATTTTTATTTTTTTAAGTTTGTTTTAAAGCAGTGGATTTAAAATGTAGAAGCAAACTTTTCCATGAAATAGTGTGGTTAACAATTCTTAACAAAACATCTCACCGTAGAACTTTTAAAATGCTTGTTAGAGAAATATTCTGTGGATCGAGTTACTTAATTGCCAGTTGCCATTTCTGTCAAACACTCGTCGTTTAAATTGCCGTAATTAGCAGAACATAATTATGGCCTGTTTTGTTATGGGAGAAGAAATTGTTTTGCAAAATGAAAAACTCGGTACGTTTTGAGAAAATGTGTATTTAAATGGTAATAGTTTATGGGTTCATATCGCTACTTTGTTTCTAAAATACATATTACATATAAAATATTTTTAGGCATGTTGTAAAAAGTATATATACAGGGAAAACTCATTTATACGACATTCAGTTACATAAAGTATTTCTCGTTTTCTGGAAAATATCCTATAATATTTGAGTACTTAATTATTCATTTATACGCGCCTCAGTTATACGAAGTACTTTTCGTTTCTTGGAAATTCTTCTATAAGATTTGTGAGCTTAATTATTCATTTATACAACACTCAGTTATACGAAGTATTTATCGTTTCCTATAAGATTTGTGAGCTTAATTATTTATAAGTTACTCAGTTATACGAAGTATGTTTTGTTTCTTGTTAAGTCTTCTATAAGATTTGTGTACGTAATTATTCATTTATACGATACTCAGTTATATGAAGTATTTCTCATTTTCTGGAAAATCGCCTGTAAGATTTGTGTACTTAATTATTCATTTTTTACTGCATTCAGTTATACGAAGTATTTCTCGTTTCCTAGAAATTTTTTTATAAGTTTTGTGTACTTAATTATTCATTTATAGGACACCCAGTTATACGAAGTATTTCTCGTTTCATAGGAAATCTTCTATAAGATTTATGTACTTAACTATTCATTTATACGACACTCAGTTATAAGAAGTATTTCTCGCATCCTAAAAAGTCTCCTATAAGACTTATGAGCTTAATTATTTATTTATTTATAAGATACTCAATTATATGAAGTATTTCACGTTTCCCCGAAAATTTTCTATAAGATTTATATACTTAATTATTCATTTATGCGACACTCAGTTATTCGAAATATTTCTCGTTTCCTAAAAAGTCTTCTATAAGACTTATGAACTTAATTATTTATTTATATGATACAGTTATGCGAAGTATTTCACGTTTCCTGGAAAGATATAATATCTTTGTGCTTAACAATTCTTTTATAGGACACTCAGTTATACGAAGTATTTTTTTCTTGGAAAATCTCCTGTAAGGTTTGAGCTTAATTATTCATTTATATGACCCTCAATTGTACAAAAAATTTCTCGTTACCTGTAAAATCTCCTATAAAATTTGTGTACTTAATTATTCATTTATATGACTCCCAGATATACGAAGTATTTCTCGTTTCCTAGAAAATCTCCTACAAGATTTGTGTTCTTAATTATTCATTTATACGACACTCAATTATACGAAGTATTTCACGTTTCCTGGAAAATGTGATATAAGATCAGTACCCTTAACTATTCATTTACACGACACTCAGTTATACGATGTATTTTTTCTTTTAAAATCTATAAGATTTGTATGCTTAACTATTCATTCAGATGGTACTCAGTTATACGAAGTAATTCTTTTTCCTGGAAAATCTCCTGTAAGATTTGTGTGCTTAATTATTCATTCCTACAACCTACGGTTATATGAAGTATTTCTAGTTTCCTGCAAAATCTTCTATAATATTTGTGTACTTAATTATTCATTTACATGACACATTATATGAAGTATTTCTCGATTCCTAGAAAGTCTCAGATTTGTGTACTTATCTATTCATTTATACGACACTGGGTTATAAGAAGTATTTCTCGTTTCCTGGAAAATCTTCTGTAAGATTTGGGAGCTTAATTATTCCTTTATACAACACTCAGTTATAAGAAATATTTCCTGTTTCTTGTTAAATCTCCTATAAGATTTGTGTACTTAATTACTCATTTATACGAAACTCAGTTATATGAAGTATTTCTCATTTTCTAGAAAATTTCATATAAGATTTGTGTACTTCATTATTGAATTTTTGCTGCATTAAGTTACACAAATTATTTCTCGTTTCCTAGAAAATTTTCTATAAGATTTATGTACTTAATTATTCATTTATACGACACTCAGTTATACGAAATATTTCTCATTTCCTGGAAAATCTCCAGCAAAATTTGTGAACTTAATTATTCCTTTATACGATACTCAGTTATACGAAGTATTTCTCGTTTCCATGAAAATCTCATATAAGATTTGTGTACTGAATTATTCATTTATACGACACTGAGTTATACGAAGTAGTTCTCGTTTAAGAAATCACCTATCAGATTTGTGTACTTAATTTTTCCTTTCTACGACACATAGTTATACGGCATATTTCTCGTCTCCTAGAAAATCTCTATAAAATTTGTGTACTTAATTATTCATTTATACAACTCGCAGTTATATAAACTATTTCTCTTTTCCTGAAACATCTTCTATAAGATTTAATTACTTTATTATTCATTTATACGACACTAAATTCTACGATGTATTTCTCGTTTCCTAGAAAGTTTCCTACAAGATTTGGGAACTTATTTATTTATACAACCTTCAGTTATACGAAGTATTTCTTATTTTCTGTAAAATCTCCAATAAAATTTCTGTATTTAATTATTCATTTATACGACACTCAGGTATACGAAGTAGTAGAAAAAGTGATATAAAATTTTTTGCTGAACTATTCATTTATACGACAATGAGTTATACGAAGTATTTTTTCTTTTAAATCTATAAGATTTGTATGCTTAACTATTCATTTAAATGGTACTCAGTTATAGGAAGTAATTCTTTTTCCTGGAAAGTCTCCTGTATGATTTGAGTGCTTAAGTATTTATTTATATAGCCCTCAGTTATACGAAGTATTTCTCGTTTTCTGCACAATTTCCTATAATACTTTTGTATTTAATTATTCATTTATATGACACTCAGATATACGAAGTATTTCTCGTTTCTTAGAAAAAGTGATATAAGATTTTTGTGCTTAACTATTCATTTATGCGACAGTCAGTTATACGAAGTATTCCTTGTTTCCAGGAAAATCTTTAAAATTTGTGTACTAATCATTTATTTATATGATATTCAGTTATACGTAACATCTTCTTATACGAAGATATTTTCTGTCCTCGAACGTATATTTTATTCAGTTACATGAAGAAAGCACGTGTTTTCCCAAAATTATTTATGATGGGTATTTAGATGTTTTAGTAGAATCTATGATTATGTTGTGTTGAACAACTCGTGTCCGTTTGTTTTTTTGAAACAATGTAAAGAGTCAAAGACTATGAGAAAAATGGATCACGCTTGCTTTCGAAAAAAGCAAAATCCTTTAAGAGTTTAATGATAATCCTAGTGCAACAAAAACTGATATGGTAAAAAATGTATAATGTTGTGTAATATCTAATTCCTGTTTTTCATAGGTGGAAACGACTGCTATTTACTTATACGAAATATTCATTTATACGATTGGTTCCCAAACTTTTTTGCCAAAAGACCCCTTCTCATAACAAACAGTTTGCAATGAACCCTAAAGTAAAATATTTCTATACCACTAAACTCTTTAATAATTAAAAAGTTATAACACAGAAAAAATAAAGATTTAAGAAGAATTAAAAATTGTAAAACATGAATTATGAAGATATAATAATTACTTTTAAAAATTATTAACTGATAACAGATGGAGCCCGTACAAATAAAAAAATTATTTTTAAGATATACATACAAATTAGAAAAAAACATAATAATTTTAGAATCACGAAAGAAAAATTACTAAAAAATTTAAAGATATAGTTAAAAAAGGAATTATCGATACAAATATAAATAAATAAATTCCAGAAATTAAACCAAAAAATATTTTAAAACGTTATCAACTAATATTAAAGACTAGCATATAGCACAGCATATGACGGGATCAGTAAAATTTTTAATTTTCCAGAATTGTAAACTACCCTATGAGATAGGTTAAAAAATTATTTGTTTTTTGGCTGAGAATTATCTGGTACATGCTCAATAATTTATTTATCTTCATACTCTTCTAAAATCTCCCGATACTGTGAATGCAGTTTAGAATCACGTTGAATTCATTTAGAAAGATGATTCAAAGTTTTCTTAGCTATGTCGAAATTATCGCTAAGCTCTTTCCAATTTTTTGCCACAGTAATTTCTGGAAGTAAAGGAATAAAACTATCATTTCCACTACACCGTGGAGGCAGGTATCATACAGCGTGTTTATTTATTTATTTATTTTTTTTAATAGAAGTGTTGTCCCCGGTAGGCCTGTATCTACTTCGGAAATAAAATAAATCTAAAAAATCAGACTTTATTGTTATAGAATTAAAAAAATAAATATTTCAAGTCCAAATGTTAACAAAGCCGAATGCTGGCCGATTGGTTAGGGCGCTGATCGTCGGTACTGGAGTTCGTGGGTTCGAATCCCATTATGGCATGGATGTACGTAGCCGTTCGGAATCGGCTTTAAGCAGTAGGTCCCGGTCTCATTAGCCCTCATGTGCAAAACAACAGACCTTAGCGGTCCAAACCAAACCAAACCAAACCAAATGTTAACAAAATTGAAATCAAGTTGAATACTTTACTCACTTTGAATTTTGCTTACCCTAACTCATCCAGAATCTAATATGGATGCCTCTATCCATTCCAGGTCCAACCGCTTCATAAATTCGAGGACGGACGGACAGATAACTTAGGCTATTATTATATAAAAGATTAAGCACATACAAATAAAAAATTATTTTTAAGAAACAAAGTTTTAAGGCAAATTACTGACAAAAATTGCTTTGGAATCACGGAAATAAAAAGGAAACATCCATAAAAAATATAAATAAGTAAATAAATTACGATAAATAAGTCACAAATATACTTTAAAGTTTATCAACTAACGTAACAAATGAAGCACATATAAATAAAAATTAATTTTTTTAAATTAAAAGTTTAATACAAATCACGAAAACTAACTTACAGAATGAAAGAATCTTACGAAAAGAAAAATATAATTAAAAAAGGAAACATCGATAAAAATTTAAATAAATAAATAAATAAGTTGCAGTAAATAAACCAAAATAACAACTTTAATTTTCATCCAACATAAAATATTAAGCACATACAAATAAATTATTTTTAAGAGATAAAAAATTAATGCGAAACATAATGATTTTAAAATCACTAAAATGTCTGAAAAAAGTAAAAAAAAAGGTGTGATTTAAAATAGGAGACATCTATAAAAATATTAAAAAATTAAATAAATTCCAATCATTAAATGATAAAATAATTAAAAACTTTATCAACTAACAGAAAGTTTTAAACATATCCAAATTGAACTTTATTTTTTAGAAATAAAAATTTAATACAAAATAAAGAAAGACATAATTTTGCTATCGGAAAAATTACTAAATAAACAAAGAAATTATAATCAAAAAGAAAACATCGATAAAAATATAAATAAGTTTTAATCAATAAATAGAAAAAGTACTTCAAAAAATTATCAACTTACATAAAAGATGAAGCACATACAAATAAAAAAATTATATTTAAGAACGAAAAATTTAATACAAAACATAAAAAAATAAACATTTAGGAATCACAAAAAAATTCTAAAAAAGAAATTAAAAAATATAATTAAAGAAGAAAACATCGATAAAAATGTAAATGAATTAATAAGTTGAGGTCAATAAACCAAAAAATATCTTTAAAAATTATCAACTAACATAAAAGATGATGTACATGCAAATAAAATTATTTTTAAGTAATAAAAATTTAATGCATGATAATTTAAAGAATAAATAAAGATACAATTAAAAAAAAGAAAAAAAATAATAAAAATATAAATAAATTGCAATCAATAAATAAAAAACACTTAAAAATTAACAACTAATATAAAAGATGAAGAATATATAAATAAAAATTATTTTTAGTTAATAAAAATTCAATGCATGATAATTGAATAAACAAATAAAGAAGGATATAATTAAAAAAAGAACAAATCCATACAAATATAAATAAATAAATTGCAATCAATAAATAAAAAATCACTTAAAAATTATCAACTCATTTAAAAGATAAAAAATAAAAATTATTTTTAATTAATAAAAATTTAATGCAGGATAATTTAATGAACAAATAAAGAAAGATACAATAAAAAAAGTAAAAAAATCGATGAAAACATAAATAAATTGAAATCAATAAATAAAAAACCTTTAAAAATACCAACTAATATAAAAAATGAAGCACATACAAATAAAAATTATTTTTCATGAATAAAAATTTAATAAGCAAATAAAGATAGATAATTTAAAAAAAGAAAAAATCCATACAAATATAAATAAATAAATTGCAATCAATAAATAAAAAATACTTAAAATTATTAACTAATATAAAACTGGAGCACATACAAAGTAAAAATTATTTTTAATTAAAAAAATTTAATGCATGATAATTTTATTAAACAAATAAAGACAGATACAATTAAAAAAAGAAAAAAATTGATAAAAATGTAAATAAAGAAATTGCAATCAATAAATAAAAAACACTTCAAATTATCAACTAATATAAAAGAAGCACATACAAATAAAATTATTTTTAATTAAAATAAAATTTTATTGCAAGATAATCTAATGAAGAAATAAAGCAAAATATAATTAAAAGAAGAAAAATCCATAAAAATATGAAAAAATAAATTGCAATCAATAAATAAAAAATCACTTAAAAATTATCAACTAATTTAACAGATGAAGCGCATCTAAATAAAAATTATTTTTAATTAATAAAAATTTAATGCATGATAATTTAATGAACAAATAAAGAAAGATACAATTAAAAAAAAGAAAAAAAATCGATAAAAATATAAATAAATAAGTTGCAATCAACAAATAAAAAATACTTAAACTATCAACTAATATAAAAGAAGCACATACAAATAAAAATTATTTTTAATTAATAAAAATTTAATGGAAAACAGAGAAAAACATAATTTTGGAATCGTGAAATTTACTAAAAAAGGAACAAATGCAGAAAAATATAATTTTTTTTAAAAAAAAAGAAGAAAAAAATAGATAAAAATATAAATAAATAAATTGCAGTGAATAAACCTAAAGTTTCATTTTTATTTCACATCAAATTCACTTCGTGACACTTTATCTTCAATAATCTAAAACTCTTTTGAAATTTCTTCCAATTTATATCACAAACTATATTTTTTCAAACTCAGAATTTTTTTTATTCTTTCCGAGGTTTATTCTAAGTGATTTTTATAAAAATAATCTTACCTACCAGAAAAAAAGAAATCACTTAACTCTAATAAAATACGTTATCCCAATGAAACTCAGTTATTTATTTATTTAACTTTTTTTTTTAAATAAATAAGAGAATGTTACAAACCAAGAAAAGTGTTAAATATAAACGTGTCTGAACTAGCAAAGGCATATGATCATAGCCTGAAGGACCCGTCTTAAAAAAGTTTCTGAGATGTCATGTTTTTTTTAAGCAAGCAGTTATTGGCATGAACAGGAAAAGGTGTTTTCTAGATAACTTTTCACATTTGAGATTTTTTTTACTGAATCTTTATATATATTGCTTCGATTTGTCAACATCAGTTTTGGCTGAAAGAGACGTGGATTTTAAACTATGAGTTACGTTTATATTACGTCACAAGTCGGATTCTGAAAATGTTCTTGCGAGTTGAGGAAAAAAAGGGCTGATGTATATTTATTGCTAGAATTTATAACCTCTTTTTGCAATCAGCAGAAAAATGTTACTTTATGTCTCCACTTCATGGTAACCTGCTCGTAACCTTTTTTCCTTTCAGCTATAATAAATATGAAAAATTGTACTTATATAAAATCATACATAGTGGAATTTTGATACATAGTTTATCAAAGAGACATAAATAAAAAACGATAAATGCGGGAAATAAATACATGAAATTCGTTCAAGGCGTAAATACTATAAATTAATTTTTTCTACAAGTATTTTTTCTTTTATCATCTAAATTGTGAAAAATTATAATTATGAAATATAATATACAGTAGATACTCAATCATATTTTTTACAGAAAAAAAACTAAATGGGAAATGTACATGCATACAATAGCTGCATGAATGATAGAATGCTTAAAATGTGTTACAATAAGTTAATACGTAAAGTTTTCCTTTTATCTACTAAATGAAAAATTCTTATAATACACACTGAAATCTTGATCATCGTTTTTCTAGCAGATAAAAAACGATAAATGCGGGAAATAGATAAATGAATTTCATAGAATGCTTAAATGTGTAACTGCAATAAGTTAATTATGTATTTTTCCTTTTATCTCCTAAAATAGGAAATATGGTACTTATAAAATAATATACACTGAAATCTTGATTTATCGTTCTTCAAGGGAACATAAATAAAAAACGATAAATGGGAGAAATACATGAAATTCGTTCAAGGTGTAAATACTATAAGTTATTTTTTTACACAAAGCCTCCATCCTTTTTCCTTTTATCTAAGATTTAAAAAGTTATACTTATGAAACATAATATGCGGTGGATACTCGATTCATCGTTTTTTAAGGGAATAGATATAAAAACGATTAATGCGGGAAATGTATACATGCAGTTAGTAAAATGTCTAACTTTTATAAATGTTTACACAATGCATGTAACATTTTTGATTTTGTCAACTAAATTATGAAAAAATTATACTTAAAAAATATATACTGAAATCTTAATTGATCGTTTTTCAAGGGGACTGACATAAAAAACGATAAATGCGGGAAATAGATACATTTGATAGAATGCTTAAATGTGTAACTACAATAAGTTAACCGTTTTCCTTTTATCTACTAAAATAGGAACAACGGTACTTATAAAAATAATATACACTGAAATCTTGATCTATCATTTTTCTAGGGGACTTTTAAAAAAACGATAAATGCGGGAAATAAATACATGAAATTCGTTCAAGGAGTAAATACTATAAATTAATTTTTTATACAATGATTGTCTCCTGTTTCCTTTTATCTTCTAAGATGTGAAAAATTATACTTATGAAATATAATATGCAATGTATATTCGATTCATCGTTTTTTAAGGGAATAGAAATAAAAATGATAAATGCGGGAAATGTATATATACAGTTAATAAAATAGCTAACTTTTATCAATGTTTACACAATGCATGTAACATTTTTGATTTTGTCAACTAAATTATGGAAAAATGTGTACTTACATAAAATCATATACTGTGGAATCTTAATGTATCGTTTTTGTAAGGGACAAAAAAAAAACGATTAATGCGGGAAATAGATGCATGAATTTGAGAGAATGCTTAAATATGTAGCTAAGTTATTCCCTGTAAGTTATTCCCTTTTATCTCCTAAAATAGGAACAACGGTACTTATAAAAATAATATACACTGAAATCTTGATCTATCGTTTTGCTAGGGGACAGAAAAAAACGATTAATGAGGGAAATAAATAAATGAAATTCGTGTAAGGCGTAAATACTATACATTAATTTTTTACACAATGCATGTATCCTTTTTCTTTTTATCTTCTAAGATGTGAAAAGATATACTTATGAAATATAATATGAAATCGATACTCGATTCATCGTTTTTAAGGGAATAGAAATGAAACGATAAATGTGGGAAATGCAGTTAGTAAAATAGCTAAATTTTATAAATGTTTACATAATGAATGTAACATTTTTGATTTTGTCTACTAAAGTATGGAAAAATTGCACTTACATAAAGTCATATACTGTGGAATCTCAATGTATCGTTTTTCTAGGGGACATCGTAAAAAAAACGAAATGCGGGAAATATATGCATGAAATTTGAGAGAATGCTTAAATATTAACTAAGTTATTCCCGTAACTTTTTCCCTTTTATCTACTAAAATATGAAAACTATACTTATAAAAATAATATACACTGAAATCTTGATCTATCGTTTTTCTTGGGAACAGAAATAAAAAACGATTAATGAGGGAAATAGATAAATTTGATAGAATATTGAAATATGTAACTGTAATAAGTTAATGCAAGTAACTTTTTCCTCTTTATCTACTAAAATATCTGTAAAAAAATCATATATGCTTATAAAAAATATATAGTGGATCTCGATTCATCGTTTTTTAAGGGAATAGAAATAAAAATGATAAATGCGGGAAATAAATTATAAAATTCGTTTAGTAAATATATAAATTAATTTTTTAACATTTTATGTATCTTTTTTTTTTTGCTACTATTTAAAAAATAAATACTTAATAAATCATATATGCTGTAGAATCGGATTCATCGTTTTTCTAGGGGAAATAGATATAAAAACGATAAATGAGGGAAATAAATGCATAAAATTCTTTCAAGGCGTAAATACTATAAATTATATTTTTACACCATGATTGTATCCTTTTTCCCTTTTATCTACTAAATTACGAAAGAGTGTACTTATCAAAATCATGCACATTGAAATCTTGATCTATCGTTTATCTTGAGGACAGAAATAAAAAACGATTAATGAGGGAAATAGATAAATTTGATAGAATACTGAAATATGTAACTGTAATAAGTTAATGCAAGTAACTTTTTCCTCTTTATCTACTAAAATATGAAAAACTGTACATACAAAAATCATATATTGTACTTATATAAAATCATATATAGTGGAATCTTGATACATAGTTTTTCAAAGGGACATAAATAATAAACGATAAATGCGGGAAATAAATTCATAAAATTCGTTCCTGGCGTAAATACTATAAATTAATTTTTTACACAATATATGTATCCTTTTTCTTTTTATGTCCTAAGATTTAAAAAATAAATATACTTATGAAATATAATATGCTGTAGATACTCGATTCATCGTTTTTTAAGGAAATAGATATAAAAACGATAAATGAGGGAAATAAATGCATAAAATTCTTTCAAGGCGTAAATACTATAAATTATATTTTTACACCATGATTGTATCCTTTTTCCTATTATCTTCCAAGATGTGAAAAATTATACTTATGAAATATAATATGCAGTATTTGGATTCATCGTTTTTTTTAAGGGAATAAAAAAAAAACGATTAAATGCGGGATAGTTAGTATAATTTGATAGAATGCTTAAATGTTAACTACAAAGATGCATGTAACATTTTCGATATTATCAACTAAGTTATTAATAATTGTACTTACATAAAATCATATACTGTGGAATCTCAATGTATCGTTTTCTAGGGGATCTATCGTTTTTCTAGGGGACAGATATAAAAAACGATAAATGCGGGAAATAAATACATGAAGTTCGTTCAAGGCGTAAATACTATAAATTAATTTTTTATGCAATGCAAGTATACTTTTTCCTTTTATCTTCTAAATTGTGAAAAATTATAGTTAGGAAATATAATATACAGTAGATACTCAATCCATCATTTTTTAAGGGGACAGAAAAAAACGGTAAATGCGTTAAATGTACACATGCATGCAGTAGCTGCAGGAATTTAATAGAATGCTTAAATGTATCACTACAATAGGTGAATGCATGTAACTTTTTCTCTTTCAAATTCTAAAATATGAAGAACTGTACTTATAAAAATAATATACATTGAAATTTGGATCTATCGTTTTTCTAGGGTACATACATAAAAAACGATTAATGCGGGAAATAGATATATGAATTTGATAGAATGCTTAAATGTGTAACTACAATAAGTTAATGCAAGTAAAGTTTTCCCTTTTATCTACTAAAATAGGAAAACGATACTTATAAAAATAATATACACTGAAATCTTGATCTATCGTTTTGCTAGGGGACAGAAAAAAACGATTAATGAGGGAAATAAATAAATGAAATTAGAATGTTAAATATGTATACATTAATTTTTTGCATGTATTTTTTCTTTTTATCTTCTAAGATGTGAAAAATATACTTAAAATAATATACATGAAATCTTGATTCATCGTTTTTAAGGGAATAGAAATGAAACGATAAATGTGGGAAATGCAGTTAGTAAAATATCTATTTTTTATAAATGTTTACACAATGCTATGTAATGTTTTTAATTTTGTTAACTAAATTATGAAAAAATTGCACTTACATAAAATCGTATACTGTGGAATCTTAATGTATCGTTTTTCTAGGGGACAGAAATTAAAAAAAAAACGATTAATGCGGGAAATAGATACATGAATTTAATAAATAAAATATAGTAACTATTTTTTTATCTACTATAATCATCCTTTTTTTTTTCTAAACAAAATAAAAATACTTATAATACTGGAACTAAATATATGTTTTTCCTTTTATCTAAAATACATGAATAATCGGGATAAATATATAATGCAGTTAGTAAAATGTCTAACTTTTATAAATGTTTACACAATGCATGTAACATTTTTGATTTTGTCAACTAAATTATGAAAAAATTATACTTACATAATATCAAATACTGTGGAATTTTAATGTATCGTTTTTCTAGGGTATAGAAATAGAAAACGATTAATGTAGGAAATAGATACATCAATTTGATAGTATTCTTAAATGTGTAACTACAATAAGTTAATGCACGTAACATTTTCCCTTTTATCCATTAAAATATGAAAAACTGTACTTAGAAAAATCATATACATTGAAATCTTGATCTATCGTTTTTCTAGGGGACAGAAATAAAAAACGATTAATGCGGGAAATAGATACATGAATTTCATAGAATGCTTAAATGTGTAACTACAATAAGTTAATGCACATAACGTTTTCCCTTTTATCTACTAAAATATGAAAAACGGTACTTATAAAAATAATATACACTGAAATCTTGATCTATCGTTTTTCTAGGGGACAGAAATAAAAAACGATAAATGCAGAAAATAACTATATGAAATTCGTTCAAGGTGTAAATACTATAAATTAATTTTTTACACAATGCGTGCATCCTTTTTCCTTTTATCTTCTAAGATGTGAAAAATTATACTTATGAAATATAAATGTAGTATATATTCGATTTATCGTTTTTTAAGAGAACATAAATAAAAACGATAAATGCGGTAAACGTTTTCATGCAGTTAGTAAAACATCTAACTTTTATAAATGTTTACACAATGCATGTAACACTTTTGATTTTGTCAACTAAATTATGAAAAAATTATACTTACATTAAAGTCATATACTGTGGAATCTTAATGTATCGTTTTTCTAGGGGACAGAAAAAAACGATGAATGCGGAAAATAAATAGATGAAATTCTTTCAAGGCGTAAATACTATAAATTAATGTTTTACACAATGCATGTGTCCTTTATCCTTTTATCTCCTAAGATGTGAAAAATTGTACTTATGAAATATAATATGCCCTGGATATTCAATTCATAGCCTTTTAAGAGAATAGAAATAAAAACGATAAATGCGGGAGACATATACATGCAGTTAGTAAAACATCTAACTTTTATAAATGTTTACACAAAGCATGTAACATTTTTGATTTTGTCAAATAAATTACGAAATAATTATATACTTACAATAAAGTCATATACTGTGGAATCTTGATCTATCGTTTTTCTAGGGGACAGATATAAAAAAACGATTAATGCGGTAAATAGCTAAATAAATTTGTTAGAATGCTTAAATGTGTAACTACAATAAGTTAATGGTCGTAACGTTTTCCTTTTCTTTACTAAAATAGCAAAAACGGTACTTAACAAAATAATATACACTGAAATCTTGATCTATCGTTTTTCTAGGGGACAGAAACAAAAAGCGATTAATGAGAAAAATAGATACATGAATTTGATAGAATGCTTAAATGTGTGACTACAATAAATTAATGCAAGTAACGTTTTCCCTTTTGTCTACTAAAATAGGAAAAATGGTACATATAAATATAATGTACACTGAAATCTTGATCTATCGTTTATCTTGGATACAGAAATAAAAAACGATTAATGCGGAATATAAGTACATAAAATTTGTTCATGGCGTAAGTAATATAAATTAATTTTTAAGACAATGCTTGTATCATTCTTCCTTTTATGTCCTAAGATGTGATAAATTATGCTTATGAAATATAATATGTAGTGGATACTCGATTCATCATTTTTAATTGTATACAAATAAAAACGATAAATGAGGGAAATATATTCATGCAGTTAGTAAAATATTTAACTTTTATAAATGTTTACACAATGCATGTAATATTTTTCATTTTGTCAACTAAATTATGAAAAAAATTGTACTTATATAAAATCATGTACTGTGGAATCTTAATGTATCGTTTTTCTAGGCGACAGAAATAAAAAACGATTAATGCGGGAAATAGATACATGAATTTGATAGAATGTTTAAGTGTGTAACTACAATAAATTAATGCACGTAACTTTTACCCTTTTATCTACTAAAATATAAAAAAACTGTACTTATAAAACTCATATACATTGAAATATTGATCTATCGTTTTTCTAGGGGACAGAAATAAAAACGATTAATACGGGAGATATATTAATTTGATAGAAGCTTAAATGAGTAGCTACAATGAATTATTACACGTAACCTTTCCCCTTTTACCTACTAAAATATGAAAAACTGTACTTACAAAAATCATATGCATTGAAATCTGATCTATCGTTTTTCGAAGGGACATAAATAAAAAAACAATTAATGCGGGAAATAGATACATAAATTTGATAGAATACTTACATATGAAACTACGATAAATGAATGCACGTAACGTTTTCCCTTTTATCTACTAAAATAGAAAAAACGCTACTTATAAAATTAATATACACTGAACTCTTGATACATAGTATTTCTAGAAGACAGAAAAAAACGATAAATGCGGGAAATAAATATATGAAATTCGTTCAAGGTGTAAATACTATAAATTAATTTTTTACACAATGCATGTATCCTTTTTCCTTTTATCTTCTGCGGTGTAAAATCTTATACTTATGAAATATAATATGCAGTGGATACTTGATTCATCGTTTTTTAAGGTAATAGAAATAAAAGCGATAAATGCGGGAGACGTATACATGCAGTTATTAAAATAGCTAACTTTTATAAATGTTTACACAGTGCATGTAACATTTTTGATTTTTCAACTAAATTATGAAAAAATTGTACTTACATAAAATGATATACTGTGGAATCTTAATGTATCGTTTTTATAGAGGACAGAAATAAAAAACGATTAATGCGGTAAATAGATACATGAATTTGATAGAATGCTTAAATGTGTAACTACAATAAGTTAATGCACGTAACTTTTTCCCTTTTATCTACTAAAATATGAAAAACTGTACTTATAAAAATCATATACATTGAAATCTTGATCTATCGTTTTTCTAGGGGACAGAAATAAAAAACGATTAATGCGGGAAATAGATAAATTTGATAGAATGCTTAAATGCGTAACTGCAATAAGTTAACGCACGTAGCTTTTTCCCTTTTATGTACTAAAATATGAAAAACTGTACTTAAAAAAATCATAGACATTGAAATCTTGATATATCGTTTTTCTAGGAGACAGGAATAAAAAACGATTAACGTAGTAAATAGATACATGAATTCGATAGCATGCTTAAATAAGTGAATGCACGTAACTTTTTCCTTTTTTTCTACTAAAATATGAAAAACTCTACTTTAAAAAAATATCATATACACTGAATAGGATAAAACCGGGTCCCGACCACTCTCCAAATCAAAAAGCGTTGAGAATCGCTTCTGATGATGAACCGACTCTCATCCACAAGGAGGACATGACTCCATTAATTTGTTGTCCAATTTTTTTTTAATCTCTGCCCCACTGTAAACGGTGGCATCGCTGGCCAACTTTCAATAGAAGGCAGCGTTCAGGACGGCGGGCGAATAGTCCCCTTTCTGAAGGAGTCTGGCCATAGTAATGCAGACAATGCATGGCCACATCGGACTCTTGCTATTGGGAAGCTATTGGAAAGTGAAGATATCACTCGAATGAATTAGCCAGCGTTCTCCCCTGATTTAAATCCCATCGAACATGTGTGGGTGGTTTGGGGAGACGCATTTGCAGCACGCTTACATCCTCCGGAGAACACCCAACAACTCAAACAGATGCTGATTACGGAATGGGCACTCCTACCTCAAGAAATGTGGGACCAGCCGGTTCTGTGTATGCGGAGACCATGCGAAGCAACCATTACAGTCAGGGGAGGGCATATCCCATATTGAGGAACATCTGCTTGTTGTTTTTCCTTTTGCATAGACAATCATGAGGCACGGTACTATGCGTTCAATAAATCTTGTTTATGTTTGACATCATACAGTACGCATTGTATTCCCCTTTTCAGCGCCGATGCTTTCGTCATCCTTTGCATTCATAACACTCTCCCTCATTTTTGAATTTCTATGGCAGGGATGTTCGTAGCCGTTCGGAGTCGGCTTTAAGCAGTAGGTCCCGGTCTCATTAGCCCTCGTGTGCAAAACAGTAGACCGTAGCTCTCCAAACCAAACCATTTTTGAATTTCATGTCTCTCAGATCAGGGCCGTAGCCAGAAATTATTTTCGGAGGGGAAAAGGGAGAAAGACGTCTTTATTTGTGAATGGTACTTCAATTGATGAAAGGGAAAGCACTGTATTTCCGAAATACAGTGCCGGAAATACAGTGCTGTATTTCCGGCTAGCGGAAAGGGAAGACTTTTATGGTCTGAGCTGTTTTTTTAAGAGAATAACTGTTTATGTTCATGAACAGTTAGGCAGATAGCACTCACATACACAAACGTGGGACATTGTCTATCTACAAAATGGTCTTTCAAAATTTCGGGGGGGGGGACCAGTCCCCCAAATCCCTCCCCCTACCTACGGCCTTGTCTCAGATGATTTCTCGTGGAGTTACGGCAAAAAACCCATCCTGTTGCTTAAGTTTTGCACGTCAGTGTAGTAACAATCTTCTCGTTGTTTTGACCCTTCCAAGATAGTTAGTTAGTCTTGCACCGACTATAAATTAAATTATCAATTTTAATACATTTATGTGTGTCTTCTTTATTTGATTTAAAAGGCGGTGGAAGATAAATGAACTTCAGTTTGCTTACTCGCTTCCTGGGTAAACACGATGAGCAGGTTGATATCCGTTCACCTGCGATTCTGGCAACTCAGCTTGTTTGTTCTATATCCGAGATACGATTACGATGACGATTACGTGCGTACAAAATACGAAAAGAGAAAAATAACTCTAAAATTTTCTAGATCTGTATATCTGTATATCTGTTTTGTACAAATGGATAACCTTTATTTCAAAAAATAACTGTTCTATCGGCTTTATGTCTATAAGTACCAGCGGCGTGCGGTCCATATGTGCAGGGTGTGCACTACACACCTTGGCAAAATTATGAGGGACAATAATTTTCTGCACCTATGTCTGCCTACCTTTATATGGTATATAATAAATATTATTTATAATATATTCAAATATTATGTTGATTTGCTTGCTTGTATTCCCGCAGTGCGTGCGGTACTAGCTGCTGCTCCACGTAGCTCGCAAACGAACATAGGAAGTTCCGATGCATACGCACTGCGCACTAAATTGAAAATCACGCTTTATATGTATGGGCTACTAGAGAAGAACAGCATACTATGGCACTGAGGCAAGTGCAGCTATTTTTCCTGCACTTAGCATTCAGAATCATCCGAAGTTACGGTTTATTAAGCGTTGTATTAGTGCTGAAGCGCTTTTGGTTTTTAACTGATTAACTGGCCATACGATTTTGCAGACCGTTAATGTTTAAATTTATATACTGTAAGATTTTGTTTTCATGGAAATATAAAACAAGTATTTCATCAATATAAAGTGAAATGTTTAGTGTAGTAAATTAATTTTGGTGATGTATTCTATTTATTGAAATAATTAGCTGAAAAACAATTTTGTATTGTTTTAAAGAAACGAATTTTAACAGAACAGTCCAAATATTACCATTCATTGTGTCTTACAGACAGTATATAAGTTATATCTGTAGCACCATATCCCTGGTTTTGTTTTTAAAAATTGTCAAGATGTTTTTCGCAGAATATATGATTTCCAAATGTTAAAAACAATTAATAAATATAATTTAATCCATTGACCGAACAAGAAACAGTTCGCTCTATTGTGCCAGCGTGCAGTGAAATCCTCTGCACGTGGAATAGACGTTCGGTTTGTCGGCACCAATGAGCATCCGGATGAGGCACTACAGCGGCGGCGCCATGTGGTGCTACGTTTGCTGAACATATAAGTTTTTCGTGGAAACCTGAAGCGTTGCTTTTTCGATGCCGATATGACACCATACAACAAAAGACATGATTTTTGCTTCAGTGCTAGTAGAATTTTCATAAGTTTAGCTGTTTTTATAGTTATAACTCGACTACTCGTAGGTAAATATTTTATTTATTGTATTCTTTAAATTTATATTCATAATAAATAACCCGTTTCAGAATGGAGAACTCAGATGTCTCAATAATTAAAGATTTATCCAGGAAAATCCATGTTCTCTGCACACTCTGCATGAAAACCTACCGCACGCCACTGATAAGTACATAACCGCTGTCACTTAGATTATTATTCATAACTAACATATACCCCGTCATATGATGGGATCAGTAAAATTTGCTAACCCTAACTCATCAAAAATCGAATATGGATGCGTCTATCCATTCCGGGTCTTCTGACCACCGCGGAATGTAATTGGCTCAAAGATGTGGGTTCGGGGAAAATCGTCCGGAATTTGATGAAGTTCAACAGCGATACTCGGAAAGCGATGTCAAATAGCAAGGTATACAGTTAAATCCCAAACAGCTAGCGAGCTAGATCAGTGATACAGCTATCAGAAGATTTTAAAAACTACAGAAATACAATAATAATGCAATAAAATAACAAATATCAAAATTCAATGGAAACACAATAATGAGATGCAATAAAATAATAAAAATCAAAAAAAGAATTTTTTTTAATTGCCAAAAAATCGAATTTCCATTTAATAAAATTTTAATATTAAAAATGGCTTAGATATTATTTGCTAAATAGTTATATCCGAAATAAAATAATTATAATTCCGTTTCCAAATTTTCCTTTTCTTAAGCTAAAAATATTTTAGCTGTTTAATAATAATAATAAGCTTTAAGAATTTTTTTTAAGCTTTTAAATCTCTAATTTTGAATGCGATAAAACTTCATAACAAGAAAAATTAAATATTCATATTTATGCTACAGATTAGTATTAAATTATTTTTGCTTGTTATTTCCTCTAAACTGCTCACCTTTTTGAATCAAATAATTAAAAATTAGAAATCGTATAACATTTAAGCTTATAATTAAAAATTGTATTAAATTTTAGTTTGTTTCCGTGACGATATAATTCAAATTTAAAACTCTGATAATATTATTTCATCTTTCTTAATAAATTTTCTCTTTGTAATCCTCTTAAATACTATATACTTACGAATAAATAAATTTTATTCAATAGTTTTATCGTGGAATTAGAATTTAAAAGAAAAAAAAAAAATCTGTGATAATTTGTTTCGAAATATGACTAATAGATGGCGCCAAAGCAGCCGATCACTGTGCGCACGTATACATGGTGCGATCGACTCAACGCAAAGTAGTGCGAGCCAATCAGAAGAAGGAATAGAAGACCAGCTTCCTAAGAGCTGGCTTGTGAGTGATCCAGAAATTCATCACGAAATATCTACTCGTAACGTCAACATAAACTTTTAATTAAGACAACAATCTAAACCCAAGCAATGTGGACTTATTTATTTTACGTGCTCATCATCCTAAACGCACGATGTGGATTTACTCAAGCCGAAAAGGTAAGGCTTGCTTATTTCCCTTTTTTTTCTTCTGCTTTCTTTCTGTGAACGAAGGTTACTGCTCCTGAAATCTGTAGTAGTAGCGCCTCCATGACACACCATGTGTGTAATTTACCCGCCGTATTAAAAGAGTTTCTTCTAAGTGTCATGCGGCTGAAGTGATTTGCGAAGGGTGTCATACCAATGTATTGGTACCAAACATCTCACGGCGTCGATATCTCAAGTTTTGTTCTCATTTTTGTGCTACAATATTAAGAGTGTTGTAAACAAATGATAATTTTTTGCTGGCTATCCACCGGGCTATCTAAGAACACTAATCTATAGATAATAATTTCGAGATCTGATAATATATTTACAAGCTACTTATTTATTAATCTATACGCACTGTTTTCTAAAGTAAAAGATTCATTACCTGCTACTGTACTTGTATAGTGGGCAATACATTTAGAATTTTTGTGAATGGAATTTTTTTGCCTGGATATGAATCGAAAGCAGAATTCTAATCGTTCTTTGTACGTTAGATTTATTGCAATACATTCCACGGTTCCTTTAACCCGAACTCTTGCTTTGCAATCAACTTGATACATTTGATATTGATTTTCTTTCATTTTATGTCATTACGATATCCCCTTTAAATACCGTTCGTCCTTTAAAATAAATCTATATTTCTTGTTCACTATATCTGAAATATACATTAAAAATTCGAATTATGTTCGACAATTAATAAAAATTGCATTATTAAACAAAAACAAAAGAATACCACTTTTTTATATGGGCATTGATATTACTTTTTCTTAAAAAAATTAGTGTAGGGTATAATCATGAATGTTATAGAGTATAGAATTTGCAAAACATATAAAAGTTAAAATATTTTGTTAATTCTTTTTAAACGAATGTCACGCCTTGATTCTAAACGTTTGATTAATCATTCGGTGGTAATTCAGAATGCTTATTACTCAGTGAAATATACTCAGTGTTCAGTTAATATAACAAGTAAATGCTTTCAATTTGGTAAATCTACAAAAAAATTCTTTTTTCTTTTATCGGATACTGACATTGGCAAAACTTAAAGAAGCATGGAATTTTAATATATATATATATATATATATATATATATATATATACACATACACACACATCCTTTCAGCATCTAATATTACTTGACAAGTGCATGTTTTTTGAATGTATGCAAATAAAACACTCGAAAAATATAGGTCTTTAATACTAGATTTACGGTTGTTGATCATATACCTATTTTTACTGAAGTGAGCCAATTTGACTCATACAAGAAAATGGAAGTTTTTGCAAAGAAAATAGTTCCATATTAATTTAAATGAAATGTTTATTATCCAAAAATTCATGGAAAAAATTTTTTTACACATAAAATTTGTTTTTGAAACGCATTTTCCGCAAACATTCTTATTCCATTTAGCACAATGGTTTCTACATCTGTTTCTTTTGCAGGATTGTCGAACTTGACAATTCTTCCGTGCGTCAGTAGCACGAATTTCTGTCATTGGAATGGAAGTGTTCTCGGCTTCTTTATATTTACTTTATACTGTACTTTATATACTTTATATTTACTCTATAATATATTTATTTTCATATAAATTCTATGAGTCCAATTGGTTCACAACCGTGAAAATAGGCATACCCCATTTGATAATATATCTATCTATAATTCTCCATTTGATAATATATCTATCTATAATATCTATCTATAATTCGAAATGAAGGGGTCTGCGGGGAAGAAGAATGAAAGTTTACATATATTTTATTACTTAAATAAAAACCATCGTATGTTTTTGAAAAACGATATTAAAGTTATAATATATATATATATATATATATATATATATATATATATATATATATATATTGATCAAATTTTTAGAGAGTCAAATCGGCTTGGTAGGTAAATCTAGTGTTAATCAAAATGAAATATTTACAATAACTCACGATATTTTTAAAAATGTAATGTTCCTAAAATCAGGGAAGTTATGTATGTGTAAAGCATGACATTTACAAACAGTGTTAATAAGCCTTCGTTTTATATCGCATGATACCAATTTCTTTATACATGCATATGTGTATTCACTATTCCTGAAAACTGCAGTGATTTATCGGTATTTTTTGTTCGAGCGTCTGTTCAACACACTGCTTGAACTTGAGTTATATTGGTTTTTAAACAGTAATGACTAAACAGTGCTACTGTGCTTTAAACAGTAATGACTAAACAGTGCTACTGTGCTTTAAACAGTAATGAATTAACAGTAGTAACTTACGTATAATCTTTGTAAATTTTATTTCCCTAAAATTTAAAGAATAATGCAGTGACAGTAAGTTCCAGGGTTTTAAATATACTCCAATAATACTTTACATTACCACCAGTTTTACTTATTTTTGATAGTAAACCACAGTTGATACTCAAGGATTTACAATGTTATTTACTCCTATTTTATTTAATCCTTGTTTACAGTATCATTTAATCCTAACACATATAATTTTATCTAAAAAGTTTACAGAGATTTACCAAGATGATGCCAGTTCCAGAAACATAAAAAAAAAACAAAAATGCAACTTCCTTATTGCATTCCGATCTGTCAATGCAGTGGCGTATTCGGAAACACTCTTAAAGGAAGTGTAGGGGGAGAGGGGGAAGAGAGTGAGAAGAAATAATTTTGATTTAGATCAACATTTTTATTAAGATATTTTGAAGTATATTTTTTTAATGACTTTTAACCCATGTATCGATTAGTCAAAACAACAATTATCGATTCAAAAAAGCTAATAACTATAAAACAAATAATTAGGAATAACCATCACTTTCAAATCGAAAATTCCGTAACTATCCAGCTGTGGTATTTAAAGTATTTAATCAACTTTCTGAGTTAAGTGCTGACGTTTCGACCAATAAAAAGTTATATACTTTTTTAAAACTGCATGGGTATTAATCTATGCAGTTTCTTATCGCGTGAACGGAATTGATATTTGAGATAGCCAAATGTTGTGAATACGATATACAATGAACAAATGAGCTAGTGAAGGAGTATTTAATCAACTTTTTGAGTTAATATGTGCTACATAAAAGTTATTTACATTTTTTAGTACCACCCATGCCGTTTCTTATCGGTAGAACAGACCTGGCATTTCAAATAGCCGAATTTAATTAAGGGGGTATATAATTAACAAATAAGTTAGCGGGTTTTAAAGTATAAATCAACTTTTTGAGTTAATACTTGCAGTTTCCTATCCGCAGAACAGACTTGGCATTTCAAATAGCTAAATTTAGTGAAGAAATATACAATTAACGAATAAGTCAGCGGGTTTTAAAGTACTTAATCAACTTTCTGAGTTAATCCGTGCAGTTTCTTGTCGGCAGGAAAGATTTGGCATTAACTGCCTAATGGAGTTAATATGATATACAATGAACAAATAAATCATTAGGTTTAATACAGTAAGTCAGTATTTAATCAACTTTTTGAGTTAATATGTGCTGACGTTTCGGCATGTAAAAAGTTATTTACATTTTCGATAATACCCGTGCAGTTTCTTATCGACTGAACAAAACTGGCAATTGAAATGCCAAATTTAATGAATGGGATGTACAATCAACAAATAAGTCGGTGCGTTTTAAAGACTATAGTTATCTTCTGAGTTAATACGTGCTGTTCCTTATTGCTTGAACAGACTTGGCCTTTCAGATAGCCAAATTTAGTGAATGGGATTTACAATGAACAAATAAGTCGGTGATTTTTAAAGTATTTAATCAACTTTCTGAGTTAAACTTGCAGTTCTTTATCGGTAGAACAGAACTGGCATTTTAAATAGCCAAATTGAGTGAATGTGTGATATACAATGAACAAATAAGCCAGTGGGTTTAATACAATAAGTCAATATTTTGTGAGTTAATACGTGCTGATGTTTCGAACCGTAAAAATATTTACATTTCCGGTAATACACATGCAGTTTCTTATCGGCTGAACAGAACTGGCATTTGAACTGGCCAAATTTAATGAATGGGATATACAATCAACAAATTAGTCGGTGCGTTTTAAAGAATAAAGTTATCCTCTGAGTTAATACGTGCAGTTCCTTATCGCCTGAACAGACTTGGCCCTTCAGATAGCCGAATTTAGTGAATGGGATTTACAGCGAACAAATAAGTCAGTGGGTTTAAAGTATTTAATCAACTTTATGAGTTAAACTTGCTGTTCTTTATCATTAGAACATAACTGGCATTTTAAATAACCAAATTGAGTGTGTGATATACGTTGAACAAATAAGTGAGTGGGTTTAATGCAATCAGTATTTTCTGAGTTAATACGTGCTGACGTTTCGGCCCGTAAAAAAAATTACATTTTACATCTTCGATAATACTCATGCATTTTCTTATCGACTGAAAAGAACTGGCATTTGAAAAACCAAATTTAGTGATTAGGATATACGATAAACATATTGGGCAGATTTTTTCAATTAACACCTGATCTTAAGTATCATTCATTGACACGTCAGTATCATAACTGCGTTCGAAGATATGTCAGATATAAGCCCAAATTCTGTTTGAGACGTAATATATAATAGGGTGCTACGAGGTCGAGATTAATTCAGCTGATTTTGTGTTTAGGCGATTGGCAACAGACACGAATAGTCATAAATAAGATGAGAATCGAAGAGGTCTAATGCATTTTTTGAAGAATAAAAGCTACTTCTTTTAGAATCGAAATTAACCCCACCTTCGAATTTAAGACTTCGAAATGTTTATATGTGTATGTACGTTCGTATGTTGGAATAAACTCTACCAAAGCTCTCCCAAAGAATACTTATTTAGAGAATAGAACATTGGGGGAGGGAGATCTTGACCCCATCAAATATTTTCATTGTATGGATTGAAAGTTTTTTAAGATTAATAAATTTTGTGTACAGTACTACATAGATAGTGGGATGAAGAAATTTTGTTTTTAGATCAACATTTTCATTAATATATCTTATGATATTCTTATTAATTTTCATAACATAAATCGATCAGTCAAATATATAATTATCGACCCCAAAAACCAATAAATATAAAACAATTAAGAATTACCACTTTTAAAATTTTTTTTTAATTTTGTGATTTTTTAAACGATTTCTATAACTTTTTGAGTTAATACTTGCTTACGTTTCGTCTTCTACAAAAGTTATTTACATTTTTGATAATCATGCAGTTTCTAATCAGCAGAACAGTGCTGGCATTTGAAATGGCCAAATTTAGTGAATGTGATGTGCAACGAACAAATAAGTCAGTGGGTTTTAAAGTATTTAATCAACTTTCTGAGTTAATACGTTCAGTTTCTTATCGGCAGAACAGACCTGGTTTTTCAAGTAGCCAATTTTAGTGAAGAAAAATACAATTAACAAATAAGTCAGCTGATTTTAAAGTATTAATCAACTTTCTGAGTTAATACTTGCAGTTTCTTATCGGCAGAACAGACCCGGTATATCAAATAGCTAAATTTAGTGAAGAAATGTACAATTAACAAGTAAATCAGTGGGTTAAAGTATTTAATCAACTTTCTGAGTTAATACATGCTGATGTTTCGATCAGTAAAAGTTATTTACATTTTCAATCTTACCCATGCAGTTAATCAGCAGAACAAGTACTGGCATTTGAAATGGCTTAAATAAGTGAATCCGATATACAATGAACTTGTAAGTCATTTCTTTTTCAATTATCTCCAGATCTCCATTAAATCGACTATTCATTGACACTGCAGCATTTTAACTTTGTTCGCTTAAATAAGTTATATCTAAGCCATTTTTTGCCCACCAATAAGTTTCGATTGCCCCATTGTCTCTCCCGGAAATCTCCACTGAGTCAGTGCATTTTCCTCAGTGTTTATTTTATCTTATTGTTAAGTTGCCATTAAACGTATTAAAAAATAACGTAAACTTCCGAAGAGAACTTTTTCGACAATTTTCAAAAGTTAAAAAAAAATAATGGCAGTTATCTTCAAATTGCCGTTTGCTGATTTTCCTCTACTTCCCTGAAATGCGAGGATAAGTGTCTTTTAAAGTGATTTATGAAACCTGTATTTAAATCTTTGTAGCAGGAAGTGCTGTCATAATTTCTCTTTAGCCATTTATTTTTTTTTTAAAACGTCAGCCACTGGGAGGGTAATTATTTTAAGTCGACTGTGGAATCTCAGAATTAACTTGGTTTTTAAACCCAGTTTCTTGGTTATGCAACTTTGCTATTAGAAGTGTTTATTTAGTTAAAATTAAATATTCGTTTTGGGGCTCTTCCGTATTGAAAGTTGGAAAATTAAATTTTTAAAAATTCTTTATGCGTTATCTTTTTCAGCCATTTTTTATGGCCAATTTAATTTAAGTTGACTGTGGAATCTCAGAAATAACTTTGTTTTTAGAGTTGCTTATTTATGCAATATGACAGAAATGTTTATGTCAATGTAGTTAAAATTATAAAGTAAAATATTCATTTTGGGTTCATTCCTTATTGTTTAAAAATGAACTTTTTTAAAATTCTCCATGCGTTATCTTTAAAGCCATTTTGTTTTTGCATCCATTTTCAGTTTAAAGTAAACTATTCATTTAATTTAAAGTAAAATATTAATCGAGTTTAAAGTAAAATATTCATTTCTGGGTCTAGTCCTTATTATTTAAAAATTAGCTTTTCAAAATTCTTCAACTGCTATCTTTTAAGCCATTTTATTTTCGTCCATTTTAAGTTATTGTAAGTCTATCGTAAAATGTCAGAATTGGTTTTTAAACCCAGTTGCTTGGTTATGCAACTTGCCATTAGAATGGTTTATTTAGTTAAAGTTAAATATTCGTTTTTGGGGCTATTCATTACTAAAAGTTTAAAAATTAAATTTTTAAAAATTCTTTATGCGCTTTCTTTTAAGCTATTTTTTGTGGCCATTTTAAGTTATTTTAAGTTGATCATGGAATATCACAATTAACTTTGTTTTTAAATAGAGTTGCTTAGTTATGCAATATGAATTAGAAATGTTTATGTAAATGTAGTTAAAAGTATAAAATATTGATTTTGGTGTTTATACCTTATTCTTTAAAAATGAACTTTTTCAAAATTCTTCATGCGCTGTCTTTTAAGCCATTTTATTTTCGTCCATTTTAAGTCGACCGTGGAATCTCAGAATTAACTTTGTTTTTTTAAATAGTTTCTTAGTTATGCAATATGATGACATTAGAAATGTTTATGTAAATGTAGTTAAAATTATAAAGTAAAATATTCATTTTGGGTACATTCCTTATTGTTTAAAAAAGAACTTTTTTAAAATTCTCCATGCGCTATCTTTTAAGCCATTTTTTTCATCCATTTTCAGTTATTCTAATGAATTTCAGAATTAACTTTGTTTTTGTTTGAAAATTAGCTTTTTAGAAATTCTTTATGCGTTTTCTTTTAGGGCCTATTACGGCCATTTGTATCGAACAGCTTTTAGATGATTATAAAATAAATTGCTATCATAAGCGTTACAATTCCATACGTTGGTGAATCAAAAAATGAAAACACAAATATATATTATGATGACACGATAATTCTAGCAAACTTTGCCATTTTCACAAAAGCATATCCAGTTTTATGATGAGCCCAATGATATACTATCTCCATAATTTCGAAAAATAAATTCATAAAAAATGCACCTGGAAAATTTTGAAATTACTAATTCAACGTAAAATCTTTCAAATTGAAAAATATTTTAAGATCCAAAGAGTGTATGACCAAAACAGGTTTGAGTGTAGTAAAATATGTTATTCAAAAATGTGTTTTGATAAAGAATCTTATACCTTAGTTTTTTCAGAACAAAAAAATCATTTTTTTTTTTTTTTTAGTTCTGTTATTTCATCAAATGTCTTTTCTGGTCTTAAATATTAAACGTGACAACACTATAACCCTAATTCAGAATAAATTATATCAAAACGTACGTGTTTAAATAAAGAACTCCAAGGTGTTTCAGTCCAAAAATTGGAATTTCTTAGTCTGCGACTCAAAAAAAAAAAAAAAAAAAAAAAAAACTCTTGCCTCCTCCCGATGCGCCATCATTTGCGGAAAATATTTTTTTCCCGGCATATCTCTAACGTTTCCCGGCGGGATTTACTTGCCCCTCTGTATCGATCTTCATATCTGCTGAAATTTTTGGTCAAAGTATCTTCCTGACTGCTCTTCACGTTTGCTTTTCTTCGCTTTTTTTTCTTTAAACTTTTTTTTTTTATTCTCCATTTCTTTCAAGATATTACTATTTGAGCTTCATTTTTATCGTCTGCCATGTGACAGTTATTGTAAAATTAAAGGATCGTCTGATAACGTCCTGCTTTTCAAGAGTTTATAAATGTATTTTTTTTTTCCGATTCACATATTAAATGCATTCATTTGTAACATCTGGATATGTCAAAGGAAATATTTCTAAATTTTTATGAGTGTAAAAAAATTCTTAATGTTGCCACGTAGTTATTTATGAAAAGTATTTTATATATGAAGATATTCTTCTCCTTTTCTTTCACCAAGATATTATTATGAGAGCTTCATTTTTATCGTCTGCTATGTGACAGATACTGTAAAATTAAAAAATGCCCGATAACTTCCTGCTTTTCAAAAGTTTTAAAAATGTATTTTTTTCTGATTTTCATTAAGTGCATTGAGTTGTAACACCTGGGTGTCAAATACAATATTTCTAAACTTTTATGCTTGTAGAAATAATCGTAATGTTGTCACGTTATTTGTGAAAAGTAATTATATATATACTATTAAAGATATTCTTTCACATTTTTCAATATATTACTATTTTAGCTTAATTTTTATCGTCTGCCGTGTGACAGTTATTGTAAAATTAAAGGATCGTCTGATAATGTCCTGCTTATCAAAAAGTTTTTAATTTTTTTTATTCACATTTTAAATGCATTGACTTGCAACATATGGATGTCAAATGCAATATTTCTAAACTTTTATACGTGTAGAAATATTCCTAATGTTGTCACTTCGTTTACGAAAAGTAATTATATAAATATTTATTTATTGAAGATTTTCTTTCCCATTTTTCAAGAGATTACTATTTGAGCTTAATTTTTATTGTCTGCAGTGTAACAGTTATTGTAAAATTAAAGGATCGTCTGATATCGTTCTGCTTATCAAAAAGTTTTTAATTATTTTATTCACATTTTAAATGGTTGACTTGCAACATATGGATGTCAAATCCAATATTTCTAAACTTTTATGCCTGAAAAAATATTCTTAATTTTGCCTCGTAGTTATTTATAAAAGTAAATTTTTTTATATACATTTTAAAAGATTCTTTTTCATTTCTTTCAACAAGATATCACTGTTAGAGCTTTATTTTTATCGTCTGCCATGTGACAATTATTGCAAAATTAAAGAGTCGTCTGATAAAGTCCTGCTTTTCAACAAAATTTAATCCTTTTTTATACAGATATTAAATGCATTGACTTGTAATAGCTGGATGTCAAATGCAATATTTCTGAACTTTACATGTAAAAATATTCTTAATGTTGAAAAGTAATTTCTTTTTATATTCGTGAAGGAAAATAGTTCTTTTTTTTTAAATTTTAAAACACGTTTTATTACGAAAGATTTCTAGACATTTTCTATTTATGCTTCCTCGAATTATTTAAATAAATATCCTTGGTTTCTTTTTCTGAAAATGAGAATGAACCTTGAGTCACTCAACAATACTATTCGAGCTTTATTTTTATCGAGGATTGGTAAATCTATTCTTTATTTTATTCTTGGCTATCAAATGCAATGTCGTGAAACATCTGGAAGTCAAATGCAGCATTTCTTAAAATTAATGTTTATATGTAAAAAAGCACTATTGTCATGTAAAAAATTAAATGTTTTTCCCTAAAAAATAAGTCTTCGTGATTTTATTCTACATGAAGCTTTATTATGGAAGATTAAAATCCCTTCTATACTTAGCTACCCAGGAATATCCTTAAGTTTCTATTTCTGAAAGAAATGAGAATGAACCTTGAGTAATTCAGTAATGCTATTTGAGCTCAATTTTTATCGAGAATTGGTAAATGTATTCTTTTATTCTTGGTTCACATATTAAATGCAGTGACTTAAAACATCTGGATGTAAAATTCAGCATTTCTTAATATGTATGCAAAAAGAAAAATTAGTGTTGCCACTTGTTTATTTAAAAATGTGATGTTTTATATGAAGATTAAATACTTGATGTGATGTAATCGGGGTTGACATGATTTAAATCAGTTAATTTTTTTTAATCATTGATTTAGATTTTTTTTTTTTTTTCATTTCTTTTAAAACCTCTGTTCCAAAGACAGGAGAATTGGGAATCAGTCAGCACAGAAATACCAATAAATACCAATAGTAAATAAGTGCAAATAGATAGCATGTGTTTTCCAAGAATTTAGGGATTGTTATCAGAAAGTATATAGTAAGGGTAGGTACAATGACTAGTTATGACTAGTGGAATTCATTTTATGTAATGGGAGTATTACAGAACTTGAAATCCAGTTTGTCTACCAAGTAACAACAGCTGTAGCTTCATCTGCTAGAATAGAAAGACAGTTCTCTTCTTTTGGTATTGTTTAATTCTAGCCTTCGTAACAAATTAGGAGTGGATAAAGCATATAAACTAGTGTTTGTATTGAAACAGTTAAATGCCTAATTCGTTGTTTAAAAAAATATTGAAATAATTGTGATTTTTTTTGTTTTTTAAATAGTTTGCATTAAAGGAATATTTAATTTGTTCTTTAAATTTACATCTTATTTAGTTTACACTATCCAGTTACAAAATAAAATGTATTTAGATTAAAATTTATATATTTAATTTTAAGCAATCAGTGAGTAGAATATACTAGATACGATGTTACTTATAACAAATTATTCCATGTAGATTGCAAAAAATATAAAAACACTACAATAATTAAAATTAAAATTCAGAAAAAAAAATCAAATCTGATTGATTTATATCAAATCTGATTTTTTTTATTTATTTTTTTAATCATGATTTTTTTTTCAACCCTGGTTGTAATATCATGATTTTATTCCGTGATTGTCCATAAAGGTTTAATAAGGAAGATTAAAATTCATTTGATACTTTCCATATCTCATTCTTTAAAAGAAATACCTAGACTTGATTTTCGAAAATTACAATATACATGTTGAGTAAATCAGTAATAATATTTTAGCTTTTTGTTATTTGTAGTTTAACGATTATTGTAAAATTAAAAATTCATCAGGTGCCGTTCTTTTTGAGTTTTTTTAAGTGTATCACCCCCTTTTAAATCTTATATTAAATACATCGACTTAAAACCTCTGCATGTCAAATGCAATATTTGTGAACTTTAATATGTATAAAAAACGAAAATTCGCTCTTAATGCCGACTTGTACTTATTTCACTGAGAGAAGTTATGTTTTTAAAGTTAGATTTAAATCCATTTTGTATAAATACTATCACGAATTCTTGTGGAATATAGAATTACTTCAGAAAAAGATTCTGGCCAAATCTTGAAGTACTACATGGTATACGCCAGCAACTGCTGTTCTTCAGAGATAGATAACCTTATGTCAAATTTGTGGCACGTAGAACGTCCTTGGGGAATACCGTTTGACCTTCCAACCCCGTCGCATTTTCTACCAATATTCGTTTCCTGTTATGACATCTGCACTTTCTTTAACAGCTTCACATTATCAAGACGCCGGAACTTTAGACGACAGTTTGTGCTAAATTACAGATATATGTTCCTTGTTTTGTGCTGCCATTGAATATCGTTTATCTTCTCCTATCGACCCTATTCTAAAATAAATTGGTATAAATTGGCTTCATATCGCAGCGAAAAATACTGTCGTCTTTAAAACGTTCCCCCCCTTTCGAACATTTAATGCCATTATTTCCAGCCCTTTTTTCCCCTGTTAAGAGCAGGCGATTAAATTTCTTCTTATTACAATTAAATCTCATAATTATTTATAAAGGAATTTACTTTACAGCACTAATAAATATATGTAAGGTCGTTGTTAGGGCTTCCATATTTACCAATCTTTTTTTATCTACCAATATTTTCATAAATGAAAATTTGATTACTAGTTTATTGGTAAGTTTTTCCTGAAAAAATAAATTAAGCAACAGGCCCTAAATACATAGCTTTTGGTTTCTGTACTTTTATTCAAAGACAAAATACTCAATAGTGATTATTGTAGAACGTGTAAACACTGAATGAAACAGTAATAAATTAAATATCATAATAATTAACAAAATTAATTTATAAAGTGTGTACGTGCGTAGTTTCATATTTATCTACTACAGTGGACTCCGCTTAATGCGATCGCGGTTAATGTTATCAATCGCTTATTGTTATCGAAATCACTTGGTCCCGATTTTCTCTATTCACTTGTATGTTAAAATTATGCGATTATCGGTTAGTGTTATCAGTTTCCAAACCTCATTTTAACTGGCAAAGGAATATTCACAATGTATTTAGAGAAGAAACCCATTCTTTTCTTTTCCTTCGCTATTTGAATTTTGGACAATACTCCCTCTTCCAACTAGGAAAAATAGGGAATGAACAAAGGAGTGGGACTTTACACGTTCCTGGAATTTTTCAGAAATCCGCAAACCCTGCTGGTGGTCAGTGGTTGTCAGATAAGCAGAAGGCAACACATTAATATCGGAAAAGAGAAGGAGTGTATTCTCATTTTATGCCTTGATCGCTTACATGCAGCTTGTCGATATGGAAGCCAGAAAGATTTAACGTTAAAACAAAAGATCGGAATTTTAAATCGATTTGACAGGTTGATTGTGATTACGAACAATTTATCAATGAGTTTCTTAGAAAAAATGGTACAGTCAACAATTAATTTTTTAAAATTAATTGTTGACTGATTTTAATAAAACCACAAAGTTATAAGAAACCAGTTAATTTAACTTTACTACAAAATATCATTAATATAATTTTATGAATTATTATAGGAATAAACTGTTGTGTGATATTTTTTTATTTAATTTTTTTAATATTTATGTCCGCCATTGTTGATTATTCCATCAACTAGCGTACCACAGCCTGGGAATTACTAATCTATATATGAAAGATTTAGTACCACCATAGTCCTCCTTAATTCATTTCAAAAATTTCCATTAAAATTTCTAGGTGTCATGTTTGTAGACCTTCCGTTCATTTTCTGATGTCATTAATCACGTGATTACTAGAGCGATGATGGATTATTCCTGACATGAGAAAGCAGCGATGAAATAGACTTTAATAATGCACAAATGCCTAAACGACTTTATCTTATTAGATAGACCTAGGCTCCATATTGAATGTTCAATGTGACTGTGTTTGGATATTAGGGCTCTTTTATTGTTGGGGGGAGGTATTAAGTGTCATTGTTTTTTTTCCAATTTAACATATTTTCAATAACACACACACACACACACACACACACACACATATATATATATATATATTGTATAATATAGTGTATATGTATGTGTATGTACGTGTATATCTATATATGTATGTGTATATATATGTATATATGTATGTATGTGTATATATGTGTATATATGTATGTGTATATATGTATGTGTATATATATATATATGTATACATGCATGTGTGTATATATATATATATATATATATATATATATATATATATATTGTAACGATCCGTTACATGACCCCAAAACGAACAAGGAGCCCAAAAGGTGACCTTTCGTCGTGGACTCACGATTAGCCTATAATAGAACCAGGTGGTCTAAACACCGTAATTGAAACGGTGCGTCGCCGGCTCCGAACCGTCTGGCCATTGTAACCTGTTGAATGGACCTTTACTGTGTACATAATTGAGTGCACCTTGCCGCCCATTAGCGGTTACAAAAAGGCCATTAAGTTGGTTAAGTTGATGAATCTGAGAACTGCTACATCTGGAAAACAGGACAGCTGATCGGAGACTTGGGAGTGACCGCAAGATTGCGTCACCCTGGCTCGGGAAGTTTCTCGAAGGACCGAGAAGTGTATTAGTGTGGGTATAAAAGAAAAAGACCGGACTAGAACGGGGGCTTTTAGCTTTGTTTCTTCTCTCGAGGCTTCTACCTGCTAGAGCCTGGTCGATCGAGGACCGCTCGTATCTCCGTGTCTGGAGTTTGTTTTTTTTAGAGACCGCCAGCGTCTCCGTTGCTAGATAGTCGAACATTCGACTTGGGAATTCCTTCCCCGTTATTGCTGATTGATAGTTAACTTCTTGCATAGAAGTAGTCAGCCGAGAGTGACTTTGCACTCTAATTTTGGATCGACTTGCATCCTGTGTTTTCTTCACGAATCCCAGCGTGATACGCACTCGGAACCTCCGAACCTGCTGTGAAAGCCAACCGCGCTAATCGACAGACGGAGTGATCGTGTCAACATTAGTCCCGGCACTAATTAGTTTCCAGCTATTGTGTTTTAAAGCCCTAGCCATACTGTTCCGGTATCCCACGCATCCTTGTATGTGCATATTATCTCTGTACGAGATCCCTGAATGTTATCGTTTATTGAATTTGTACATATCTGTACATAGTTTATTCTATTGAATAAAATATTTAGTCAAGAATACCTAAATTTCTAGCCTGTGTCATTGAAGGCCTCGCCTACCTATTTTCCAGTACGTTACAATATATATATGCCAGGTTTGGAAATGGGGGTTAAGAATTAAGCGAGTTATAATTAAAAATAGAACTCGTGAACGATAACGTAATAGGAGTAGACACACCCTCGAGCGGAACTATACAGAGTGAAGAATCTAGACAATAATATGAATCGAATTAAGAGCGTATTTCTTCCACTAATGTTTTTGTTATAAAAAAAAAAATAAGTTTGAAATTTCCAACTGAGTTTATCAACCTCAAAATTTTCGTTAGAAAAAGCAATTTCATATTTAAATTCAATATACAATCTAAAAAAAAACTGATTATTTAAATTTTATTTTGTATCAAAAATAGGCGTGTTATAGTGATAGTTTTTTAGTTCTAAAGAAAACGATATCCCTTTTAATCAGGGTTAATTTTGACAGGTCAAAACTGATTTTGACCAGTACAGTGGATAAAAATGGTTTTAACCGTTCAAAACTGGTCAAAAGTTGTCAGAATTGTTAAAAATAGTTTTAAATGGCCTTAATTTTAATATATGTCTTTGTAATTAGAAGTGATTTTTAATAAGCAATAAAAATAGTAGCGCAGTTAAACAAAATATTAAACTAACATGAGTTCATGAGATATAACATGCTTTTACAGTATAATAATAATGTTTGAATTTTAACATGCACATGCAATTTTAAAAATGTAATCCAGTTGCAGTAAAAAACAAAACGTGAGTTACAGTTAAAAACATAAAACGTGAGTTACAGTTAAAAACATAAAACGTGAGTTACAGTTAAAAACATAAAACGTGAGTTACAGTTAAAAGCATAAAACGTGAGTTAGTTAAAAACATAAAACTTGAGTTACAGTTAAAAACATAAAACGTGAGTTACAGTTAAAAACATAAAACGTGAGTTACAGTTAAAAGCATAAAACGTGAGTTAGTTAAAAACATAAAGCGTGAGTTACAGTTTAAAAACATAAAGCGTGAGTTACAGTTTAAAAACATAAAGCGTGAGTTACAGTTTAAAAACATAAAGCGTGAGTTACAGTTAAAAACATAAAGCGTGAGTTACAGTTAAAAACATAAAACATCAATTGAAGAGTTAAAAACAAAAGTTGTAGTTAAAAGCATAAATTTTAAAGTTAAAACAAATAACATGACATTTTACTATTAATATTGTTATTAATTTATAATAATTTTAACTGCAATGACCATAATTTACGATATATCTAATAAACTGTTGTGCCAGCTCTTTATAGAAAGATTATTTTCAAAGTTTGGAGTAATCCAAAATAAATTACGAGATCGTTTAAATGTAGAGACAACTACAAAACTTGTTAACTTTTAACCGTTTTTTGAATTCAACATAAATTACATCTAAAACAGATTGTATAAAAAAGGAATACATTTTTTATTGTATCTGGGTGTTATATTTGCTTTTTGCTGGTGTTATTTATATTATGGCATTTTTAACAAATGTAACTTGCCTTTATCATATGCTAGTAAACTATGTTCAATTAGTATCAAGGTTGGAAAAGAATCATGATTTAAAAAAAATAATTAAGAAAAATCAGATTTATTTGATTTAAATCAGATTTTTTGGATTTAAATCGGATTTCTTTGATTTTTTTTCTGAATACTAATTTTAATTGTTGTTTTTATGTTTTTTTGCAATATACATAGAATAGTTTGTTATAAGAAATCTCATCTTATCTATTTAGTATATTCTACACACTGATTACCTAAAATTAAATATATAAATTTTAATTTAAATACATTCCATTATTTTGTAATTAAATAGTGCAAACTACATAAGATGTCAATTTAAAGAACAAATTAAATATTCTTTTAATACAAACTATTTATTAAAAAAAACAAATCACAATTATTTCATTATTTTTTAATCACCGAATTATGGATTTAATTGTTTCAATAAAACTACTAGCTTTGATGCTTTATCCACTCCTAATTGGTTACGAAGGTTAGAATGAACAGTACTAAAAAAAGAAAACTGTCTTTTCATTCCAGAAGATGAAGCCACGGCTGTTGTAATTTGGAGACAAAATGGATATCAAATTCTGTAATACTCTCTTTACCTCCCATTGCATAAAATGAATTCCACCAATCATAGTCAATCATTGTACTACCCTATACCCTACAAAAAATCTCATTTTATTCTGATACAACCCCTAAATTCTCAGAAAAGCACATGTATCTATTATTTATACATTACTTATTGGTACTACTGTACTGACTGATTCCCAATTCTCCTGTCTTTGGAATATAGGTTTTAAAAGAAGTGAAAAAAATGATTTAAATCAATGATTTAAAAAAAATCAACTGATTTAAATCATGCCAACCCTGATTAGTATTAAATATATTGAAAAGTAAATTTCAGTGGTGAAAACTGATCAAAATTGATATTGACCAGGACGGTTAAAATCAATGGTTTAAAGCCCCATGTTTAAAACCGATAAAACCCTGCTTTTAATTAACTCGTTTGAATATTTCTCTTCTTTTAGTTTCAATTTCATAAAGACTTTAATCTTACGTTTCACAACAGGAAGTTTTTACTCCAGCAAATTGGCAACGAGACTTGCAAGAGAAAAAAAAGAGTTGCAAATATTTTATCTCGAGTGCTTAAAAAAGTGAGCGAAGTTGAAAAAGCAAACAATGAGAAATCTCTCCCGTTTATCTTCTCGCCCTTTGGCGAGCTGGAAAATACACCTGCGAGGGTCGACCCGGGTGGCTTCCTATCTGTGTATGGAGCACTTGTAACAGGCTCTGTGTTTGAAAATGGAGTATGGCTGTGGGGTACGCGAAAGGCCTCCTTGCCTGCCTTTTGTTAAAGGGAGAAGCAGTAGTTAACAATGCTTGGAATAGTCCTTTGAGGCTCACCGCTCGAAATTGGGGACTGGATGTTGGCGGGATTTGGTTCCAACATTGTAACGTATATCGGAATTTTTTTTTTTACTCCATTTACTTCTTTCGTTTTATGGCATGCGCAGTGCTAGTTTTATGGAATGCAAATGATCTCGTTTGCATGTGCCAGTAAGTTATAAATGGGTATAAATATGCTTCATATCACGTCGACAACTACTGTCGTCTTTAAATCCACCCCTTCCCCTTTTCGAGCGTTTAATGCCATTATTTCAAGCCCTATTTTCCCCGGTTAAGAGCAGGCGATTAAATTTGTCAATTTTTATCACATAACTAAAAATGACATTTTTTTTTCTAGCATTAAGACGTCATTCATTCAAAATTCAGCAAAATTTCAGCAAAATTCAAAGCGGGTCAAGTTTATCTTCTCCTAAAATATCGACCCGATTCTAAATTAAACTGGTGTAAATAGGTTTTATATCACAGCGAAAAATACTGTCGTCTTTAAAACGTTCAAATTCCACCCCCTTCCCTGCTTTTCGATGTTTAATGCCATTATTTCAAGCCCTATTTTCTTTGGTTAAGAACAGACGATTTAATTTATCGCGTAATAAATAGGTAAAAATAAAATCTTTTTCTAGCATTGACGTCATTCCTTCAACTATTTCATTTAATCATTTCTTATTTTAAATTATTTAAAATCGTTTGCATTATTTTCATACGTTTTATCACTGAACTTAGATATGACGCAAATAATTTCTGTTATATTTGGCGTAAATAATATATTAGGTACATATGAGATGATTTCAAATTGAATCATCCTTCATTTATTTACCCCCCTGTATATACTTTCATTTTATCGGGTAAAAGAGATTTTACCTGGAGTTTTATGAAAGACCGTTTACAGTAGCAGTGATTTCAACATTGTTTTGCCGGAATTGTCGTCAGAAGTCACATGACCATAGGGTAGTATGATCACGTGACCCCCCCTGCACGAGCACCCCCCTGTATTCTGGTCTTGTTTGCTTGATACAAAATGGCACTTTTTTTTTTTAATAAACTACTAAGCATGTAGCCCGTGATATGACAGAATCAGAAAAAATTTTTTATTTTCTAGAATTGTAAAGTAATTTATGAGGCAAGTAAAAAAAATGGTTTGTTTTTAGGCTGAGAATTATCTGGTACACGCTCAATAATTTATCTTCATACTCCTCTACCTGAAGTCTCCAGATACTGTGAATGCACTTTAGAATCACGTTGAATTCATTTAGAAAGATAATTCAAAGTTTTCTTAGCTACGTCGAAATTATTTTTTCCCAATTTTTTGGCCACAATAATTAATGGAAGGGTAAATTCCAAGTTCCGGGAGCCCAGCCGCCATGTTTTTGGCGCTATTCTTGTACAAGGGATCGCCAAATTGTCGCCAAGTGATGTTTACAATTTGTGTATTAAGTTTATACCCGATTTCAAAGCATATTTTGAACAAAAAAAGGGTTTGAAATTTTAAGATGAATACAAATTTAAATTTGAGTTTTTAATGTATTTAAATAGGCGCTTTTGTACTGTTTATTAAACTAAACAGCGCATAATTTTTGCAATAAGTGCAAATTAAGCAAAATATAAGCATTAGTTGGTTATATTTAGGAAATTATGCGTATGAAATATTTAGTTATATTTATAAAATACGGTTGCTATTTAATGAAATTATTTTAAAACTATCAAAAGATTAAAAAGTTATAAAGTAGGGTACAAATTACTTCTCGAAATTATTAGCTTAAAATAGAAATATAAGAACGGAGTAAATGTTTTAAATAAATAATAAATTTTTATCTTAAAATTCTGAAGATAGTAAGGGAGGGAAATAATTTTTCTTATCTAAGTGAGGTAAAGCTCCCCTTGATCTTCCGTAACAATAACGGTAGAGGGTTGTAATAAAATTACTTTTATTACTTAGCGTATCACTTTTAACAATGTAGTACATTATAAAATAATATAGTTTAAAAATATTTCTTCTTCATTTTGTATTAAATTAAGACAATTTTGAATAAAGTTCAAAAAGAAGTAAATTTAAAAATATAAATGTGAATAACATCATTTGTTACTCTTCGAAAACTAAGCATAAAATATAAAATAAAGCGCTAACCTAATTTAAGTATCCTGAGTTGTTGGTGGATATACACGTTTGATCTGAATAGAAAATCTGAAAGAATCCAATATAGATGCCCATATACATTCCAGGTGCAACCGCTTCCGCAGGAGATAAATTAGCCTTTGTGACCAAAACAGTAAATAGTGCACTCCAAACACAAAAAAAAAAAAAAAAAAAAAAGTGTGTATTAAAAAAAATATACATGGAAATGCATAGTCCGAATCGTATGTGAATTCCACATGAATATCGATTACCGATATTATATATCTATCGATTTATTATCGATTTGTGCGCAGTCTAGAATTCCGTACTTTAATTTTTAGAGTAAGCATGGTTGAGAATTAAAACTACCTCCTGTATTTCAGAAAGTTGAAGTCCAAACGGCTCTAAACAGCTCTGAAAGTTATAAAATACTGTTATTATCAGGGCTTCGAACCGTAATTTTTTTTGTTCCGGTTTTCGTTCCGGTTCAACTAAAAAATTAATATCGGTTCAGTCCCGGTTTTCGCTCCGCCAAAAATAACGGTTTTCGGTTCAGTTCCGGTTTTTGCTCCGCCAAAAATAACTGTTTTCGTTTCAGTTCCAAATGAATAATTTCATTTTATGTATATTCTTATTTGTACTAAAAATATAATTCTATCATAAACAAAAAATGTAATTCTATCAAAATTTAGAAGATTTTATTCTTTTTTTAATTGGTACACTATGTGAATTGATACAAACAGCAGGTACGATAAGAGCGGCGAGCATTGGCATTGTTATCCATTATCAAAATCGCATTTGACAACTAGGTTCATGATTACCCACATTCGTCGTTTGACTCTCACATCGTGCACTTGGCCTTGCAATAATTATGTAAAAAATATATTATTTATTTAACATATGAAAATTGCCTCTAATTATTAATATATCTTCTAACGTGGTTTCACTGAGATTACTTCTGTTGTCTCGGAGAATAAATTTCAAACCTGAAAACGCTCTTTCAACACTGGAGCTGCCAAAACCACCATTGCAATCTTATACAAGTGCGGATATGTAATTATAAAGTTGACGTTAAATTAGAAAATATTGATAAGTTGGTAACAGTAACAAAATGACTGAAAGATATATCGAACCGAAATAAACCGATATTTTTTTTCGGTTCAGTTCCGGTTTTCGTTCCGACCAAAATAACGGTTTTTTCCGGTTTTCGGTTCAGTTCCGGTTCGAAGCCCTGGTTATTATAAATAACTTTTATAAGAAATACCCCCCTCTCCTCTCTTTTTAAGTGAGTTTTTACTGTTATATCCTCTCCACTCACCAAAGTGTCTGTTTTTGCGGTAATTTGCTTGCAACACTCTGTAAACCTTGGCGCCATAAATCATCCTAACCTGAAATTCCTTTTAGGCGTCGCTAAATAACTCGGCTCTTCATAATTCGCCAAGCCATAATGTTTCTTCGCGAACCTTTTTATCCGTCACTCACTTTTGTACCGCAGAGGAATTTATTTTTTTTGCGGTCGGAAAACGTTTCTTACCGTAATGTGCGGAGATTTTTCGAAACTCCACTTCTCATCTCCGCAGATAAAGATTTCCCCAGGTTTTATTCCGTATCGATTTTGAAATCTACGGAAATTTCCAGCCAAAGTATCTTCTCTTTTCCATTTCGGTGCCTCGGTTACTTTTCAGGATTTCCAGAGTCGGTTATTTTTCTTTCGATAAAGCAGCTAGTCTATTTGCACTGTGTTGCAATTTTGCTGATAATCTTTGCGCGCTGTCGTTCGTACTTATCGGAACCTGGAGATTGCCATTTTGTTCTTGACAGTAGTTTACGGCGGGAAAAATAAGTTCTGGTTTAGTGTTGCGGCAACGTTCTGTCAATTACGTACAGATGTTTATGAGGATTTGAAATGTATCCATCTCCTACTGGGTGTTGTTCATTTCGGGGACTAGGAGATTGCCTTGTGTTCTTGATAGTATTTCACTGATTGAAAAATATGTTCTAGTTTAGTGTAGTTGTTGACGTTCTATCGATTACATATAGAGGCTTTTGGTTTTGAAGAATTTACGCCGGTCTACAGGGGGTGATATCCTATTCGTGGACAAAGAGATTACCTTCTGTTCTTGATAGTAGTTTAAGGCGGGAAAATTAAGTTCTGGTTTACAGGTAGCGGTTCCATTACGTGTAGTATATGATACTGAAGCATATCTGTCTGTCTATAGAACGATGTCTAACTCGTAGAAAAGAAGATTGCCATCTACTCTTAATGGTAATTTACGATGGGAAAAATAAGTTCTGGTTTACTGGTAGAGTTCTTTAGAATGATATTCAAGTGTGTCCGTCTGTCTACAGCAGCGATGTCCAATTTGTGGACTAGGAGATTGCCATCTACTCTTGATGGTAGTTTACGATGGAAAAAATAAGTTCTGGTTTAGTGTAGCGGTTTCATTACGTATGATGATACTGAAACGTGTCCGTCTGTCTATCGCGACGATGTCTAACTCATGGACCAGGAGATTGCCATCTACTCTTGATAGTAGTTTACGCCCGGAAAAATAAATTCTGGTTTAGTGTTGCGGCTCCATTACGTATAGTTGTCTATGATGATACTGAAACGTATCATCTGTGTATATCGACGACGTATAACTCGTGGACCAAGAGATTGCCATCTACTCTAGATAGTAGCTTACGATGGGAAAAATAACTTCTGGTTTAGTGTAGCGGTTTCATTACGTATAGTTGTTTTTGATGATACTGAAACGTGTCCATCTGTCTATAGCGACGATGCCTAACTCGTGGATCAGGAGATTGCCATCTATTCCTGATAGTAGCTTACAGTGGGAAAAATAAGTTCTGGTTTAGTGGAGCGGTACCGTTACGTATAGTTCTTTAGAATGGTACTGTAACGTGTCCGTCTGTCTACAGCGACGATGTCTTACTCGTGGACCAGGAGATCTACTCTTGATAGTAGTTTACGCCCGGAAAAATAAGTTTTGGTTTAGTGTTGCGGTTCCATTATGTATAGTTGTTTTTGATGATACTGAAACGTATCCGTCTGTCTCTATAGCGATGATGTCTAACTCGTTGACAAGGAGATTGCCATCTGCTCTTGATGATACTTTACAATGGAAAAAATAAGTTCTGGTTTACTGGTAGAGTACTTTAGAATGATACTAAAGTGTGTCCGTCTGTCTACAGCAACGATGTCCAATTCGTGGACCAGGAGATTGCCATCTACTCTTGATGTTAGTTTACGATGGGAAAAATAAATCCTGGTTTAGTGTAGCAGTTCCATTACATAGAGTTCTTAAGAATGATACTGAAGCGTATTCGTTTGTCTATAGCGACGACGTCTAACTCGTGGACCAGGAGATTGCCATCTTCTCCTGATAGTAGTTTACGGCTGGAAAAATAGGTTCTTATTTACTGGTAGAGTTCTTTAGAATGATACTGAAGTGTGCCCGTCTGTATACAGCGGCGATGTCCAGCGCGTGGACAATGAGGTTGCCCCTAGTTTATTCTAAATTAGTGTTAAATCATGATTTACGGGAAGTAGATCACGTTAAAAGATATTTTCAACAAAATATATTAAGTTTGCTGTTTGACTTTCATTGCATAAATATAGTAGTAATAATTCCACAAGTTTTTAAAGGTCATTCCTTAAGATAACCGCAAAACTCAACTTAGCTGTCATATACAATAATTAACATGTCAAAAAAAATTTCCACCATGTTTGCTTTACGTCACGGAGATACATTATTACGCAACCTCGGAGAAAAGTCATTTCTTCCTACAAAGTAATTTCTGTCTTTTTTTCCTGGAAGCGTCTCAAACATATTTCACAAATTCCACTAAATTTTGCCTTCGTAGTTAACGATTTCTGCTCATCAAAACTGACGTTCGTCAGGCCTTGGAAAGTTTTTTATTTTATCCGACTCGCCGAAAAAAATTTCCCTTTAACAATCAGAACAAAAATAAAACTAAAGAATTAAAAAAGACTCGGTTGTATCAAATTCGAGATTTGAAAACAAAGATTGCGTCTGTGGGTTTTTTTCCCCCGTGCGTCACTCAATCGCTTCCTTGATTTTTCTGTCGTCTGCAACAATCAGTATTGCCATTAGCACTCTCGTTTATCTTTCTCCGAAATGGAAGACTTGCATGGAGTATATCATGTTGTTTATAAAAAAAAAACTAGCGGTATCTTCATAGCCCGTCGTCGGGGCTGTAGTCACACTGTCCGTACAAGATAATAACTGTACTTTTGGTGGTCGATCTGGAATTCATTTCATGTATACATATATCTTTAATACTGCTTCTTGACCTGGTCAAAGACTTTCCTGAAAATTTCTAAGGTCATAAACTAATTGGATATAAGTCATTTTGACGTCAGCCATTTTG
>CM063497.1:22136195-22153695 GCA_032207245.1 Pardosa pseudoannulata
TTTTATTTTTATTGATAATTATAACAAATATTTAAATAAATAACAACCATAAGATTTTTGTAAACAAAAAAATATATTTTTTAGTGGATAAATTTATAATAGTACAATGATAAAACAAATAGAAATAGTAGTATATAGTTTTAATTTTTTCGAATTATGTTTTATATAAACATTTTTACATAATAAAAATATGAAAAGAGCAATCATAAAACTAATAATGTATAAACTAGTTTTTATTTGTCTCAATTTCTCCAGAATCTATGTCGTAGACAAGAACATTCGGCTTCGTTATCCTGTATATACCGTTATTTTTGTACCCACAAACAAACCATGTTGTTACACTACCCGGTACAATTCCGCTGCGAAATGTACTCGCACACAATGTGTTAAATTACTAGCGTATACTTTTTCAGAAAATTTTGTAGGACCTTCAGAAAATGTTTTCTTACTTGGAATCACCCGTGGACCAACTGCATACCAATACATCACTGTCTTCTTTTTTTTTTTTGTTTTTTTTTGATTGGCGACATTTTTGTGAAATACCCGAGTTTTGGCAGGAAAAAAAAAAAAAAACTTGAATGCTATCTCAACTTTTACGGAGTCTTTCTCTCTTCCATCTTTGGCAGATGTTTATCGCTTAAAACTCCTCTCTTTCAACAACGCAAGTTAAGTGCATTTTAAAGAACCTTCCAACCCCCCCCCTTTTTTTGAAATGCTAATGTACTAGTCAATGGGCCCAGAAGATGTTCTATTCACTGTCGCAGATGTTTATTTATTTGCATTTAATTTGGAGACCTGTGCTGTTTGTTCCATTGCCTTGCAGTCGCTGGAAGAGGTGTGTGTGTGTGGGGGGGGGGGGGAACATCCAGTGGAACAGCGTTTTGAATGACTGAGGGAATAATGGGAGACTTAATATCACAGAATAGCTATTAACTGTTAAATTAAACTGTTTTTTCATTTCTGAAACTTTAATATATCACTTGTAATAAAATATTTAAATTATCTTACATATGCATGTAATGTATCAGAATTGTTACACTTAATCTTCATATATAAAATTCTTCAGTCGGTGTGTTTGTTATTAGAACTCCCCCTAAAAAAACTGGACTGATTTTGATGAAATTAAGTGTATGTAATTAAGTTGATTCGAAAATGTGTATATATTTATGTATGTATATATATATATATGTGTGTTTATGTATATCTGTGTATATGTGTATACATATTTGTGTATATGTGTGTACATATTTGTATGTATGTGTGTATATGTATGTGTACGTATGTGTATATATATGTGTGTGGGTAATTCATTTTATGTAATGGGAGGTAAACAGTATTGCAGAACTTGAAATCCAGTTTGTCTACCAAATAACAACAGCCGTGGCTTCATCTGGTGGAATGGAAAGACAGTTCTCTTCTTTTGGTATTGTGCATTCTAGCCTTCGTAACCAATTAGGAGTGAATAAAGCATAGAAACTAGTGTTTTTATTGAAACAGTTAAATCCATAATTCGTTGCATTAAAAAAAAATTGAAATGTGATTTTTTTTAAATAAATAGTTTGCATTAAAAGAATATTTAATTTGTTCTTTAAATTTACATCTTAGTACCGGGTGACCGAGCTCCGCTCGGAGAAAACAGGTATCGAAGCTAACTCGAAGATTTAAATTTTCAATTGTGATTTATCAAAACAATACATGCCATAAGAAAATTTGTGAAACCATTAGTGAAAAGATAACCGGTTAAAGTGCACCATTGTAAACTATTCTAAACAAAGTTGTTTGGAAAGGGAACTATTCTATACAAAGGTAAAGTTTGAAAAGTCATAGAAAATAAAATGTAATTGATAACAAAAAATTATACAATTAAAGAAATGGTACAAAGTGAGCAGTGTAAAGATTGAAGTGTGTTGAATGGAGAAGCATTCTGACAATGACGATATCTTCTAGTTGTCCATTTGCGGGTATAATTGAGTTGATCGCTTGTTGTTCCAAAATTCCGGCTCCTTGAAGCATTTCATGTAGAGGTGCGTTCTGCATGTTGAAAATGTAGCTTGAAATCTGATAAATGTTGAAATGTCGAACTTTGTTGACGGTGATTTGAAATCGAAATCAGTTCCTTAACACGTTTGCTGCTACCGACGCACTGGCGCGTCAGAGCGGCACCTCCTGGTATGCCGACGACGCACTAACGCGGCGACGGACTTTGATAAGTTATATGCTCTGTGTTTAGTGTGGCTTTGGAAATTGAACGGCGAGGTTGTTTCGGCACGTTAGTGAAGCATTATTTTTTAATTTTTTGTGGTTGGTTTTCAAAATTTTTGTTTGCATTATTTTTTTTTACTATATCGTTTATGTGTTATATATACTTTGCTACATTAATTTAATATTTAGAGTTGATAGAAAATAAAAATGGAAACCGATATCAAGGAATAAAGACAAATCAATAAAGACTTTTATTATTATTATTATTATTAATTCGTCAGAACTACAGCCAATCGATTCCTCGTGGTCGAAAACCCCCGGGTACCAATTTTCACTTGGTTTGGACGCATGAGAAAAAAGTTTGCCCGCACCGGGGTTCGAACCCGGCCCTATCTGTAGCGCCGAACTACGTGACCTTAGCGCATCAAAACCGATGCCAATCGATTCCTCGTGACCAAAAACCCCAGATCCCCAAGTTTACTACAGTTTATTAATTCTGGGGCGATTTTCGACTTGACAACCATTCCTCATATTATAGTATAGGATTTAGCTTGCACTATCCAATTACAAAATAATAGAATGTATTTAGATTAAAATTTATACATTTAATTTTAGGTAATCAGTGTGTAGAATATACTAGATAGATAAGATGTTATTTGTAACAATTAATTCCATGTATATTGCAAAAAATATAAAAACACAACAATAATTAAAATTAGAATTCAGAAAAAAAAATCAAATAAATCTGATTTAAATTGAAAAAAAAAATCTGATTTAAATGAAATCTAATTATTTTGATTTTTTTTTTTTAAATCATGATTTTTTTCCAACCCTGGATGTAATACCAAGATTTTATTCCGTGATTGTCCGTAAAGGTTTGATAGGGAAGATTAGAATTCATTTAATACTTTCTCATAAATCATTATTTTAAAAGAAATGCCTATAATTTAGATTTTCAATCAAATTTAAATCAAATGATTTTTTTTATTAAAAAAAATCCATGATTTTTTTCCAACCCTGATATTGTGTCATCCTTTATTAATGTTGTAATTTTTTATTAAGAGGAAAATGTATTAACAGACATAAATTCAAAAAAGCCCCCTAAAGATTTTGCTGTTCTATCACGTGATGTAATTTCAGAAAAATTCTTAACTATAATTGATAAACTTTTGAAGTAATGACGGAATTACAAGAAGCAATTAATTCTGATTGCATTCTGAATCGGAGTTGATGGTGAAGATAGAGATTAGAACTTTTACAATGAATTTTGAGTTACATAAACTGAACTGAGCTATTATTTTGGGATTGTTTTGGGCGTCTGAGTAAATCACCAGTTGCAAATACCGTGCTACATTCCTCGCGCTAATTATTCAAGCGAACCAATCCGAACTAAGTTAGCGAGAGAAAATTCCAGAATTATTATCAGAATTATCCTCTACCATTAATCGTCGTGATGAAAACTTGGTTCAGTCGATTGAATTTTTGGGGTGGTTTCGCGGCTGTAGCTTTCTGTACGATAGGGATATTTATTACTTGCTTACCTCGTTAAGTTTTAATTACTAAAAAGTAATCAAGGTGGAAATTTAATTTTTGTTACCTTGAAGACATAGACATGAATATTTTGGGGGTTCTTTGGTCCGCGGTTATCAAATTTTTTTATATTCATAGTTATGCTGCATAGTCACCATCTGCAGTTGTGGGCATAGATATGAGTGGTTTGGGGGATCGTTGATGCTCAAGCTTTTAAGACAGTCATGCTGCATAGTCACCATACACAGTTACAGCCATAGACATACAGTTTTGGGTTTCTTGATCCGTGGTTCACAAACTTTTAAATATGTAGTCACGCAGCGTAGTCAGTAAGATTAGTAGTTATGGGGGATTCTTTAATCCGCGGTTCTCAAACTTTTTCTCATGTATAGTTATGCTGTATCGTCACCATCTGCAGTTGTAGACCTAGACATTTTTGGGTATTGGTGTTCCTTGATACGTGATTCTCAAACTTTTAAGACAGTCATGTTGCATATTTACCATACAGTTACGAACATGAGCAGTTATGGGGGGAGACTCTTGATCTGCGGTTCTCAAACTTAAATATATAGTCACGCTGTAGTCATATCTACAGATATAGACAAGGGCGATTGAGTTTCTTTGACCCATGGTTCTCAAACTCTATTACGGCAATCATGCTGTCTAGTCACCATCCACAGTACACACATGAGTGTTCTGTCAGTAGTTTTGTAGTTCCTTGATCCAAGATTCTCAAACTTTTTAAAGACATAGTTAGGCTGAATAATCGCCATCCACAGCTGTAGACAGAGACATGGGTGGTTTTGGGATTCCTTATTCTGTGGTTTACACGCTTTTAAGTCATTGATGCTTCATAGGAATGATCCACACTTATAGACGAGTAGTTGTGGGGTTCTTTATTCCGCGGTTCTCAAACTGTTTTATATGCATATTCATGCTGCATTGTCACTATTGCCAGTTGTAGACATTCGTGCAGGGTTGTCCTGGCAGTGGTTGGGTAGACAGCACAGCACGCATTGGGATGTCCATCGTCGAAATTGGTCTATATATATATATATATATATATATATATATATATATATATATATATATATATCAACGCGAAAATCCGAGCAAGTAATTTTTCTTTTTTACCTCAATTTTTTTTCTCATCCTTTTATTATCAATTTATTTTCGAATTATTCATGGATATAAAGTGCACTTTGACGCATGCAAATTGACCTGAAGTGAATGATAGAGGATAAAAATATAAACTTTAGAAAACTTAGTGCTTAGTGTCTTTTTTTTTTTTCCTCCTAGGACTGACTTATTTGACGTGCCAACGTACTTGTGCTCTAAGCATCGATATTCTTCCAGAAACATATAACGTTGTATATAAATTACGTTAGAACTGTCAAGCATACTAACTCTAGATTTGTCTGCGCCGAACGATGGCCAATTGATTAAGGAGCTGATCTTGTGGGTTCGAATCCCACTGTGACATGGTAGTGTGTAGCCGTTCGGAGTCGGCTTTAAACAGCAGGTCCCGGGATCTTTAGCTTTCGTGTTGCTAAAAAGTAGACCGTAGCTCTCCAAACCTAACAAGAATCGTCTGCTGTGCGGATGGAATAAAGGAATTTAGAATGCAACCTTTTAAGCCCTCCTCCCCTTTAAACAGAAAAAAATATTTTTAATTTTATACCTGTGATGCAAATACATAAGTACACATACATACACAGATACAAATCATACATACGTGTAATAAATCGATTTTCTGCAATCCCCCCATCAAGCTTGCAATTCCGTCACTTTTCTCATCTTTAGTCACTTTTTTTACAATTAATAACTTTTAGTCACTTTAAGTAAACAGTCACTTTTTTCATGGTGTATCTGAGAAAAAGTCTGTTGTTGAAAAAAGAAAATCTAAATTAATAACAAAATATTTTAATAAAAGACTAAAAATGTGATGCTCTATTTTTCTTATTAAAATGTAATTAGTGGTTTCCAGTAAATGTAATATATGGTTTCCAGAATTTAGTGATTTTAAAAAGTCGTAAAGAAGTTCCTGAAATCTACATTTGTACTGAAATGTACATTTAATACATTACGTCAAAGCAGACATTTTTCTTTTTCTTCACAATTTTTGTTTAGGTACTCTAATCTAGCTATGTACATATTTCAAAATATCATTAATGTATGCAGAAAATTGTGATTATAAAAATTAATATATTGTATGTATTCAAATCTAATTCATAGATTTTCTTGAGTAAGAAGCAATGTTGAGTTGTGTTAAACAAAATTTTTAACCTTTTTTGCATTTGACGCTAAAATCATGTCTTGCATGAATCATTTGATTTAGAGTTAAAATAAATAGAAAAATCTTAATAATAGCATCTGTAATCAAGAGGACAAAAAAATCGCTTTTTTTTTTCAATGTTTAGTCACTTATTCTGTATTATTTGTCACTTTTCTCACCTTTTTTAAAGTACCTCAGCAGTTACAAGCCTGCCCCATGCATTTTATTAACTTGCATTCTTTTAAACTATTTCCCCTAAAATAGTTTTCATTTTCTGGACTCTGCCGAAACTTTGAGATATAACTTTCTTTAGGTCAATCTTCAATCACGGATTCTATCCCCGCCAATCAGAAAAGTGTTCTTACGTGAGTTTTAGACGTAGAATAGTTTTCTTTTAGTTAAAAGTTTCAGAGAAGAAAACGGGGAGTTTTTTAATAATGTAATTTCTGACAGTGCCAATCCCGATTTAAGCGTTCAAGGAGGTAGACGAAAATTATTCAGATTCAGACGATGAGGGTAAAGGACTCGTTTGGTATTTAAGCTTAAGGTGACGATTTCATATTTGGCGATACAAACTTGTTTGGGTTCACAATATCAAGGGTATATGTGATCCGTGGGTATCCCAGAATTCCGGGTTTGGAAGTATCTTCTCGGATGAAAATTTCCACCATGATAGTTACACTTAGGGCCGGTGTCACCAAAATCGTTTAACGGCGAACCGCGATTAATCTGATCAAACGGAGAATTGCGTCCCAACATAGAGCAATTTGTTACAACGTCACGAACTACTATAATGCCCTTCACATTCATTTTCATGTTTACAATAGCCAATAGTCAAACAATAAACTGCCCTTCCGTTTGAAACTAAAGCCAGAATTGTCATAAGTTGAGGTGTGTTCTGCTGCGTGAAATCGCCTTATGGACTGCTACCATATTACAGTCGACATATGTCACTGGTGACTTCCGTGTCATGATGAAATCAGAAATCGTCAGAGATGGGAATTTGGTCACAAACATTTCCCTCTCTGACATCATTATGACGCAGAAGTCACCAGTGACATATGTCGACCGTAATATGGTAGCAGCCGTTGATTGTTGCCATAGATTACTTGCGGTTAGCCGTTAAACGACTCTGGTAAGACCGGCTCTTAATGCAATACTTAACCGAGGATTAGTTCCCTTTGTAAACGCAGTCTCATGAAAAAAGCTTGCTGTCAAATTCAATTTTATCTTTTAGAAATATCACTTTACGTAACATCCCGTATTCCAAAATAAAAAAACCACGGCGAAATAAATCAAATATTGCTTACAAAACTAATGCATGTTCTAGAATCTGTTGATCGTTATTGGTAACATGTTTAATACAATCAAGTAATGAGGTACTTAACCGAGGATTAGTTCCGTTTCAAAACGTGCATAAACACAGTGCCCCGTAGAAAAAGTTTGCTGTCAAATTCAATTTTATCTTTTAGAAATATTAATACCCGTGACATCCCGTATTTCAAAGGGAAACCATCACTTGGCGAAATAAATCAAATCGTTAATGACTGTCCTAGCACCTGTTAATTGTCATCTGTAGCTGGTGGTAACACATGTTTAATGCGATTAATTCGATACTTAACCGAGGATTAGTTCCTTTCTAAACGTAAGTAAACGCACTGCCTTGTGAAAAAAGTTTGCTGTCAAATTCAATTTTATCTTTTAGAAATATTAGTTCCCATAACATCCCGTATTCCGAAATGAAAAAACACCATTAAATCACTATTGGCCTGTCTCACCAAAGTCATTTAAGGGGTAACCGCTAGTAATCGTTATTTAAACAAAGAATTGCGCCCCACCATTGGTTGGCACCATGGGTTAATCGCGATTAGCCAGTAAATGACTTTGGTGAGATCGGCCCTAATACATGTGCTATAATTAGTTAATCGTCCTCTGTAGCTGGTGATAACGATCAAGTAATGCGATATTTAACCGATGATTAGTTCCCTTTCAAAACGTACGCAAACGCACTGCCTCATGAAAAAAGTTTGCTGTCAAATTCAATTTTATCTTTTAGAAATATTAGTTCCCGTTACATCCCGTATTTCAAAATGAAAAACCACCACTTGGCGAAATAAATCAATAATGCATGTCCTATAATTTATTTATCGTCAACTATTGCTGGTGATAACACGTTTAATGCGATACTTAACCGATGATTAATTCCATTTCAAAACATTCGTATACGCACTGTCTTATGAAAACAGTTTGCTGTCAAATTCAATTTTACATTTTAGCAATATTAGTCCCCATAACATCTCGTATTTCTAAATTAAAAACTACCATTTGGCGAAATAAATCAAATCACTAATGCATGTCCTAGAATCTATTAATCATCTGCAGCTGGTGGTAACACGTTTAATACGATTAATTAATGAGGTACTTAACCGAGGTGTAGTTACCTTTCCAAAACCTACGTAAACGCACTGCCTCATGGAAAAAGTTTGCTACCAAATTCAATTTTACCTTTTAGAAATACTAGTTCCTGTAACATCCCGTATTCCAAAATGAAAAACCACTAAATTAAATCACTAATGACCGACCTCACCGAAGTCATTTAACGGCTAACCGTGAGTAATCTTTGTTTAAACAAAGAATTGTATCCCACCATGGGTTAAACGCGGTTAGACGTCAAATGACTTTCGTGAGATCGGCCCTAATACGTCTCCTATAATGTTAATCGTCCTCTGTAGCTGGTGGTAACACGTTTAATGCTATACTTAACCGAGGATTAGTTCCCTTTTAAAACGTACGTAAACGCACTGCCACATGAAAAAAGTTTGCTGTCAAATTCAATTTTATCGTTTAGAAATATTAGTTCCCGTAACATCCCGTATTCCGAAATGAAAAACCACCACTTTTGGCGAAATAAATCAAATCACTAATGCATGTCCTACAATCTGTTAATCGTCAACTATTGCTGGTGGTAATGCAATCAAGTAATGTGATAATTAACCGGAGATTAAAACAATTTTAAAAAATGGTAATTAAATACATATGATAGTTTGCTGTCAAATTTAATCTATCTTCTGGATTTACCTTTAAAATATTAGCTTAAAAATTTGAAATATTAGTCTCCAAAACATCCTGTACTCCATAATGAAAAAACTACCACCTGACTAATAAATCGCACCACTAATAGTTGTCCTAGAATCTGTAAATCGTCATCTGTAACACACGTTTAATGCGATCAAGTAATGTGATACGTAACCGGGGAGTAAGAGTAAGAAAACGGTAATTAAATACACATGTTGTTTTGCTGTCAAATTTAATTTCAACTTCCGGATTTACCTTTAAAATATTAGCATAAAAATTTGAAATATTAGTCCCCAAAAATCCTGTACTCCATAATGAAAAAACCACCACCTGACGAAATAAATCGCACCACTAATGGTTGTCCTAGAATCTGTTAATCGTCATCTGTAACACGCGTTTAATGCGATCAAGTAATTTGATACTTAACCGAGGATTAAAAAGAACAACAAAAACGGTAATTAAATACTCATACGCGAGGGCAAGTAGGTCTCCCGAAGTGCTTCGGCAATGTATCTGGATCTGCCTTTGTCTTAAGTTATTTCCTAACCATTCAACTCTTTCTGCTATGTTAAGTAGAAAGATTTCCCCCAGTTCAAGGTCCTTTTGCCGGGCTCTCACTTTGTCTGGCTAATCCCGTTACGGCAATGGGGAATAAAATATTCAGAGTATTGTTGAGTAGGAAACACCACCTGTCACTCCAAAGCAGGGAGAAGTCAAGGAGCTAACACGTCATAGGATGTGGCGGAGAGTTTGTCACGTTCAAAGGCAGAGTTTTTAAAGCTCATTATTCATCTGGCAACGTGTCTGTGCATCGCTGCATTTACTCTGTATTTATTGAGTCAAAGCATTTTTTTTCCCTCTAAGTAATTTTTGTCCCGTAAACATTTTTATTTAACCCTTCAGGAGGTGAATTGTAAAAAATCATTTTAGTACTTTCAAGCATCAAAAAGTAAGAAACCAAATTCCAGATTTTACCTTCTCCAACCTTTTGGATCGTCGCTCTGCATCCATAGATAAATTAGTTTCTCCTTATACAAACCTGCATATATAGATTTAGACAGAATAGATGAATTTAGACAGACAGATATAGATATAGACAGACATAGAGAATATAGACAGACATAGATGTATAGACAGACAGATATAGACAGACATAGATGTATAGACAGACAGATATAGATAAGACAGACATAGATGGATATAGACACAGATGGATATAGACACAGTATATTGGATATAGACACAGATGATATATGGATATAGACACATATATGGATATATAGCAGATTTTAGACTAGATAGTTGTAAACAGACATATAAGCCAGAGATATAGATTATAGATATAGACTGACAGATATAGATATAGACTGACAGATATGATATAGACTGACAGATATAGATATAGACTGACATATAGATATAGACTGACAGATATAGATATAGACTGACAGATATAGATATAGACTGACAGATATAGATATAGACTGGCAGATATAGATATAGACTGGCAGATATAGATATAGACTGGCAGATATAGATATAGACTGACAGATAGGATATAGACTGGCAGATTAGATATAGACTGGCAGATATAGATATAGATGGCAGATATAGATATAGACTGGCAGATAGATATAGACTGGCAGATAGATATAGACTGGCAGATATAGATATAGACTGAGATTTAGATATAGACTGGCAGATTTAGATATAGACTGGCAGATTTAGATATAGACTGGCAGATATAGATATAGACTGGCAGATAGATAGATTTAGACTGGCAGATTTAGATATAGACTGGCAGATATAGATACAGACTGGCAGATTTAGATACAGACTGGCAGACAGAGATACAGACTGGCAGAAGAGATACAGACTGGCAGACAGATACAGACTGGCAGACAGAGATACAGACTGGCAGACAGAGATATAGACTGGCAGACAGAGATACAGACTGGCAGACAGAGATACAGACTGGCAGACAGAGATACAGACTGGCAGACAGAGATACAGACTGGCAGACAGAGATATAGACTGGCAGACAGAGATATAGACTGGCAGACAGAGATATAGACTGGCAGACAGAGATATAGACTGGCAGACAGAGATATAGACTGGCAGACAGAGATATAGACTGGCAGACAGAGATATAGACTGGCAGACAGAGATATAGACTGGCAGACAGAGATATAGACTGGCAGACAGAGATATAGACTGGCAGACAGAGATATAGACTGGCAGACAGAGATATAGACTGGCAGACAGAGATATAGACTGGCAGACAGAGATATAGACTGGCAGACAGAGATATAGACTGGCAGACAGAGATATAGACTGGCAGACAGAGATATAGACTGGCAGACAGAGATATAGACTGGCAGACAGAGATATAGACTGGCAGACAGAGATAGATATAGATAGATATATATATATATATATATATATATATATATATATATATATATGTGTGTGTGTGTTTGTGTGTGTGTGTATATATATATATATATATATATACATATTGTATGTATATATATGTATATATACGTAGATTTAGAGATAGATAGGTAGGTAGATATATACACACAGTGAAACCTCGGTCTATCGTTCCCGCATTGATTGTTATAAATTAGTTTGTTCCCAAATTCAGTTTCATACAACCAATTTTACTTATTTTCGCATTCGTTTTTCCACGAGTCTTCGTTTACTCGTATCTTTCGTAGAAAAATTTCAGTCCCGTCACATTAACTTCCCGGCTGTATAGTTTTTATCGAATTAAACGAAAAATGTTTTTTTGTGTGTTTCATAAGTACGTTTTAGCAACTTCAGTAAGATTAATTAAATTTAATTAGAATTGTGTATAGTTTGCACAAGGAAAAATGAATTCAATTATTTTTTTCAACTATTTCCAGCTAATGTGTATGAAAAAGGGGTGATTCTGGTTCGAAAATTTTCGAATTTTCCGAAAATTTATAAGAGTTTGTGCCCAAAATTATAAACTAATTTTTTTTCCCCGAAAATTTTTAAAAAGAATTTTTTGAAAAAATCTGTGAAAATTAAAAAGAAAGTTTTTTTAATACCATCTTCCGCTTCAAATAAAAAATGTATAAAGGAATTTTGAAGAGAGTCAAAATTTTATATCTTTTCTCACCCATAATTCTTTTTTGCTGCATCCACAAATCTTTTTTTCTACCGGAGAACAGTAATAATGCTATGTGATTTTTTTTTAAGCAATATGTTAAAATTTAAATTTACGTATTTAGATTAAGAAATTGAATTTTTGTTTTCTAGATAACCAACACACACATTGATATATGTGAGTTTGTATTATTGTATACAGAACACTTATATTTGCAAATCTATAATAAGATATGTATTAGAACATTGATATTTGGTAAACGATAAATCACAATATTAAAATTCAGATATCATGCAGCTCTAGTTTTGACATCCAGAAACAAACCTTAATATAGTTTTTATTTTAAATTAGTAGCGTATAAATTTTCAGAAAATTTTGTAGAATGTTCAGAATTTTTTTTTTTAAACTTACAATCATCCATAGTTCGATAACTAAGTTTTATTCTAAAATCTGAAAGGTATTCTATGGAGAAAATCCGTCATTTTTTTACCTAATGGAATACACGTGGAACATTTTGAATAATTCTTTTTAAAATAATTAATAATTAACGGCTTGTAAGATTAAGAAATAATCTGGAAAATTATTACACCACCCCCTCTTTAATTTGCTACTGTATCTCAGTTGGCAAAGGCAACGATTTCGTACCCGAAAGGTTGCGGGTTCGAGGCTCGAGCCGGCTTAAGATCCGCCGTGTTCATCAAAGGTGACTGGGACTCGTAAAATAGGTTCGTGATCACAATGTCCTCCAAGTTTTCAAACGATAACTCTGGGGGTGGAAAGCCAATCCTGGGGGGGGGGACTTGGTCAAATTACGAGGACCCAGCGGGTGTAATGCTACTAGAGTCCGTAGCATAACTTAAGCTACTCGTGCTCTCCGGGTGGTACTAAATCGGTAACAGCTTAGTAGCCTTGTATTGGCATAAAGGCATATATAGTGCCTGTATTGCCAGCTGCGTCAGAAAAAAAACAATTTTGAAAATTCTTTTAAACGCAAATAAAAGCATTTAACGTTCACATAAATCAGTTATTAATTGCATATATTAAATTTTGGCTAAAAAAAATTAAAAACACAAATAAGAACATTTAGCTTTTTCTTTTAAATATTGTTAATAATATTTCATTAAATATTAGCATACATTTTAAAACGCAAATAAGAATATTTAATACTTTTACATAAATATATCGCTAATAATATAGATTCAAATTTGGCATATTTTGTTGCAAACGCAGATAAGAATGTTTAAAATGTTCACACAAATACATTGCTGATAACATATCATATTTAGATTTTCAAGCAATTTTGTCAAGAACTAAATAAAATAATTCTGAATTTCCTTTATTCCTTTAAATTTCTAAAGGTAGAGATTTAGTTTGTGTTTATCTCTAACAAACAGCGCTAAGCTTCTAAGAAAACAATGAAAGTGGCAGAGTTAAGTAGTCAAGATGCGAACTAATTTCGTATATCGAGATTTAATAGATGGAAAACATATTAATCGTAATTAAATACTTAACTACCGTTAAAAAGAGGGGGGGATCCAATAAATTTAATGGGATAAAAGCTTTTATGTACATAGGGGTGATACAACAGGAAAGGAGGGGGGGAAATTCCATTAACATGCAACACAAAACACAAAGAAAAAGGGGGAAAGTGAAAAAAAGGGACTTACAAAAGAAAAAAAAAACATTATTCCGTAATAGAAAATTGGCATCGCCAGAGATAAGAAAAAGGGCAAAGTAAGAATCTGTTACGGTAACAAAAAAATAAATAAAAAAAAAATGAGTCGCACCGTAAATGTTGCCAAACACCCTCTTACAAAACAAAACGGACGAGAGAGAAAAAAATTAACGACCCATTCCTGGATAGTTTTCGTCTGCCGGAGGTATTTTTTCCTTTTTTAATCCGCAAACGAGGTATTTATTTAATCTTCTGTCTGAGGAAGAGGGGGGAAACAAATAAAACGTCGCTGAGAATTTTGTGAAAGATCGAAATGAGGACACATCGTTTGGTAATCAACGAAACTACTACCCATTTCCGGGGAAATGATTGGGTCATTTATTCAACTTACAGCTAAATGGGACTTTCTTTCGAAGTATTGTAGAATCACGATTATCCGGGACTTCTATCAACCCAGTACGTCCTTTATAAGTCCTCCCTGTATAATAGAAGGTAAAACTTTCCTACCGAAATATGACTTGAAAAATAGTAAGGCACAAATTGAATTTGCAGGCTTCTGTTTTGTTGCTCTGTGCTGAACTGTTTCGATTTCTCAGTGTGATGAAAATCATCGAAATGCAGCTATTTTGCTTTTTCGTAGGTAAAATCTTTGTACCGGAATGTTTATTAGAATTGTAATAGTATTAATATACAACTACTGACTCAAACGTATAATTGTTTTATATTTCACACTCTAGTATATGTGTGTATATGAATGTATAAATGTATATATGTATATATATGAATGTATGTATATATTTATGTATATATATATATATATATATGAATATATGTATATATATGTATATATTTATGTATATATTTATGTATATATATGTATATATTTATGTATATATATGTATATATTTATGTATATATATGTATATATTTATGTATATATATATGTATATATTTATGTATATATATATGTATATATTTATGTATATGTATAATATGTATATTATATATGTTATGTATATATATATTGTATATGTATATATATGTATATGTATATATATTATATGTATATATATGTATATGTATATATATGTATATGTATATATATGTATATGTATATATATTTTTTGTATATGTATGTATATGTATATTTTGTATATGTATATGTATGTATAGATATATGTATGTATATGTATATATGTATGTATAAATATGTATGTATTATATGTATGTATATATATGTATGTATATATATGTATATAAATATGTTTGATATATGTATATATATATATATTGTATATATTTTATGTATATATATATTATGTATATATATATGTATAAATATATATGTATTTTTATGTGTATATATATATGTATAAATATATATATATGTATATGTATATGTATATGTATATTTTTATGTGTATATATATATGTATATATTATGTATATGTATATGTATATATATGTATATATATATTTTATGTATATATATAGTTTGTATATATATGTATATGTATATATATGTATATGTTATATATGTTTTATATAATATGTATATGTATATTTTGTATGTATATATATGTATATGTATATATGTATATATATATATGTATATATATATATGAATGTATATTATATATATATATATATATATATATATATATATATATATATATATATATATATATATATATATATATATATATATATATATATATATATAAAAGAGAGAGATGTTCCGGAATTAACAACCCATAACGGGAGCCAGAAACTGCGGACGGTAGAATCGATTACATCGTTCAACCTGTAATGGGAAATGTGCACGCACAAACTTTCCGAAGAGCCTGGTCGTTGATAGAAGAATCCCTCCCCCCTCTCTAAATCTCTTCCACCAGCTAATTTCGATTTCATATTCTTATCGTTTATATATATACTCTCCCGACCACTTCGTGAAATCTATCCAGTCTCTTCCCAAGCACGTATTGCAAACATCGGAAACGTGACTCATAAAGGCGTTTATGGAACACGTTTTCCACGATCACTCTCTCCCCCTCCTTCGATCTTCGGGTCCTCAGCAGCACGACGTGTCGATTTTCCGAACATCTGTTTCGCCCACTGGTGACAGCTTTGTCGACGGTCAGCAGCTTTTTCTCCCCCTTCCTGTGTTCGGGACGGCATCTGCTCTGACAGTTATTATGGATTTTTGTCTCAATAGTTGTCACTTTTGGTCCCCATGGAACAGACACAATAAGTCAGGAAGCTATAGAACTAGTTTCTTTATTGCCTTTGGTGGAAGAGGTGCATTCACATACTTTGTCTTAGTCTTCTCAGAACTGTTAACCCCTTCCGGTATGATTTAATAATGAAAAACTGTGCATGAAATAACCATTTAATTTTAATTTAAAAGACGTGTTTCATTTTACAATTCTTACATATTCGTAATTAACATCCACTTTTTACATAGTGTTAAATAATATCAGAAACAGTAAAATTAAGAAAATATCAAAGCAAAACATTAATAAGGTATACAGATAATAGTCTTCAAACTAGTGGTACTTTACAAAACAAAGTGCAAAAAAATTCTTAATTGTTTACACCGCCAAGTAGTCTCACTTTTAATTTGATTCTTGTAACACACACGGCATTTCTTAGTAGTTTTCTTTTATTCTGACTCATTAATTTGGCAATGACTTGTACCAAGTAAACAATGTGCAATAGTAACTTGTGATTTTCACAAGGGATAAAAGTGTTGCCAAATTCAGTACACTAGAAATTTTAAACTAAATTATCATATTTAACAGTAACTTTAATCGCATGACGAGTGTAGCTCGTCATTGTGCGGTATGGAATGAAAAACTAATGACGATCTAGACTCGTCATTTTACCGGAAGGGGTTAAACATGAGAATTCCATAGTTTTGTTACTTTTCGGCTTTTCATAACTTTTATTTCATACTAAAATGACATCGCACAGGAGGTGTTATCTCTGATTTACATAGAGCCTAGTCCTCCAAATCAGAAATGCTGTTAATGCATGAGGAATAGTATGATAATATTCACAGTGAGGACTTAGAAAAAGTTTAGTTAACACGTTGTATGCGGGACACGTACTAGTACATTTTCTGACGATTGATACTTGAGCGCGAGACATGTACTAGCATGTTTTCTGGCGATTGATACTTGAGCGAGGGTTACGTACTAGTATGTTTTCTGACGATTGATACTTGAACCCGGGACATGTACTAGTACGTTTTCTGACGATTGATACTTGAGCGCAGGACACGTACTAGTACGTTTTCTGACGATTGATACTTGAGCGAGAGTCACGTACTAGTACGTTTTCTGACGATTGATACTTAAGCCCGGTTTGCTATTATCTTGAAGTATGATTTTTTAAAGCTGGAATGTAAATGGATTTTAAGCGGTGTTTACTTACACATTATATTTCTTAAGTGATTTATTTCGAATGAAATAAAACGAAACAACACTTTAGGATTGATTTAGCAGTTCTTAAAGAAATTTAAATATTTTGTAGACAAAATGTATAAGAGAAAACTTAAAATTTTTATTAACACATTGTATGCGGGACACGTACTACTACGTTTTCT
>CM063497.1:22156195-22161195 GCA_032207245.1 Pardosa pseudoannulata
TTACTTAAACCTTCAGTGCTAATTAATAAGGCTAATTACAAAACCTTATAGAGTAATAAACATTAATCAACATTGCTTTCTGAGAGAGGCGAAGAGTCTTGTGTTGGTGGCGGAGGAGAGCCTCTCACTTGATTCGTACAAGTTTTAGACTCACCCGGACTAAGAATAGAAGTTTGGTGCTTGGTTCTAAAGAACGATATCGTATTGTTAATTGATGAATAATATTGGTAGATGGACGTATATTTATGTAAGGTATTACGTTTAAATTGCAACAATGTTGTTTAAATGAGAAATTTGTAATTGCCTGTGACCTTACTTCATTCTATTGACTATTGAAATCTAGTTATCAAACCGGCAAGCGATTTCTACATACAGTGATCCCTCGTTTTTGATGAGGACCAGAACCTTCCGCGAAAGATGAAAAATCGCGAAGTAGGATTTGCCCCTAGGAATTTCTTGTATGCGGGTACAGGAATGTTTTAAATATGTAAACAGCATTTATACTTTATGCATTTGAAGAAAAAACTACAGCAGTTTACGTATTAACTAAACGTGTCAATGCTAATAAGTATAATTGCAAAATCTTGTAGAGTAATAAACATTAATCCACATTGCTTTCTGAGAGAGGCGAAGAGTCTTGTGTTGGTGGCAGTGGAGAGGCTCTCACTTGACTCGTAGAAGTTTTAAGCTCACTCGGAGACTCTTCTGCTGGAGGCGCTGACGGTAGAGCCAGGGGGCTTTACCTTGGAGAGAAACATGGTGATGGGTAGTTGTTGTCTTTGTTTTTCCTTTTCCTTCAAAATTCCCCTGTACAAGGACATAACTCCGTCAACGCGATTGCTGAACTCGACAGCTCGAACCCTATTGTCGTCAATGTCTTGTGCAAATTCTTGCCATGTTGCACAATGGTTGCAGATTCTCCAGGGTAAAGCCACGCTTTTCAGTTTGTTCTTCGTCTTCCTCTTCATTTTCTTCCTCACTTGCAGACTTTGTCATCTCAAGAGCTCATGGTATGTACTCTGAGTCAACTCATTTCTTTGTTTGATATGCAGGAATCTTTCTCTTTCGCGTATCAACATGAAACAACACTTCTTTCAGCAATGTGGCTGCCGATATGGTTGTATTTTTTCATTTCTATTTTTTGATGAATATTTTGGAAAAACCGCCAAGCACTGAAGCTGCAAAGCATGAAGCGCGAAGTGGCGAGGGAACATTGTAATCAAATTTTCGTGCATCTGTATATCAGGATTGTCTTTATAATTTTAAAATCGTTTTTCATATTTTATTAAAAGAGAGGTTTGTAACGATTTTCTTTATAAAAATTGTCATTAAACATGTGTTTTGCAGAAAAATTTATAAAATCAGTAAAATATTTCATATTACGAATCTACTTTTAAAAACTGTTTTTTTTTTTCTTTACAAAATCCATCGCACCTTATTTTTTTTTCTCTCTTGAAGTAATTAAAACAGTACACTCACACTCGATTAAATTTTTCGTGAAACGGGAAAAAAAAGGGAAAAATTATTGATCAAAAAGAATTCTTGATTAGATAGAACTTAATTAAGTTTTCCATAATTCATAACATACTTCGAGTGTGTTTTTAATCACTTCGCTGATACGAGAAAATCTTAAGAGGGGGGGGGGGGAAGGGGATTCACGAAATTCTTTCCAGGCGTGTGATAAAATTTAACGAATTCATCTTCCGATTGTGGCAACCGAGATATTGCAGGCGATGATTCGTTATCTGTTTAATCTTGCTTTTAAGCGTTCCATTAATAATTACTGCGCTATGTATCACTTCTTAGTTTTCGGTGTTTATTCTGAACAATGCTTCTTTTCTTGTCTGAAGTTACTTTTATTATTTATTTTTGTTCTTTCATTGCTGAGTGAATTTTAAGCTCGACTTCAAAAGTAATGAATATTTAGTTTTAGTTTTTGGTCAAAGAATGTTCTAGAAAAGCCCCGGAATTTTCTTAATTAAATTGTTTTCTATGTGTGACTTAATGATTAATGTTCTCCTGTAATGATGCTACTCATTTTTATTCTTGGTTTTTTTATATAGCGCCATTGTTTGTCTCCTGGTTAATTTGAACTCGTTTTTCGAACACTTTTAAAAGTGAAAGATTTTTCGAATTTTAAGTATATTTTGTTTAAAAATGTGGTGATTTACTACTGTAATTTTCTTGAAAATTTTATTTTTCATTCGTTTCTGTTTAATTTTGTGTCGTCGAGAGAGTGTTTAGAATATTCCTGTTGTGTTTATCAGTAACAGAATCGAAGCTATGAATCAAATTAATTCTTCCGTAAAATTGTCTTTTTTCAAATTTCTACTTCTCATTGTAATGCAGTCATGCACAATATTTTTAAAGTTTAAATACCTTTTTTTACTATTAGGAATAAGAGACAAGAAAATTTATAGTTATTTGTAAAATCCTTTTAACGTGTTTAATTTTGGACGGAAAATTTTTGGCATATGCTTGCAAAGTTCTTTAAAATCTTTGTTTTTCCATTGTATCTTATTTTTAACTGTTAACACTAGAACACGCTGAGTCTTTCTACTTGGTGAAAAGAGCCGAATTGTTGGGGCGATGTAACGTCACGTGATCCTCTTGTAGCGTGTGGGGGTCGAATTGGTTATGACACGACGTTTAGTTTAGAAACAATAACAACGTTTATTTTTGATTAAATATAAGTTATGTACAAATTTTCCGAATGGAAATCACAAGGCTCAGGTAAGCTAGTGCAAACCTAAAAGTCCCAGGTTCCAGGCGAACCTAAAACACAATCTGCGGTCAGGTGCCGACAGATACCGTTGTTCAGGGGTACAAATAGGCCTGCTTGAGTCCCACACAAAACTGGAGAAAAGCTCTCCCCCCCCCCTAAAAAACCCCACCACAAGTGGAATCCTCCGCTCGTTCTCATCCTAGGCACTCTCCAGCGAAAATCTCGCGCCGCCTGACTTCACCTTTCGCCTCTTCCCATTGGCTTTTCCTTCCCGCGTAGCTGTCCTGCTAGCCTCCGATTGGTTCTTTCGTTGGCGCCTCACAGTCTGACGTTTTTGCGCCGCGTCCGACCTTCTAATCACCTCGGACAATCGGACATCTCGAGGCGTGACGAAGCGAAAACCCTTTGTAGTATAGTGACAAAAACCCAGACAGGAAGTCGCCTGGGCTTTAACAAAACCTCTTTGTGTAGCCAATGGGGTATAGCGACGCCAAAGCGCTGATGTTTGGTACCGGAGTTCATGAGTTCGAATCCTACTGCTGCGTTAATGTTCCTAATCGGCTTTAAGCAGTAGGTCCCGGTCTCATTAACTCTCGTGTTCTAAAACAGTAGACCGTAGTGCTCAAATCTAAATTAATGCACTTGTGTTTGCAACCGGTCGGAATCGGCTTTAAGGTATAGGTCCCGGTCTCAAGCCCACGAGTTGCAAAGCAGTACGCTGTAGTGCTTCAAACGAAAGTAAAATAAGAAAATAACTGAAAGGGTTATTTACTTTTATTTGTATTTGGAGGGAAATATTTCGGCAGTTTATTTAATGTATGTATAGCGCATAATTTTTCTTTTTATAAATTTTTTTTTATAAAATTTCTTATATTGCAATTTACAGGCTATAACAGATTTAGTAGTAAAGGCTTGTATAGGAACATAAGAGTCCATTAGACGTAAAATGATTTGGAAAATTTACATCGAAAATAGACTTTCGAATCTTATTGTTGGAGAGAACATGGTTCAACATGAACTGTTGCGAACGATGGTCGAACTGTTAGTTCTGATTTTCGGTACCAGATGGCATGGGGGTTCGTAGCCGTTCGGAATCAGCTGTAAAGCAGTAGAATCGCTCTCTCATTAACCCTTGTGTTGCTAAAAAGTAGACCGTAGCGCAACAATTAATCAACCAATCGCTATGGACTGTAGTGCCGGGGAGTTATCATAGAAATTTATATTATTAATAAATGGGTTGTTAAAAGTTATAATTGATTTTGAGTGGTTAAGACGCTGATCTTCGGTACTGTAATTCGGGGGTTCGAATTCCACCGTGACATGGATATTCGCAGTTGTTCAGAATCGGCTGTAAGCAATAGCCCTCTCTCATTAGCCCTTGTGTTGCTAAAAAGCTGATGATTGAGCTACAAACCAATTAACCAATGTGAACTGTAGTGCCGACTAGTTAGTTATCATACAAAATTTATATTAATAAATAAGTAGATAAGTTATAATTGGTTTTCAATGGTTAACCCCTTCCGGTAAAATGACGAGTCTAGCTCGTCATTAGTTTTTCATTCCATACCGCACAATGACGAGCTACACTCGTCATGCGATTAAAGTTATTGTTAAATATGATAATTAATTTAGTTTAAAATTTCTAGTGTACTGAATTTGGCAACACTTTTATCGCTTGTGAAAATCACAAGTCACTATTGCATACAGGCTTGCAATTCCGTCACTTTTCTCACCTTTAGTCACATTTATTACAATTGATCACTTTTAGTCACTTTAAGTAAACAGTCACTTTTTTCATGGTGTATCACAGCAAAAGTCTATTGTTGAAAAAAGAAATTCTGAATTAATAACAAAACATTTTAATAAAAGACCAAAAATTTGTATGATCTAATCTTATTTTTCTTATTAAAATGTAATTAGTCATATCGTTTCCAGAATTTAGTGATTTTAAAAAGTCGTAAAGAAGTTCCTGAAATGTACATTTAATACATTAAAGTAATTTACTTCAAAGCACACATTTCTCTTTTTCTTTTTTGTTTAGGTACTCTAATCTAGCTATGTGCATATTTCAAAATATCACTGATATATGCAGAAAATTGTGATTATAAAATTAATGTATGTATTCAAATCTAATTTATACATTTTCTTGAATAAAAAGCAATGTTGAGTTGTATTAAACAAAATTTTTAACCTTTTTTGTATTTGACGCTAAAATCATGTCTTGCATGAATCATTTGATTTAGAGTTAAAATAAATAGAAAAATCTTAATAATAG
>CM063497.1:22176195-22191195 GCA_032207245.1 Pardosa pseudoannulata
GCAATGGATCTCTGCTCACTGAGTTTTTTGGAAATGAGATGACAGACTGTTTTGGTTAGATTTTTTTTTTCTGCTCTTTGGTAGACTCTGTTCAAACTCATTTCTGCTTCTTTGTAACTGTTCTTGCCTTTGAGCATTTTAATAGAAAATGGAAAACATCTTTCTGCAATGGATCCCTGCAGATTATCAGGTTTGGGGAAATGAGATGACACTTTTTTGCCAAGATTATATCTACTTCTTTGCAGCCTTTCTTGCCTTTTGAGCATTTTAATTGGAAAAGGAAAACATCTCTCTGCAATGGATCCCTGACTATCAGGTTTAGGGAAATGAGATGACACTTTTTTGCCAAGATTATTTCTGCTTCTTTGCAGCCTTTCTTGTCTTTTGAGCATTTTAATTGAAAATGGAAAACCTCTCTCTGCTGATTATAACATTTTTGAGGATGAGATAGCAGACTGTTTTGTCAAAATGATTTCTGCTGCTTTGTATCTATTCTTGCCTTTTAAGCATTTTAATTAAAAAAGGAAAACATATCTCTGCAATAGATCTCTGCTCACTATGAGGTTTTTAGGAATGAGATGACCGGCTGTTTTGCTAAGAATTTTTTTCTGGTTCTTTGTAGCTGATCTTGCCTTTGAACATATTAATTTGGAAAGGAAAAATATCTCTGCTCAGTATTACGTTTTTGGGAATTGCCAAAATTATTTCTGCTCCTTTATACATATTCCTGCCTATTGAGCATTTTAATTGAAAAGAAAAATATATCTCTGCTTATAACGTTTTTGGAGATGAGATGGCAGACTGTTTTGTCAAAATGATTTCTGCGGCTTTGTACCTATTCTTGCCTTTTGAAAATTTTAATTGAAAAAGGAAAACGTATCTCTCTGCAATGGATCTCTGCTCACTATGAAATTTTTGGGAGTGAGATGGCAGACTGTTTTGCTTGATTTTTTTTCTGCTTCTTTGTAGCTGCTCTTGTCTTTTGAGCATTTTGATTGCCAGAGGAAAACGTATCTCTCTATAATAGATCTCTGCTAAATAAGATTTTGGGGAATGAAATAGCAGACTTTTGCTAAAATTATTTCTGCTTCTTTGTAGCTGCTCTTGCCTTTTGAGCATTTTAATTGAAAAGGAAAACATATCTCTCTGCAATGGATCTCTGCTCTCTATCAGTATTTTGGGAATGAGATGGCAGACTGTTTTGCTAAGATTTTTTTCTCTGCTTCTTTGTAGCTGCTCTTGCCTTTTGAGCATTTTAATTGTAAAAAGAAAACATCTCTCTGCAATGGATCTCTGCTCACTATGAGTATTTTGGGAATGAGATGGCAGACTGTTTTGCTAAGATTTTTTTCTCTGCCTCTTTGTAGCTGCTGTTGCATTGAAAAATGAAAACGTATCTCTCTGCAATGGATCTCTGCTCACTCTGAGGTCTTTAAGAATGAGATAGTAGACTCTTTTTCTGAGTTTTTTTTCTTTGCTGCTGCTTTTGTCTTTTGAGCATTTTAATTGTAAAAAGAAAACATCTCTCTACAATGGATCTCTTCTTAGAAATGTGATGGCAGACTCTTTTGTAATTTTTTTTTCTGCTTTTTAGCTGTTCTTGCCTTTTGAGCATTTTAATTGAAAAAGGAAAGCATATCTCTCTGCAATGGATCTCTACTCACTATGAGGTTTTTGGGAATTGCCAAAATTATTTCTGCTTCTTTGTACCTATTCTTGCCTTTAAGCATTTTAATAGAAATGGCAAACGTATCTTTCTGCAATGGATCTCTGCTTACTATGAGGTTTTGGGGAATGAGATGGCAGACGGGTTTTCTCATTTTTTTCTGCTTCTTTGTAGCTGTTCTTGCCTTTTGAGCATTTTAATACAAATGGGAAACATATTGCTCTGCAATGGATTTCTGCTCACTATGAGGCTTTCGAGAACGAGATGGCAGACTGTTTTGCTAAGATTTATTTTCTGCTTCTTTGTAGCTATTCTTGCCTTTTGAGCATTTTAATTGAAAATGAAAAACATATCTCTCTGCTTACTATAAAGTTTTTAAATTTTACAATTGTATATTATATGTATATACATACACATACACAATTTATTAATGTCCAGCTTTTATCTTTCAGATAATTACAATTTTTTTTAACCGTAAAAGTAGTTTTCTTTTATACAAAATATTGCAGCTTCATCTAGTTCGTTTTGGAAGCTTTGACATTAATTTTTTTCTTTAAAAATAAATCCACACATATAAAATGCAAAATCAATATTGCTAAAGTCAAAAGCGTTTGAATGCAGAATCAAATCTACTTTTTTAATCTTTCAAAACTCGAAAATATCAATGACGAATATATTTAAATATTTAATTAAATCTTCGCAGAAATATTTCGGTGCCGTATATAAATTCGCTTCGGCTATTTATTTCTTTTGCGTCTCTCTGCGTAATCCGGAATAATAACTGAATATTTTTGAATAATAATAATATCTGGAAAAGGCTGTTTGGCGTCTAAATATTTAATTGAGTTAACTCTCGAAATTATTCCGTTGCTTTATGAATGTTTGTGTTTGATCTCAGCTCTTCTGCATTTTTAATCAGATGAAATGCGTTGGAAATATTTCAGATTATGTGTGTACATACATACATACGTGTGTGTATATATATCTGTCTGTGTATATATATATATGTATCGGTATACATATTTATATATATATATATGGGTATACACACACACACATATATATATAATATATGGGTATACATGTATATATGGGTATACACATACATATATATGTATGTATGGGTATACACATGATATATATATATATATATATATATATATATATATATATATATATATATATACACATGTGCGTGTATATATGTATATATATGTGTGTATATATACATATGTATATATGTATTTGTATGTGTGTGTGTTTTATATATAAAATTCGTCTGTCCGTGTGTTTGTAACAGAATGCCTCCTAAACGACTGGACTGATTGTGATGAAATTTTGTGTATGTCATTAAGTTGATTCGAGAATGATAGAGATTCACAATTTGATCCGATAGAAATTTTTTTTTTTTTTTTTTTTTTTTTTTTTTTTTTTTTTTTTTTTTAAATCCAGAATTGTGCGCTTACTGTGAGATTATTATAAAGCCGCTTGAAACCTTTCCTGCCAATGTATCTGTGGGTCAGTGGTCGGCGCAACGGGCTTCAGTACGAGAAGTCCCAGGATCGAATCCCCGTACAGGCGACGTGGGAATTTTAATTTAATCTAGTTACATTTGTGAGGGCTGTACGCGTGTTGGCGTCAAGTATTTTTAAATTAATTCTTTTCCTTACCTTTCCATCAAAACGGTCCAATTTATTTATTTAAAATCATTTTACAATTTTTGGATTTACAGCGTTAAAACAGGACAAAGTGTCGGGACGTGTAGTGTATATATATTACAAATGATAGTGTTACGAAGTTCAAAAGCTGAGTTCGGGGATTGAATGGACTTAAAGTAAGACTACAGCACGGAAACAATGATTTATTGGCAATCACTTCAAAAATACATTGTCATCGCGGAACAACTCGAGCACAATGCCGCGGGCTCACGTGCAGTTTTCCGCATCAAACAACAAGCACCGGTGAAACACAACACACCGTGCGTACTTCTGATACCGAGAGATCCACTTAACGACTCTCACTGTTTGGGACTCTGCCTGCATTATATAGGCCTGAAGAAACTCCTGGAATATTCCAGAATTCGGAACCGGAAGTTGTCATGTGACGCCCCACTTGGCGATGAACTTGGCGAAAATATAGGTTGCCAAAACTGTCGCCAACGAGCCGATATCACGCCAATTTGGCGAGATACCTATAGAGTCCCATGCTAAATTTACGGTTCACTAAACAAATTCGTAACAATAGATTTGTAGATGTATTTATGCACATATATTTGTACTTATAAACGTACACATATTTATTTTTGTAATTGTAGCATTATTAATGTATATATTTTTTTCTTTCCAGGTAAGATATATTATTCGTTTTCTTGTGAAGAACTAATGAGAACTATGGTGAATGGTTTCCTGCTAAAGACTCCATGCTGAGGTACATATTTGATAACTTGAAGTTATTTCAATGCTTTCATTTTGTATGGAAATAAACACAGCAAAGCACTGTTCTCACAAAAGCATAGATACATGGATATAGAGATAAAGGTGTAGATATATGTGGTTATATATAGTGAGAGCTAAATTGATACAGTAGAACCGAGTCAATAACGAAGTCAAATTGTTTTTCGCGATTCTAAAATGAGCTTGGAAAAATGATAACATTTTAGTTCGTTGTTCATATTACAGGAACTTCTTCCCCAGAAAAACACTCAACTTCCAACAGCTGTTGCAAATTTAACAAATTAATGTATATTAAGAATACAATATTTAATTGAGATTTGTGTTATTTTTGAAAATGCGTCTTTCGATATTTAACTAAGTATAGTTAAAAAAAAATTCCATTTTCCTTTTTAAAATTCACTACTAGTGTTGATTTTCTTTTTAAATCTTTTTGGCTTTGAAACCTAAGTTCATAGATGTTTATTTTTATCATTTAAAGAATGTTCTATTGTTTTTTACCTTAAAAGTTAGTTAAATTCGCAAGCACGGAAGGTTTTTATATATGGTTTCTATTAACCCCTACCGGTACGATTTCATAATGAAAAACTGCGTGAAGTAACCATTTATTTTTTATTTAAAAAACTTGTTTTATTTTACAATTCTTACATATTCTTAATTAAAATCCACTTTTTACATAGTGTTAAGTATCAGAAACGGTAAAATTAAGATAATAGTCTTCAAGCTAGTGGTACTTTTCAAAACAAAGTGCAAAGGAATTCTGAATTGTTTACATCGCCAGGGAGTCTCACTTCTAATTTGATTCTTGTAACACACACGGCATTTCTTAGTAGGTTTTCTTTTATTCTGACTCATCAATTTGGCAGTGACTTGTACCAAGAAACTTTAAATAAACAATATGTAATAGTGACCTGATATTTTCCACAAGTAATAAAAGTGTTGCTAAATTCAGTACACTAGAAATTTAAAACTAAATTATCATATTTATCAGTAACTTTAGTCGCATGATGAGTGTAGCTCGTCATTGTGCAGTATGGAATGAAAAACCAATGACGAGCTAGACTCGTCATTTTACCGGAAGGGGTTAACCGAGATTTCCGATATCCGAGGTACTAGCGATCCCATTTAGCTCGGATAATCGAGGTTCTACTGTATATAGATATAATATAGAAAGAGATAGACAGAGGGTGATATGTATATCTATATATATATATATATAATATATATATATTTATATATATATAGATATATATCATTTATATATAATATATGAATAGAAATTCTTTACAGTATCCGTGATATAGCGACAAATGGTACAAAACTGCAGAGCTTTTAGCGCTGAATCATCTCTTATCCATTGGGAAAATGGCAAATTAAATTTTATGCATTGTACGAACCTATTAATGGCTTCGCGGAATTGAAATAGTGTTTCCTCGCCATTTCGCGCTTCATGTTTTGCGGATTCAGTGCTTCGCGGGTTTTTCCAAAATATTGATCAAAAAAATAAAAATTAAAAAATACAAGCATGTCGGCGGTCACACTGCGGAAAGGAGCGTTGTTTCATGTTGATGCGCGAGAAAGATCCCCGCATATCAAACAAAGAGATGTTATTCGGAAGAACATACGCTCTCATAAAGCGGGTGCTTGTTTAGTGCGACTCGACAATGAGAGAAAAAACAAAGACAAATATCATCACTATGTTTCCCTCCAAAGTAATCCTGGCTCTACAGTCAGTACAGAAATCTATAGCCTAAAATTTCTGAGTCAAATAGAGCCTTGCAACACAAGACTCTTTCGCCTTAGGAAAGCAATGTTATAATGTTTTTACTCTGTAAGGTTCTGTAATTAACCTTATTAGTTAGCACTGACCTTTATTGGAAATACGTATACTGTTGAAATTTTTTGTCTTATATTTTTAAATATATTACATATTTAAACATTCGTGTATCCCCATAAACGAAATTCATTAATCTTACTTCGCGTTTTTCATTTAGGTTCTTTGATTAACCCCTTCCCTGTTTTATACGGCGTACACAGCTTCTTACTGATTTGCCCTTACGGCAAATCTGATTTCTATTTCGCTTGTACTGTTTCGGCCGTATTTTTTCCAATTTTAGTAACAAATATAAATTCGTATAGATATAGAGTCCAGTAAATGATAGTTTGCAGTTTATTGTATTTTCTACTGATTGGTTCAAAAGCGCGGGTTTTTTCGCATGTTTTGTATCAGAAGACGAATTGTTATCTTTCAGTGTATAGCTTTCTGGTTATATTTTACTAACCGCCTGATAATTTTATTGATGTAAGAGTTGAATAATATATTTTTACTTTTAAATAATGGATAATTCAGAACGTATGGAGCTAATTTCTTGTGATTCGAACTGTGACTCGGAATCAGAAACTGAATTATCTGTAAATGATAGTAGCGAAAGTTTACTAGATGACCTGGATAGTAGTGACTCTGATAGTAGTACAGATGGAATCAGTCAAGCAAGACAATTTTTTTAAATTGTGATAATCCTTCGGATCCGCCTCCTAGATTTGCTTTCACTGGAATTCCAAAAATTAACTTGGATATCGATGAGACTAAAGGTAAACTTCAGTTCTATGATGCTTTCATAGAAAGAAAAAAAAGTTGTAATAAATGTTTAAAAATATTAGAAATGTTAATTTTAATAACATCTTTACTTAAAAATGTAAAATGAACAAAAAAAAATGCAATAAAAAATTGTGACATTTTTTGACCGAATTCTGGAAAAGAATGAAATTTCAAAGGTTAACCGCGGAAAACGAGGGATCACTGTACCGTTTATTTTCTCTGTTCCGAACTCAGGTTGGTCATTCCAAAATGGGTGCCTTCGCGTTGCAGCCCCAGCGTCAGGGGCAAGGGATTAAATATTTCCCTCAAATCACGTTCGGTCTTAACCTACAGCTTAGATCGGATTGAAGTCTCCGCAAATTGCGAAGTACAGATATGCTTTTATTATAGTAAAAGATGAATTAATCTTGTCATAATTATTTACGGTGAACTGTGTCCTGCCAGAGAAAATTTCTCTTCGTTACTTAGCGTGGAATGATGCCAATTCCAGTCTTCACATTTATCGTAACCCCCTCTCAAATCGAATTAGTAAGAGAAAAAGGGAATAAAAAAATACTATCTAATTATACATTCAATCTTTTGTGTGTGAGTCAGCATCTGTTTTGTCTCGCTCGTTCGTTTTATCTCTGTCGGAGAAAGAGTGCGAGAGATATGTCGGACGCCGAGTGATAGGAACTGTTTCGGAATCGACTGGAAAACCAGACGATCATTTATAATATTTAATTGATTCGTTCGCGTCGTTATCTATCAAGTTCATTCCGGGATCGCAATGAGAGAGCTACTGTGGGATAATCGACGGAAGACAGTTACAGATTATTAGGCTGTAAGCGGTCAAGACGTCAACCGCTTTATCGCAACTTACTTTAGAGCAAAGAATATAGCAGGGGTGGTTTTGATCCGAAATTTTTCGATATTTCAGAAAATTTATGTGGGTTTGTTTCGAAAATTATGAAAAAAAATTTTTTTTCCGAAAATCTGAAAAGAATTTTCGGAAAAAAAGTGCATTCTTTTCTTTTAGTATATCTATTGTCTTCTAATACACTCAAGATCCAAAGCATTATGACCACCTGTCAATAACGAGTTGGCCCACCTTTGGCACGCAACACAGCTTCAACCCGCCTTGGCATGGATGCCACAAGTCCTTGGTAGATGGCCGGAGACAGATTGTAATGTAGCCTCCACACTATGGCCAGTTGTTCACCACTTCCTGATGGTGACCTCGAACGATGGTTCACGGGTCGCATCCACACGCTGGGCCACTGAAGGAGCTGAGCTCATTGATTCGTTCATAGTCTACTGCGCACTTAATTTGCGCATCTGGCTGCCTTTGATCTTTGGAGAAAAACCGCTTCCGAAGCCATCGTCCGCCAAGGCTATTTTATCGTCTGCCGCCACCGGCCACGATAAGCCAAAGCCCCTCCAGACGGTGGTGATGGCTTGTAGTGGACCATAGTGTGGAGGCGCCTTATCAGATGCTTAAGCAACGGTTACGCAAATCCGAGATATTGCGAATGGGTGGTCTTTGAACTCTGAGCTGCCGTCCCATGACATCCCAAATGTGTTCTATCGGATTGAGATCCGGTGAGTTAGGCGGCCAGGACATTAACTGGAATTCAGCATCATGTTTCTGGAACTTTTCCGACACAATTTTAACCTTGTGACACTGGGCGTTGTCTAGTTTGAACATTCCCTTTCCAGCTGTAAAAATAGAGGCCATGTAAGGGTGCAAATGATCCGCAATGATGTTCAGATACCCTGTAGCATTCATGGTCTGCTCTGCCTTAACCACGGATCTCGGAGACGCCCAAGAGAACATCCCCCAAAACATAATACCACCACCACCGGCCTGTGTATGACCTACTAGTATGTAGCTCCCGTGTGGTCGGGTATACGCGATATTCTTTGGTTATGTTGCGCAGCATTTTTACAGCAGTGTTGCCACTATTTAAAGTCCCAAGCCTCGTATTTTTGATTTGAGCGCTACGGTCCACTTTTTTGCAACACGAGAGCTATTAAGACCGGAACCTACTGCTTAAAACCGATTCCGAATAGTTACGAATATCCATGCCATGTTGGGATTCGAACTTACGAACTCCGGTACCGAAAATCAGCGCCATAACATTCGGCTGTTATTCAGCAGTATTATTATAGCCTATATGTTCAGAAAGCAATGCTAAGTTTGTCTTCCTCTTGTGACCAGTTTTGTTACGAAGAAATGATTTTATTCTTTTCATCGTGGAAAAATATCTTCCATCGTTTGCAATAAAAACTAGTACCGTACACAAATTTTAATAAATTTTAAAAACAATCTTGTAATATATATCTCGGAAATATATCTGGGAAGTTTCAGACCACTTAAGGATAAAAGTAGAAAATGAAGTACAGTGGTTATTGGGAACCTGAACCTTCCGAGAAAGCTGAAAAACAGTGAAGTAGTATTTTTCCCCTACGAATTTTCGTGTAGGCGGGTACATGAATGTTTTAAATATGTAAACATTATATATGCTTTACACATTTAAAAATTACAACAGTATGCGTATTTACTTAAACGTATCAGAGCTAATTAATAAGGTTAATTACAAAACCTTATAGAGTAATAAACATTAATCAACATTGCTTTCTGAGAGAGGCGAAGAGTCTTGTGTTGGTGGCGGAGGAGAGGCTCTCACTTGACTCGTAGAAGTTTTAGGCTCACTCGGAGACTCTTCTGCTGGAGGCGCTGACGGTAGAGCCAGGTTTTACCTTGGAGAAACAATTGATGGGTAGTTGTTGTCTTTGTTTTTCCTTTTCCTTCAAAATTCCCCTGTACAAGGACATAACCCCGTCAACGCGATTGCTCAACTCGACAGCTGGAACCTTATTGTCGTCAATGTCTTGTGCAAATTCTTGCCACGTTGCACAATGGTTGCAGATTCTCCAGGGTAAATCCACGCTTTTCAGTTTGTTCTTCGTCTTCCTCTTCATTTTCTTCCTCACTTGCAGACTTTATCATCTCAAGAGCCCGTGGTATGAGTCAACTCATCTCTTTGTTTTAACATGTAGCGATCCTTCTCTGTCGCGCATCAACATGAAACAACGCTCATTTCCACAATGTGTCTGCCGACATGGTGTATTTTTTTTTATGAATATTTTGGAAAAAACCCGCAAAGCACTAAAGCCGCTATACGTGAATCGCGAAGTGGCGAGAGAACACTGTACTGCGGTGAGTTTTCGCAACAGGAGGATACGTACTCCGTGACTAACTGCTCAAAACAGATTCGATCTTTAGAAATTGCGAACTACAGATACGCATCTAATAGTAAAGATGAATTAATTTTGTCAGAATTATCTACCGTGATTCTACGTTCTACCATCGAGAATTTCTAGTCATTATTTAGCGTGAAATGACGCCAATCCGAGTCTTTCCATTTATCGCAACTCCCCTCAAATCGGATTAGTAAGAGAAAAGGGAATAAAAGGTGCGATCTAATTATACATTCAATCTTTTGTGTGTGAGTCAGCATCTGTTTTGTCTCGCTCGTTCGTTTTATCTCTGCAGCAGAGATAGTTTTGGCCGCTGAGTGATAGAACTGTTTCAGAATCAGCTGGAAACGAGACAATCATTTATAATATTTAATTGATTCGCTCGCGTCGTTATCTATCAAGCTCATTCCGGGATCGCAATGAGAGAGCTACTGTGGGATAATGGACGGATGACCGTTACAGATTGATTCACTTCAGAATCGAAAACGTCGATGAAAGACATATTCGAAAACTCTGAGTCTGAAAATTTCAGATTTTTATTCACAGTTGAAAAGAATTTTCGATCTTGTTTCTGAACATAATTAGCTCTACAATGTCACTTGAAATAAAAAAATATTATGTATTTTGTAATCAGGTTTTGATTTTTTTTTTCCTTGCTGCTTACACTACCGAAGAATAGTAATAATGTTATGCGCAATATGTTAAAATCTTTATGTTTAAATTAAGATATTAATTTTTGTTTTCTAGGTAAAAAATAAATAAAAAAAATTAATGTATTATATATATAAAAAAAATATATAATAATTTTATAATTTTAAGATATATATATAAATGTATATATAATCTTTTAATGTATAATTTTTGTATATTTTATATATTTTTATTTAAAATAAAAATGTATATATATAAAGGATTTGGTATATTTAAATATAGTATATATGTTAAATATGTATATATATGTATATAAAAGAAATGTATAAATATGTATATTTATGTATATATATAAGGTTTATAAACAAATTATATATATATAATATATATATATATAAATATAAATATATCTGTGTGTGTGTATTTTATACAATGTGTTTGTATTACTTTTTAACACACCTACATTTGCAACTCTATAATAAGGTGATATATATATATATTGGAACATATTAATATATTGTTATTTGGTAAGCAATGTATTACAATATTAAAAAAGTTCAGATATGATACAGCTCTAGTTTTGACATCTAGAAATTAACCCTAATATGATTTTTATTTTAATTTACTAGCGTATACTTTTCAGAAAAATTTTGTAAGATGTTCAGATTTTTTTTTTATATATTTTTTTTTATGTTTTTATGTTTTTACTGCTTTGTTAACTGGTTAATATGCAGCGGAGTAGATACATTTTATATTCAAGATTCTACGTGGTTAGATATTCCTAGCATATATCTAAATTTATATATTTAATTCATATAAATGCATAATACATCAAATACTGCGCAGTTTACGTTGGATTGAAATTTATCTCGAGAATATCAGGGGAAATTATCAGTGAAAATTGCTGAAATATCTGTACTTTTTTCCCCGTTTACCCCTCTCTTTATATGCCGAAGTATTTTCAGATTAAACATTTGCAACTTATACCTAGCATTCAACTTATAAAGAAATCTCATGTGTCTTTTTTAGACATTTATAAATCTTGCCTACATAGAGACAAATCTCTTTCAATACAGTCTTAAGTCTTTCGTGTCATCATTTATTGTATATACAATCTCGACAATATTTTCACCGTGATATTAAGTGATATAAATTGATAAATGACCAATGTTGGTGGGCATGACATTGAAATAACCGCTACACCTTATGGCCCCCATATGGAAGTACACTTGAGTACAGTCGTATGTCTTTCTGGTCATCATTTATTGTGAGAGTACATTTAGACAATATTTTGACTGGGATAGTAAGTGATATGAATTGATTAGTGACCAATGTTGGTGGGCATGACATTGAAATAACCGGTACACCTTATGGAAGTATACTTGAGCATAGTCGTATGTCTGTCGAGTATTTTGACCGTGATATTAAGTTATATGAATTGATTGGTGATCAATGGCGTTAAAATAACCGCTACACCTTATGGCCCCCATATGGAAGTATACCTGACTGGGTTGGCTTCATTTGCCCAACCCGAAAAAACCCGGGTGGGTTTTTTCAAAAAAACCCACTTGAAAAAACCCAAGTGGGTTTTTTCAAAATTGGGTTTTTTCAAAATCATTATTTAAAATTCCACATATTTAACTAATAGAAGAAATATTGAGTTAAATCTATAATATATATTACATATTTCATCTTTGACAATGAGAGTAGAATTTTTTTTTTTAATTTGAGGAGGTCTAAACTGCTAGAAAAAAACAAAAACTTAAAAAAATTTCAGAGAAAAATAGTTATTTGTATAACAAATACAATGAAAAGATTATAGAAACAATTAAAAACCAAAACAACCAGTATTTCTGCCAAGATGATGAAAACTGACGTCTTTCAGCCAATATTAAAAAGAAATAATATGGCTAAAAAAGAATTACCCAGAGGGCTTGAGTATATTTACAAGAACATAAACAAATTAGAACTTTCTATATTGTATACAACTTATTCTAAATGTTATCCAGTCAGTGATATAAGTTTCTTTATCAGCTGTTATGATATAAGGGAAAAACTTGTTCATACAAACAATTGACCGATTAACTGTTATCTTGAAACAAGGGTATTTTAATATGATTTAGTGATATAAAATTAAATTAGTATGTAAAATTCTAAATAAAAACATTAAACTTTTATGAAATTGTTTTTAATTTTTCCCTCTTATATAGATACAAGTGTAATAAATGTGATTATTAAATAAATACTGATCTATGACAAATTAATTTATGCATAGGAGTATCCCATGCTTAGGGGTAAAATGACAAGATATTCTTTATTGATTGTTGATAAAAGATTGACTATCCATTATATATATGTTTCTTTACTCACATTTAAAAATCAAGATGTAAAAAACATAATAGTAACTGAAAATCTCATTTAAATTTTAAGATATTTTATTTGTTAGAAAAATTTTAGAATATGTAAAAAATAATTTATTTTAAAATTTCAAAATTTCTTTTAATTAAAGCAAAAATTTCTTCTGCATAACTTAATTGATTTTTTTAAATTTTTAACTTTAAAAAGTGACTAACATTTTAAATTTATTTTGATCAAGCAATTATATATCCTGTCCTCTTACATATAAATTATAGAGACAAAACCCTGATAAAACCCAAAAAACCCTGATAAAACCCGAAAAAAACCCAAAAAAACCCAAAAACCAAAAAAAACCCACTGGGTTGTTTTTTCTGAAAAAACCCGGGTTTTTGCCAACCCTGATATGAGCACAGTCGTATGTCTTTTGTGTCATCATTTATTGTATGTACAATCTCGACAATATTTTCACCGTGATATTAAGTGATATGAATTGATTAGTGACCAATGTTGGTGGGCATGACGTTGAAATAACCGCTACACCTTATGGAAGTATAATTGAGCGCAGTCGTACGTCTTTCGTGTCGTCATTTATTGTAAGTACATTTAATATTTTGACTGGGATATTAAGTAATATGAATTGATTACTGACTAATGTTGGAAGGCATGACGTTGAAATAACCGCTACACCTTATGGCCCCCTTATGTAAGTATCCTTGCACGCAGTCGTATGTGTTTCGAGTATTTTGACCGTGATATTAAGTGATATGAAATGATTAGTGACCAATGTTGGTGGGCATGACGTTGAAATAACTGCTACACCTTATGGCCCTCTTATGGAAGTATACTTGAGCACAGTCGTATGTCTTTCAAGTATTTTGACCGTGATATTAAGTGATATGAAATGATTAGTGACCAATGTTGGAGGGCATGACGTTGAAATAACCGCTACACCTTATGGGCCCCCTTATGGAAGTATACTTGAGTCGAGGGAATAACACCTCCTGTATTTTTAATATCTTCTTCTCATTAAACTCTTTCGAACGCTGTTGACTGTTGAACTCTGCTTAATTTGCCGTAAACTTATATTCCACTGCTTCTTGCTCAAGAATTTCTTAAAGACACTTTTGAGAGAGAACAGTGGACTCATTATAGAACCCCCAAAGGCGACGTTGCCATCCGCTCAGAGAAAATTAATTCGGTGATTATTCTGGGCTTTATTTCCGTTTGCCTCTCCGATAGCGCCTCGCACAGTTTTCTCTCTCGCCGGACCAATCAGCGAAGTATTGGAAAGTTTTATTTGCAGCGGACCATTAGCTCCACTCTCTCTGCAGCCGAATGCCTTTCATTTGGAAGTACAAACAAATGAAGATTTGTTCGCGTTTGCCAGAGTGATTATGCCGGGTTTGTACTGACTTGAGAAACTTCTCTCTCTCTCTCGCACTCGCTTTCATTGTAGTCGCCGATTAGTCGGGCTAATTAATGCACGATTAGTCGCGCATAATCCTAAATGAGCCCTTTGTACCGTCTGCTAATTCTTGCCGTGCGAAAGTTTTGAAAGGGCGTCCGGCTGTAATTGCGTTAACTTTGTTTTAATCAAAACAATAGAACAACATTCTTTTCACCGCACTTTTACTTTCTTTTCTACAGAATACACATAGTCACAAGTTTAAAACTGCTTGAATCCGAAAGTAGGGGAAATCCTTGGTGACTGTCGCCAGAATTGTAGTTGTTGCAAATCTCTTAGATTAACAGAACTGGATCAAGTCCATGATACGAGGATCGCTCTGGAATTTTTGAGATATATCTAGGTTTTTAAAGTTATACTTACAAAATGTTAGGGGTGTTCAAAGTAGTCTTCTCCAGCATCAATGCACTTTTGTAGACGATTTTTTCACAGATTAAATGCCTCAAAGCCATTCATATCTTGGAATAGATGAAAAAAATGCATTTATAGTCACATCAATATCTTATGAATAGAAACGACGTCCACGTTAAGTTCTTTTTTAGATTAAAGAATAACCAAAAGTCACACA
>CM063497.1:22196195-22206195 GCA_032207245.1 Pardosa pseudoannulata
CATGTTAGTTGCCAACTTTAATTTATCTTGTTATATTACGTGATAGGATGGAGAGCCGAGGTTTTAATATTGACAGTGATTATTTTTCGGTATATATGAATGATGTTCAAGATTTAGCGAATCGATTGCGAACCGCGTGGTTATGTATAAAAACAAACACACAAACGAACAAACCTCTTAATTTTCAAAGATGTATAACTTAAACGCTAGATATTTATTAGTTCGTGAAATAGACTCCTAGACTTTTATGAAAAGAATTTGTTGTTAATACCGGTGATAAAATTTTCATGGCAACAAAAAATAATCGATGATTCCATTTAAAATGATCACATATATACGCAATCTATTAGTTAAACCTAATATAAAAGAAAATTATTTACGTCATATCTAAGTTCTGTGATAAAACGTATGAAAATATTACAGACGATATTTAAAGTCCGTGAAATAGACTCCTAGACTTTTATGAAAAGAATTTGTTGTTAATACCGGTGATAAAATTTTGATGGCAACAAAAATTAATCGATGATTCAGTTAAAAATTATCACACTTGTACCTAACCTATTATTTAAGCCAAATATAAAAGAAAATTATTTCCGTAATATCTAAGTTCAGTAATAAAACGTATGAAAATAATGCAGACGATATTTAAATAATTTAAAATAAATGATTCAATGAGATGGTTAAAGGAATGGCATCGTAATGCTAGGGGGGAAAAAAGGTTATTTTTACGTATTATGTGAAAAATTGATAAATTTAATCGCCTTCTATTAACTGGGAACAATAAAGCTTGAAATAAGGGCATTAAACGCTCGAAAAGGGGGAAGTTTGAACTCGCTTTGAATATTTGCTAACCTAACTCATCAAAAATTCAATATGGATGCCTCTATTCATTCCAGGTCCAAGCGCTTCTAAGATTTAAGACTATCTTCAACTCTTTATAAAACTTAAATATTTACTCCTTTATCTATTCCGTTGTTCAATTAATTTTTTTAATTATGATAATTATAACTTTAATATGTAATTCTAATGTTTTAATTTTTACTTTTTCTTTATAATTAATAAAGGAAAAGTAAAAAATTAAAACTTGAATTTTAGAAAAAAATTATATTGTGTAAATTATCGTCTGGTATTATTCTGATCTAAAACTGCTTGGTTTTTGTTATATGTTATGCCAGAAATATGTTAACATATTTTCGATTAAATATATTGCTGATAATATAGTAAATAATATCTTAGTTTTAAAGGCTCTTTCTCCTTCTTAAGGAGTCTTTATCCTTACCGAAACTGTATCTTTCGAAGACTGACTCACTTATTAAAAGTGTGCAAATATTTTGAAAGATTTTTCCGCACCGTCTGCCCTTCTTTGAGTAGTTACAGACATCTCAGTTGACGGTGTAGATGTTAGCACTTGGAACCAAACCAAACCTTGTGCGTATATGTAGATGTACGGCTAAAGTTTGTCAATGTAAATTCAGATATGACCAAAATGAGTATTTCCATTGAAATCTGACCACTAGAATTTTTCTTGATTACAATACTTAGTTAAAAAAGGTGCTTCACTATCGTAAGTCCTATATAAAAGCCGATCTGCAATCTAAGCACTGGAATTTTTCCCGATTACAATACTTAGTTAAGTGGATCTGCAATATGAGCACTAGAATGTGTCTCGATTACTGTAGTTAGTTGAAAAAGACGCTTCACTGTCATAAGTCCTATATAAAAGCGGATCTGTAATCTGAGCATTAGAATTTTTTGAGATGACAATACTTATTTAAAAAAAAAAAACAAAAAAAAAACGCTTCACTGTTGTAAGTCCTATATAAAAGCAGATCTGCAATCTGAGCACTGGCATTTGTTTTGATTTCAATACTTAGATAAAAAAAAAAAAAAAGGCGGTTCACTGTCGTAAGTCCTATATAAAGGCAGATCTCCTATCAGAGCAATAGAATTTGTCTCGATTACAATACTTAGTTTAAATGGAACGCTTCACTGTCGTAAGTCCTGTATAAAAGCTTGTCTGAAATCTGAGCACTAGAATTTTTTTCCGGTTACAATACTTAGTTAAAAAAAAGGCGCTTCACTGTCGTAAGTCTTACATAAAAGCGGATCTACAATCGGAGCACTAGAATTTGTCTCGAATACAATATTAAGTTAAAAAAGGCGCTTCATTGTCGTAAATCCTATGTAAAAGCGAGTCTGAAATCTGAGAACTTGAATTTTTGTCGATTACAGTACTTAGTTCAGCAAGACGCTTCACTGTCGTAAGTCCTATATAAAAGCGGATCTGCAATCTGAACACTAGAATTTGTCACGATTACAATACTTAGTTTAAAAAGGCGCTTCATTGTCGTAAGCCGTATATAAAAGTGGGTGTGAAATCTGAGCACTACAATTTTTCTCGATTACGATACTTAGTAAAAAAGGCGCTTCACTGTCACATATCCTTCCGTATGAAAGTGGGATTGCTGTTGCCAGTTGCTCCTTTTTAAATAACGAAATATCTCGGCTACTTCTCCAAAAGGTAAGTCGCAAAGATGGGGGCCAGCCAGGTAGGGATTGGAATTTTTCCTCATCCTCTATGACTTTGAGAAGTTCAAACATCTTGATCATCTTGATCTTGGGCGTATAGATGTTTGCATTCCGAACCAAACCATACCTTTAAAGTATATATAGATATGTAAAGCTTCAACTTGACAATGTAGATTCAGGCATGTCCAAAATCAGTATTTCGTTTGAAATCTGAACACTAGAATTTTTTTCAATTACAATACTCGGCAAGAAACAAAAAAGGTCGCTTCACTGTCGTAAGCCCTTCCATATGAAAGCGGGTTTATTGTTTCGACCAGTTGCCAGTTTTTAAATAACAAAATATCTCTGCAACTTCTCTAAAAAGTAGGTCGCAACCCCGCGATAAATTTCGCGGCTTCTCGAACAAAGAAATAAAGAGTGGCGTGGAGTGTTCGTGGAACGGAATTATTTATTAAGAGTGAGAACTTCACTGTATGCCTTGGGTACGCTCGTTGGAGTTTGTCGTTTTTCTTCAAGGTCTAAAAGATAAAGCGAGAGTTGTCCTGTCCCTTGGAGACGTGAAGTGAAGAAAACTTTTAACCTGCTCTATGGTCGTATATATGTATATTAACTGTCCGGTTTCAGTATGTAGATCAAGGTTGACATCTGGTGTTTCCTTTATGCCAATCTTACGATACTCCAGTTTCTTTTTCATTTTTTGGACATTAAGGTTTATAACGGAGGGTTCGGACGGGGATTCAAAACACGGTTGGCATGATTTAAATCAGTTGATTTAAAAAAAAAATTCATTTAAATCATTTTTTTTTTCACTTCTCTTAAAACCTACTTTCGAAAAACAGGAGAATTGGGAGTCAGTCAGCCCAGATATACCAATAAGTAAATTAGTGTAAATAGATAGTAAATTTTCTAAGAATTTAGGGATTGTTATCAGAAAGTATGTAGTAGGGGTAGGTACGACTAGTTATGACTAGTGGAATTCATTTTATGTAATGGGGGGGGAAGAGAGTATTACAGAACTTGAAATCCAGTTTGTCTACCAAATAACAACAGCCGTGTCTTCGTCTGCTAGAATGGAAAGACAGTTTCCTTCATTTGGTATTTTTCATTCTAACCTTCGTAACCAATTAGGAGTGGATATAACATAGAAACTAGTGTTTTTATTGAAACAGTTAAATCCATAATTCGTTGCCAATGGCCGTGTCAGGATACGTCGTCTTCCAGGCGAACAGTTGCTCCCTCAATGTACAGTAGGTCATACACATGCCGGTGGTATCATGCTTTGGGGGACGTTCTCTTGGGCGTCTCAGGGACCTGTGGTTGGGGTAGAGCAGACCATGAATGCTACGGGGTATCTGAACATCATGATGGACCAGTTACATGGCCTCTGTTTTTCCAGCTGGAATTGGAATGTTTCAATAGGACAACGCCCCTTGTCACAAGGCTAAAATTATGTTGGAGTGGTTCCAGGAACATGATGCTGAATTCCAGTTAATGTCCTGGCCGCCTAACTCACCTCATCTCAATCGGATAGATCACATTTGGGATGTCATGGGACGGCAGCTCAGAGCTCAAAGACCGCCCATTCGCAATATCTCGGATTTGCGTAACCGTTGCTTCAACATCTGATACAATCTGTCTCCGGCCATCTACCAAGGACTTGTAGCATCCATGCCAAGGCGGGTTGAAGCCGTGTTGCGCGCCAAAGGTGGGCCAACTCGTTATTGACAGGTGGTTTATAATATTTTGGATCTTGAGTGTATAAAGATATAACTAAAAATCCAAAGAATAAGATTTCCGATCGGAAGATCAAATACTGGGGAAAAAAAAACTTCGAGTAAATCGGAAGCATTTGCACCTATGCGTTACGTTAAGGGTGCCCGCCAAATAATTTTGCTAGCTAATAATTAGTAAGTAATCTATTTACTGAACTACAAATGAAAATTTATGTGCGAACATAGAGCCTGTTTTACGACAGATTATTTTATATCAGAGTTGGAAAAAAAATCATGATTTAAAAAAAAAATCAAATGTCAGATTTATTTAATTTTTTTCTGAATTCTAATTTGAATTGTGTTTTTATATTTTTTGCAATATACATGGAATAGTTTGTTATAAGTAACAACTTATCTATCTAGTATATTCTACACACTGATTACCTAAAATTAAATACATAAATTTTAATCTAAATACATTTCATTATTTTGTAATTGGATGGTGCAAACTAAATAAGATGTAAATTTAAAGAACAAATTAAATATTCATTTAATGCAAACTATTTATTAAAAAAATCACAATTATTTCAATATTTTTAAGCAACGAATTATGGATTTAACTGTTTCAATAAAAACACTAGTTTTGATGTCGTATCCACTCCTAATTGGTTACGAAGGCTAGAATGAAAAATACCAAAAGAAGAGAACTGTCTTTCCATTCAAACAGATGTGACGACTGTTGTTATTTGGTAGACAAACTGGATTTCAAGTTCTGTAATACTCTCTTTACCCCCCATTACATAAAATGAATTTCACTAGTCATAACTAGTCGTACTTATGCCTACTACATACTTTCTGATAACAACCCCTAAATTCTTAGAAAACATACTATCTATTTACACTTTACTTATTGGTATTTCTGTGCTGACCGATTCCCAATTCTCCTGTCTTTTGAGCCGAACGATGGCCGATTGGTTAGGGTGTATCAATAATCTTTTTAATCCAGAAGTCCACGTATGTGGTGTTTTTTTTATTTAATTTTATTTTTATTTTAGATTTTGAACAGTTGGGGTTAAGAATATAGGTTCGGAGCTAATGACACTAATCCCCTATATAATAATAAGTTATCTGGAACGATGGTCGAATGGTAGAACGCTACTCTTTGATACCGGAGTTTGCGGGTTCGAATCCCGCTACTGAGATCGATGTTCGGAATTGTCTTTAAGCTGTAGGTCCCGGTCTCACTATTCCTCGTGAGCAAAATAATAGACCGTAGTGCTGAAAACCAAAACCAAAAATCAATTTTCTGATTGGTTGGGGTGCTGGCCTTCGGTACCAGAGTTCGTGGGTTCGAATCCCACAGTGGTATGGATGTTCGTAGCCGTTCGGAATCGGCGTTAAGCAGTAGGTCCCGGTCTCATTAGCCCTCGTGTTGCAAAAAGTAGACCGTAGCACTCCAAACCAAACCAAACCTGTCTTTTGAATGTGGGTTTTAAGAGAAGTGAAGAAAAATATGATTTAAATCAATGATTTTTTTAAATCAACTGATTTAAATCATGCTAACCCTGCTTTATATCGTTAAAAAAATTTTAAATTATCCGTTTACATCGCTAAAAACTATGAAGGAAAAGAATCTGAAAAAGAATTACGATCTGCCTTCCTACCTCCAACTGTTACATACGCATCTGTCTGTTTATAGTTTTTAAAAAGAAAAAGAAAATACCTCTTTGCAATTAGATTATTTTCGCATATTTTGACAACTGTGTCATTTTTAATTTTTTTGTCGCCGAAGGATTTATTCACTGCACACGAATAATTAGAGATGGATAACCGCCGTGTCGAAATGCCGCCGGATAGTGATTCCCGCTGTGTCAACAGGGCGACACGCCGGGATCCGACGTTTAGCGACAGCTATGTGACGTTTGGAATTTTTTTATTTCATTTGCGTATTAGATACGGTCGCGAATGTGTAAACAATGCGTCATTCCATTTGACGTCTGAATGTCAAGCAGTTGGAGAGCGTCGCCGGGCTGGAATCTGAAGATAGAATCGTCTCGTGAAAAACATATTTTATGTTCTAACATTCGGACTTTTCAACACATTGGCATCCGGAAACGAGAATTCCTGTTTTCTGCTTTCGCACATCGAGATAAGTTCTTATAACGGTATTGAAAAGGTTATTCTCGAATAAATAGCGCAGTCAGTAACATCGTATGATGAATTTGTAAGCTTCATTTGCTTTTCGTTTTTAACTCAATGAGTGGAAATTAAAACGAAATGGAGATTTTTGGCCCCGATGGTAAACAGTGTTCCCGAGAAGATATTTTTGGGGTAAGAGGAGAGGACAAGTGGAAGCAGCTCTCAAAACTGAAGCTGAACTATAAGTGGCTTCCACAAGAATCGAATCCAGTACGTATTAGGTGGCTACACCTCCTCAACTGGAAACCATGGTTTTAAAAACCATGTGCTAATACGAATACGCTCAAATCCAATCTGCTACGTATCAGGTGGCTATACCTCAACTAGAAACCACGGTTTAAAAACCCTGTGTCAATACGAATACTCTCAAATCCAGTCTCCTACGTATCAGGTGGCCGCACCTCCTCAAGTGGAAACCATGGTTTTAAAAACTACGGGGCAATACAAAGACGAACAAATCAAATCTGCTACGTATCAGGTGGCCACACCTCAACTGGAAACCATGTATCGATAAGAATACTCTCAAATCCAGTTTGCTACGTATCAGGTGGTCACACCTTGAAAGGAAAGCATGGTTTAAAAAATACGTAGCAGTACAATCTGCTACGTATCAGGTGGCCACACCTCAACTGGAAACATAGTTTAAGAATTATATGGCAATACAAATATGCACAAATCCAATCTGCTACGTATCAGTAGGCCACACCTCAACTGAAAACCATGGTTTAAAAAATCACGTACCAATACGAACACACTCAAATCCAATCTGCTACATATCAGGTGGCCATACCTCAACTAGAAACCATGGTTTAAAAACCACGTGTCAATACTAACACGCTCAATTCCAATCTGCTACGTATCAGGTGGCCACAACTGAACTGGAAACCGTAGTTTAAAAATCTCGTGCTAACAACACATATACGCCCAAATCCAACCTTTTACGTATCAAGTAGCTACACCTTAACTGGAAACAATGGTTTAAAAACATTTTGCTAATACAATTACGCTCAAATCCAATCTGCTACGTATGAGATGGCTATACCTCAACTAGAAACCATGGTTTAAACACCAAGTGTCAATACGAATACGCTCAAATACAGTCTGCTACGTATCAAGTGGCCACACCTCCACTGGAAACAATTGTTTAAAAACCTTTTGCTAATACAATTACCCTCAAATCCAATCTGCTATGGATCAGGTGGCTATACCTCAACTAGAAAGAATGGTTTAAAAACCATGTGTCAATACGAATACGCACGAATCCATTCTGCTACGTATCAGGTGGCCACAACCCAACTGGAAACAATGGTTTAAAAACATTTTGCTAATACAATTACGCTCAAATCCAATCTGCTAACTCTCAGGTAGCCACACCTCAACTGGAGACCATGGTTTAAAAACAACGTGCCAATACGAACACGCTCAAATCCAATCTGCTAACTCTCAGGTAGCCACACCTCAACTGGAGACCATGGTTTAAAAACCGCGTGGCAATACGAACACGCTCGAATCCAATCTGCTACGTATCAGCTACTATTCCAAATTTTCTCACTTTTTAGCAGTCTACCAGTCTTTTTTATTGCAGTTCTGATTTTCATTATTTCAATCTCTCTCTCTCTCTTAACCCTTTCGTGGACCTTGGGAAGATTACTTCCCATCTACATGAACTTACAAAATACAGCTGTGGGACGCGCAAATAAATAATATTGTATATAATTATAATAGAATTATAATGTATTGTCTTTACCATTATAACGATGGGAGACTGATTCCCAGTTCAGTTTGTTCTGTCATATATTGCTCGAACGATTGAATAGAATCAGCACTTCTATTTTGAAAGTTTGAAAATGTTGTGAGAAATAAAAGGCCCACGAAAGGGTTAACTAATTGGCTAAGAACATCCATGCCTGCAGCGGGATCAGTACAGAAGAGCAGCGCTCTACCTTTAGGCCGTCGTTCGACTAGTTTACAGATTTAGTTCTCTTTTCTCTTACATGCATATATAATCTTAGAACGCTGCTCTTCGGTACAGGAGTTTGCGGGGTCGAATCCCGCTGCTGCACGGATGTTTGTAGCCGTTCGGAATCATCTTTAAGCAGTAGGTCCCGGCCTCATTAGCCATCGGGAGCAAAATAGTAAATCGTAGCGCTCGGAACTAAATAAAATATAAAAAATTCACTAAATAAATGTTTCAAGAAGTTTTTGTGATTTCAAATAACATTTACATAAAACTTGAGAAATTTTGGACTCTTCTGGCTTACGTTTCCTTTTTATTGAGGATTTTCAGCATATTATTAGAAATATAATGCCTACTTTGTATTTATTTTTGATTTCCAATGTTATTAGAAATATGCTTTGTGTTTAATTTATTGATTTTCAATATGTTATTAGAAATACAATGTTTAGTTTGCGTTTCATTTATTTTTGATTTTCAATGTTATTAGAAATATAATGTGTAGTTTGCGTTTCATTAATTTTTGATTTTCAATATGTTGTTAGAATTATAATGATTAGTGTGCATTTATTTTTGGTTTTCAATATGTTTGGGGAAATACAATGCGTAGTTTGAGTTTCATTTATTGTTGATTTTCAATATGTTATTAGAAATACAATGCTTAGTTTTCGTCTCATTTATTTTCAATATGTTATTAGAAATACAATGCTTAGTTTTCGTCTCATATATTTTCAATATGCTATTAGAAATTCAATGCTTAGTTTGCGTTTCATTTATTTTTGATTTTCAATTTGTTATTAGAAATATAATGCTTACTGCGCGTTTCATTTATTTTTGATTTTTAATGTTACTAGAAATATTTTAATTTGTGTTTAATTTGTTGATATTCAATATGTTATTAGAAGTATGCTTTCTTTGTGTTTATTATTGATATTCAATATGTTATAAGAAATATAATGCTTACTTTGTGTTTAATTTATTTTGTTTTCAATATATTTTGGGATATATAATGCTTACTTTTATGTTTCATTTAATTTTGATTTTCAATATGTTATTAGAAATATAATGCTTATAATGATTAATATGTGCATGTGAGTTAACACTTTTTTTTTCCATTTTAGGTAAGTGTATACTGTTTCTTTCAAGATTTCTGGATTTGTATCGGCCGATCTGTGACAATAAGGTAAATTTTACTTTAAAATATCAGTCTTAGATCAGTACAATATCAGTACGGTAAAATCGAGGCAGCTATCATGTCGAGTCAGTATTTTTTTAATCGTACTGCTTCTTTTTATACTCAGCATGAACTCTGCAAAAAGAACTGAATGATTAGAGCGCTGATTGTCTTTACCGGAGTTCCAAGGTTCGAATCTCATGGTATAGATGTTCGTATTCGAAATAGTTTTTAAGCTGTAGTTCTAGCCGTGTAAAAAAATAATATCTAAACCAAATAAAAAGGAGTATTAATTTGGTGAATATATTTATGACATATTATGTTAGAATTACTCATGTTACACATATATTATACATACATTCCCGTATGTAATCTGTCTGGTTAATAATAATTATACACACACATTTATATATATATACACATATATATACA
>CM063497.1:22208695-22231195 GCA_032207245.1 Pardosa pseudoannulata
ATATATATACACATATATGTATTATGTGTATGTGTGTGTATATATATACATATATTAGTGTTACTTATATGTAAACATGTATGCGTATATATATGCGTGTATGTATACACTGTCTACCAATAAGTATTTGGACACCTATGCAAATGACGATATATGCGGTTCTGAGGTACTTCACGGCCTCCGCCGGTATACATCGTGTAAGAAACAGCATTGGTATTAGTCGCATGCATGATGCTACGCAGTTCAAAGCTCTCTAATTTCGAGAAAGATTTCCAATTTTGGAAATTCTGAACTTAAAGGAGATGCAAGCATTCAGAAACAGATTTTTACTTGGATTTTTCATGAAAACTGATCTTAGCCCCCCCCTTCCTTAATGTAGTAGGAACCCGTCCACCAGAAACTCTCAAAAGTTATGTATACACACACACATACACGTATGAGAGAAAGAGAGAAACTAAATTGTAAGTACCAGTTGTTTAACATTTATGTATTAAATATCTTATCACATTTTAAATTATTCCCAAGTGTTTAAAATATATATTAATAAAACTTTAGTATAGATTTTCGTAAACATTCAATTAATGTTTCATTTTCGAATGCAAGAACGAACATATATTAAAAAAAAAAACATTCAGTTAATTAAACTAGTGCAGACTGAAAGTTAACGCAATCTAAATCCTTAATCACTGTTAATTAATAACGAGTTAATGATTGCGCAGACGACAATTATAATCTAAATGGGGAAAAATAATCGCCTGCATGCGAATTGATTTGGATTTGACGAATGAATTCAATTTCGCGAAAACCGTCTGCTTAGCCGGAACGGGTGATGTCGGCAGAGAAATATCGTTGGCGAGAAACGATAACGCGGGCTGTGCAGGTGTAGACGGTTTATTTTGGTTACCTGGCAATGTGGTCAATATTTTGCCGCCCCAGTATTGACTTCAGGCATCTCTCCTTCAACGTTCTAATTAAAAGCGAAAGGGGGCAATGACCAGGAGCGAAGAATGGGTGATTAGTGGGAATTCTTCGGTGAAATCGCTCCGGTATAATTTTAGAAATTTAATCAAATGAATCCTTGTTATGTATTGGACTTGTGGGGAAGCGCGCTATAAATCCAGACAGGGTCGATCGTTTTATTTTCTCTTAATTTAGTTAATTCATTTTCGATTTTTAGTGTTCTTGACGCCGTTTTATCTTCTGATGTATGGAGTATATAGAGGAAACTTCATAACGTTAAATTGGAATAGTGTCATTAGTATCAAGTTTTAGTATCGGGTATCATTAGTATGAAGTAAGTTTTAAGATTTTCAGTAAAGATAAAAAAAGGAGAAAAATATTCGAATGATTTACCATATAAAATAAATGAATATGGTGTGTGCAATAGTGGTTCTCATCAGAAAATTCGGAAATTTTCGGAATATTTGTGTGAGCCTGTTCCGAAAGTTAGAAAAAACGGATTTTCCTCCCAAAAATATGAAAAGAATTTTCTGAAAATTGAAATAAATGTTTTTAAACTATCTTCAGCTTCAGGTAAAATAATATATAGATAATTTTTGAAGATAATCAAAAAGCTTTATAGATTTTCTCACTCTTTTCTCTTTTCTGCCGCGTCCAAAAATCTTCTTTTCTGTCGAAGAACAGTAATAATATGTTATGTGATTTTCTTTTTTAAAGCAGTATGTTAAAACTTATATTTATGTATTCAGATTAAGAAATTGAATTTTTGTTTTCTAGTTAACCAACACACACATTGATATATGTGTGTTTGTATTATTTTATACAGAACACATTTATATTTGCAACTCTATAATAAGGTGACATATCTTAGAACCTAATAATATATTGATTTTTGGTAAACGATAAATTACAATATTAAAATTCAGATATCATTCAGCTGTAGTTTTGTCATCCAGAAATTTACCTTAATATATAGTTTTTATTTTAAATTACTAGCGTATACTTTTTCAAAAAATTTTGTAGGATGTTCAGAAAATATTTGTTTACTTAGAATCACCCGTGGGGAGGGGGTTTAAGGAGAAATTTTGAAACATCGATTAAAAAAAAAAAAACATTTATGAAAAGTTATTTAGTAAACAAAAGAATTTTTTTTTATTCCAGAAGAGTATGAAAAAATTATTGAATTGATATTGCCTTCTCAGTATCATTTCAACTAACTGTTTAATATGTTACGTGATTTTCTTCTTTAAAGCAATAGATTAAAACTTAAATTTATGTATTCTGATTAAGAAATGGAATTTTTGTTTTCTAAATAACCAGTTGTTATTTTAACCAAAATATACTTATATTTGCAACTCTATAATAAGGTGATTATATATTAGAACATATTATAATATTGATATTTGGGAAACGGTAAATCACATTAAAATTCAGGTATCATCCTGCTCTAGTTTTGATATCCAGAAATTAACCCTAATATAGTTCTTATTTTAAATTACTAACGTATACTTTTTCAAAAAATTTTGTAGCATGTTCAGAAAATATTTGTTTACTTAGAATCACCCATGGGGAGGGGGTTATGGAGTAATTTTAAAACATCGATAAAAAAAATTTAAAAATTTCGCAAAACTTTTTTTTTTAAAAAAAGGGTCAAAATTAGTAAACAAAAGAATTTTTTTTTCCTGAAGAATATGAAAAAATTATTGAATTGACATTGCCTTCTCAGTATCATTTCAACTAACTTTTTAATATGTTACGTGATTTTCTTATTTAAATCAATAGATTAAAACTTAAATTTATGTATTCAGATTAAGAAATGGAATTTTTGTTTTCTAATATAAGTGTTATTTTAACCAAAATACACTTATATTTGCAACTCTATAATAAGGTGATTATATATTAGAACATATTATAATATTGATATTTGTTAAACGATAAATCACAATATTAAAATTCAGATATCATCCTGCTCTAGTTTTGACATCTAGAAATTAACCTTAGTATAGATTTTATTTTAAATTAATAGCTTATATTTTTTCAGAAAATTTTGTAAGATATTCAGAAATTTTTTTCTTAATTAGAATCACCCATGTTTATTGTTACGTTACATTATTGTTTACGTTAAATTGCGATAGTTTCATTAGTATCTAAGTTTAAGATTGTCAATAGAGATTAAAAGTGGAAAAACCTAGATATTACGTCAATAATTTTCTTTTATATTTGGCTTAAATAATAGATTAGGTACGTATGCCATAGTTTTAAATTTAATCATCGATTATTTTTTGTTGCAGTGAAAATTTCATCGCGGGTATTAACAACGAATTCTACCTGCCTGTAGGGTGTTGTGGATATGATAGTTTTATTCCTGTACTTCCATTAATTACTGTAGGGAAAAAGTTGGGAAAAACTTAATGATAATTTCGACCTAGCTAAAATGACTTTGAATTATCTTCCTAAATAAATTCAACGTGATTCTAAACTGCATTCACAGTATCGTTAGAGTTTAGAGGGGTGTGAAGATAAATTATTGAGCGTGTACCAGATCACCCAAAAAAAACAAACCATTTTTTTTATCTGCCTTATAAAATACTTTACAGTTCTGGAAAATTAAAAAAAAATTACTGATCCCGTCATATGCCAGGATATATTTTAGTATATATATATATATATATATAATATATATATATATATATATATATATATATATATATAAATATATATATATATATATATTCTATATATATATATATATAATATATATATAGATAGATAGATAGATAGATAGATATGTGTATATAGATAGATATGTGTATATATATAGATATGTGTATATATATAGATATGTGTATATATAGATATGTGTGTATATATATAGATATGTGCGTATATATATAAATATATGTATATATATATAAATATGTGTGTATATATAAATATGTGTGTATATATAAATATGTGTGTATATATAAATATGTGTGTGTGTATATATATATATGTGTGTATATATATATATATGTGTGTATATATATATATATGTATATGTATATATGTATATGTTATATATATATGTATATTTATATATATGTATATATATATATGTATATATATATAATATAATATAGATAGATATGTGTATATATATATATATATATATATATATATATATATATATAGATATATATATAGATGTATATATAGATATATATTGTTAGAATGCATGCATCTTCCATCTAAAATCTGCTTTAAGTACTTGTCCCTGTTACATTCATTTCTATATGAAAAAGAGAACCCTTTCTGTTACCAAGCAACCTTTCTTTAATTATTTAATCTGGAAATACATTTCGTGTACGTTCACCTTAAATTTTGCTGTCGAAAATCTATATTCGAATGTCATAAGAAAAAGTCATTTTTAATCTATAACCATGGGTGATCTGTAACCGTAACCCTTTCACTTTTCCAATATCTCTTTTTGTCTCGTATTCATCACGATAAGGTTTAATGAACTTCTAGGCCGGACAAGGTTTACATTTCGGAACAAAACTTCCGAACACGATGTTCGATCACGGTCGAGTTACGCTAGCATTTCGATTATTAAAGAAAAGCGTATCGGTGTCTTACTTTTCATTCTTCTTTGTCTTCTCGATTATTTTAAAACGTCGATTAGTCACTCGGGATGACACTCGGTGGCAGCGACCTGACAGGTACATGTTAATTTTATGTACCTTCTTGTTGTACTAGTTTTCTTTTACAGCTGTTCAACATGAATATCTTAAAATACAGGAACAGTGCCAAGAATTGCGGACAAATTCTCAGTCTGATTCTTATTATTTTGCTACGTTGTGGGAACGTTAATCCCCTATATAATAATAGCCTGAGTTATCTGTCCGTCTGTCATCGAATTTATGACCTGGAATGGATAGAGCCATCTATATTGGATACTTGATGAGTTAGGGCTACCAAAATTCAAAGCCAGTCAAGTTTATCTTCTCCTAAACTATCCATCTGATTCTAAAATAAATTGATGTAAATATGCTTTATATTACAGCAAAAATGACTGTCGTCTTTAAAACGTTCGAAATCCAACCCTTCCCCTCTTTTCGTGCTTTTAATACCATTATTTCGAGCTCTATTTTCCCCGGTTAAGAGCAGACGATTAAATTTATCACATAATAAATAGGTAAAAACATTTTTTCTAGCATTGTGACGTCATTCCTTGAACTATCTCATTGAATCATTTCTTGTTTTAAATGATTTAAATATGGTCTGCTTTATTTTTACACGTTTTATCACTCAACTTAGATATAACGTAAAAAATTTCTTTTACATTTGGCTTAAATAATAGATTAGATACATATGTGATGATTAAATTTAATCATCGATTATTTTTTTGTTCCATTGAAAATTTTATCACCGGTATTAACAATAACTTCTATCTACCTCCCGGTTATAGTAAAAATTTGGGAAGAACTTAACGGTAATTTTGACGTAGCGATGAAAATTTTGAATTAACTTTCTAAATGAATTCAACGTGATTCTAAACTGTATTCACAGTATCGGGAGATTTTTGAGGAGTATGAAGATAAATTATCGAGCATGTACCAGATAATTCTTAGCCAAAAAACAAACCATTTTTTTTACCTGCCTCATAGGGTACTTTACATTTCTGGAAAATTATAAATTTTACTGATTCCGTCATATGACGGGTTATATGGTAGTTAAAAAGAGTGAGCCATTTACCAGTGTCAGCTGGAAAATGTGGCGAAAGGGCAGAAAATTGTCATGTAATGCAGGTCTAGCTTTCGAAGATTGCTAAAAGAATTTTAAGTCTCGGACACTCTTTTAGGTAAGAGATTTTATAGCTAATAAAATAGATTAAAAGGAATAAGATTGGAAAAGCGTAGTATTTTTAAGAGATCGTTTAAATATAATAATTTTGATATATTACATATTTATATTTTTATGTGTGCGCCAAAAATTGCCTATTTCTGCTCTAAGTCAATCCCAGAATATTCCATTTAACATATTCCATTTAAAATTTTACTGATTCCGTCATATGACGGGCAATAGATAGTTAAAGAATAAAATCGACGTCACGTGCACAGTACCATGCAAAACAACTAACTAGTTCTGTTGAGAAAATATTGTTGCTGAACTAATATACAGATGAAGATGTAAATATGAGTTAATGGCGACTGGGGATATAAAGTAGGTTCGTGGTTGAAATGTGCTCCAAGGTCTCAAACGATAATTCTGAACGTGGCAAGCCAAGTCGTTTAATGATTAACCGCGATTAACCCATGACGCCAACCAATGGCGGGACGCAATTCTCCGTTTAAACAGAGGTTAATCGCGGTTAGCGGTTGAATGACTGTGGTGAGACTGGCCCTTAGTCTTCTGCTTGGGTCTTTCTAAATTACGGGGACCCACTTGAGCTAAGATGCCGGCCCCCTAGAGGTGCTCTTTAAACGAAAGGTACACCCCTTTGTGTTAATTTGTGTTGCCTCTGGCCAAACTCTCTCCAAAACACTAAAAAATGGCGCAATCAGTTTTTCCTATGTCCGCTCTACTGCTAATTACGTCGGATGATAGCCGAATGGTAGCGGAAACGAAGGTTCGAATGTCGCTGTTAATTCCTAAGAATGTTTTCCACCTCCCCTCCACGGAACTCACCAAAGTTTTGAAACACACTGCATATCCTATACTATAATACGAGGAATGGTTGTCAAGTCGAAAATCGCCCCAGAATTAATAAACTGTAGTAAACTTGGGGATCTGGGGTTTTTGGTCACGAGGAATCGATTGGCATCGGTTTTGACGCGCTAAGGTCACGTAGTTCGGCGCTACAGATAGGGCCGGGTTCGAACCCCGGTGCGGGCAAACTTTTTTCTCATGCGTCCAAACCGAGTGAAAATTGGTACCCGGGGGTTTTCGACCACGAGGAATCGATTGGCTGTAGTTCTGACGAATTAATAATAATAATAATAAAAGTCTTTATTGATTTGTCTTTATTCCTTGATATCGGTTTCCATTTTTATTTTCTATCAACTCTAAATATTAAATTAATGTAGCAAAGTATATATAACACATAAACGATATAGTAAAAAAAAAATAATGCAAACAAAAATTTTGAAAACCAACCACAAAAAATTAAAAAATAATGCTTCACTAACGTGCCGAAACAACCTCGCCGTTCAATTTCCAAAGCCACACTAAACACAGAGCATATAACTTATCAAAGTCCGTCGCCGCGTTAGTGCGTCGTCGGCATACCAGGAGGTGCCGCTCTGACGCGCCAGTGCGTCGGTGGCAGCGAACGTGTTAAGGAACTGATTTCGATTTCAAATCACCGTCAACAAAGTTCGACATTTCAATATTCATCAGATTTCAAGCTACATTTTCAACATGCAGAACGCACCTCTACATGAAATGCTTCAAGGAGCCGGAATTTTGGAACAACAAGCGATCAACTCAATTATACCTGCAAATGGACAACTAGAAGATATCGTCATTGTCAGAATGCTTCTTCATTCAACACACTTCAATCTTTACACTGCTCACTTTGTACCATTTCTTTAATTGTATAATTTTTTGTTATCAATTACATTTTATTTTCTATGACTTTCCAAACTTTACCTTTGTATAGAATAGTTCCCTTTCCAAACAACTTTGTTTAGAATAGTTTACAATGGTGCACTTTAACCGGTTATCTTTTCACTAATGGTTTCACAAATTTTCTTATGGCATGTATTGTTTTGATAAATCACAATTGAAAATTTAAATCTTCGAGTTAGCTTCGATACCTGTTTTCTCCGAGCGGAGCTCGGTCACCCGGTACTTGAATGTAATATGTGTTAATATGTAATTATCTAAACTCGTACATAATTACCGATATGTGCATAAGAAATATTCTGCGTGATTAAACGCTAAAATGATAATAGTGCTGCCCTCTAGCGTCAAGGAGATGATTTAATAAGAACTGAATTGTTTTTCCGATTACCAAAAAATAAAATAAATGACACTAATGCCGCCAGATGTCGAGAATTTTAGGTTGTAAAACTTTTTAGTGGGATTTAAAAGTGCGCTATTAAGAATTCTTCGTTTAAAATCTTTCACTCTATAATGTGACGCAAGCGTTAGGATGTATACAATAAAAACGAACAGTAAACGCAATTTACAAAAATAAATATATTGTTTTATCTCAAATTACGTGGTTTCCATTATCCGTTCACGTCTTTGCAAAATAAATCTCCTTTTCCCCGCTTTTTAAGCCTTTTTTAAAGGAGCGCAGACCCGCTCTTCACATTTGTGTGGAAAAGAATTCGAACGCAAAGCTCTCTTTATCGGTGGCAATACCTGTGCCGCGTAGTGTAATAAACACTTATCTCTCGCTGTAAGGGCGGCCCTTTTACGGCTGGATTTGTGCCCGAAATGGCGTGTCACGAGGCAGAGCTTTAAGTTTACACACCTCTCCAATTTTAATGGAAGCGAAATGCGTCCCGCGCAGGCTCAAATTGTCATCTTTTGCAGCATCCGAATCGAAAATAATGATCGGGCTTGGAGAGAGGTGTTTCGAATGAGAGGTGGTGTGGGGAAAGAATGTATATATGTGAGTAGAAATAGGGTTCCAAGAAATGTTTCTGGGAGAAAGAAGATAAAGATACATTTCTTGACTGGGTTTTTGATACCTGGCTTCGACCTGGGCTTAACGGGTTTGGTATGACGTCATGAAGTCGTTGCCCCCTTCGAAGGATCCATAGTGACACCTGCTTAAGTGTTCCAAGGAAAGCACTAAGTACTTAAAACTTCTTAAAGCGAAAATAAGGAAACATGCATTATTATACAAACACATTCACATACACACATTATATATATGTATATGCATATAGATATTATATATATATAATATATAATATATATAATGGGGCGCGTTGCTTAAAATATTTCGGTTTAGGTTTTAAAATTCTATATGTCAATTCTTTTAAAATGGCGGCGTTTTTTTGGTTTTGGGATTTGCACACGGCACTCTGTCAGTGGGATGGGTTTTTAGAATTCGCGAGAACTTCCTATGCGGCATGATTGGCTGTCTCGTGACGTCGATTCCGGTTTTGAAATGTTTTTAAATAGGCTAGCACCAAGGTTCGAGGAACTGTTCGTTATGATTCTGACTGTTCGTTGTTGTATGTTTTCATTGTAATCATGTGAAACAGGAATAAACGAAGTTAATCGAAGCTGTTGGTGCCTCTGCATGCCACTCTCCGTCTGTTTCATAGCCGAACGATAGCCGATTGGTTAGGGTGCTGGCCTTCGGTGCCGGAGTTTGTGGGTTCGAATCCCAAAGTGGCATGGATGTTCGTAGCCGTTCGGATTCGGCTTTAAGCTGTAGGTCCCGGTCTCATTAGCCCTCATGTTGCAAAAAGTAGACCGTAGCACTCCAAACCAAACCGTCTGTTTCATAGCGGACTCCCAACGGACTCGATTACATTCCGTGGGACGGACGCACGCACGCACGCATGCACACACACACACGTGTGTGTAACGTTAAAATATTAGTTATATTGTAACTTTAATAATATTAGTTAACGTTAGTATATATATATATGCAAGTAGACATTATGTAATGCGTGTTATTTATAGCCCGAGTTCCCGTTTAGAACTGCCTTTTTTGGCGTTGCTACCTAAGAAAAATTCCTATGCCTACTTCCGCGTCAACTCTTTTACTCTGTATTGTTCCGCTCGAGGGTGTGTCTTTCGCCTATTACGTTGTTGTTAATAAGCTCAAACTATTTTTAATTATAACCCCCATTTTTAAACCACCTGATATATATATATATATATATATATATATATGCATGCATATAGACATTATATATTCATATTTATGCATATTATATATATGCACATACTTTTATATATACATGAAATAGCTTAATATAACTTCCACATAATTCAAAATACTGTAGTCATCATTGTGTCATCATCATTATTAATTCTAGTAGCCTAGTATATTAATGCATGCTTACAAAAACATCTCTTATTTAGAACACCAGATAACACAAATTCCTGTAGGGAAAAAGAACATAAAAGAGAAAATATTTGATGATATATTACATCGCGTTCTCAAAGGAAAAGCCTCGAAATCTGTATGTTAGACCTTTTTATTAACTACTGGAAGGGGCGTGGCACCAGGAATGGTGTGTTTCCGGTAACCAATCACTTCCCTTTAATTCTAGTTTATTCTATAAGTTATTGTATTTCATAATGCGCGGGAAAAATGAATCCAACGGGGCTGCGATTCTAAATTCAAAGGTGCCAGGAAATATTTACCTCGGCTTAATGAATATGGGGACTCAAGCACGTATATCGATAACGTACATATTTTTAAATAACCTTAGCACAACAAAAGCAAGATGTTTCGTTTCTAGTCTTTGACTGGGCTTTTTTTAATATCTGTCTCTCATTTTTTTCCCTTCTCGCCACTCTCTGAAGAATGGATTCAGCGCCGACAAAGCCGCAGACATTTATAAATTATTTATACACCATTTTCTGGCATCGCTGTTCTCCGCTTGCGAAATTTCCTTTCCCTTTTCATTGGGAAAACTTTTCTTTTTTTTATCACCGGGGAAAATAATAATCGTCTGGTAAATTTGTTAACAATCTCTCTTTAGATGTATCTTTTAAAGAAAAGCTTTAAAAAAATAAGATTGATTATTATGCTTAATAATCGTTCCCCAAAAATTAAAAAGACACTTCCTGCTGTAGTGAACAAGTGAATGTATATTTCATAACAAGGTTAAGACTCAAGGTTGAGCTGCGTTTTGAAACCCCTAAATACGCAGATAGACACATGTTTATTCCTTGTTAATTTAATTTGTCTTTGATGAAATTTCCCGTAAAAATGAGCTCTGCTTGGTGTACGCTGAAAAGGAAACTGCCGAGCGATAAGTTATAGAATAGAAGTTTGGTGCTTGGTAGTTCTAAAGAACGATATCGTTATTGTAAATTGATGAATAATATTGGTAGATAGACGTATATTTATGTATGGTATTACGTTTAAATCGCAACACTGTTGTTAAAATGAGAAATTTGTAATTGCCTGTGACCTTACTTCATTCTATTGACTATTGAAATCTAGTTATCAAACCGGCAAGCGATTTCTACATACAGTGATCCCTCGTTTTTCGTGATTAATGGGGACCAGAATCTTCCGCGAAAGCTGAAAATCCGCGAAGTAAGATTTGTCCCCAGGACTTTCCGTGTATGCGGGTACAGGAATGTTTTAAATATGTAAATACCATTTATACTTTACGTATTTAAGACAAAAATTACAACAGTACACTTATTTACTTAAACGTGTCAGTGCTAATTAATAAGGTTAATTACAAAACCTTATAGAGTAATAAACATTAATCAACATTGCTTTCTGAGAGAGGAGAAGAGTCTTGTGTTGGTGGCGGAAGAGAGGCTCTCACTTGACTCGTAGAAGTTTTAGGCTCACTCGGAGACTCTTCTGCTGGAGGCGCTGACGGTAGAGCCAGGGGGCTTTACCTTGGAGAGAAACATGGTGATGGGTAGTTGTTGTCTTTGTTTTTCCTTTTCCTTCAAAATTCCCCTGTACAAGGACATAACCCCGTCAACGCGATTGCTGAACTCGACAGTTCGAACCCTATTGTCGTCAATGTCTTGTGCAAATTCTTGCCATGTTGCACAATTGTTGCACATTCTCCATGGTAAGGCCGCGCTTCTCAGTTTGTCCTTCGTCTTCCTCTTCATTTTCTTCCTCACTTGGAGACTGTGTTAACTCAAGAACCCGTGGTATTTACTGAGCCAACTCATGTCTTTGTTTGACATGCACGATCCTTCTCTTTCGCGCACGAGAATAAAACAACTTTACCCCATGTGGCTGCCGACATGGTTGTCTTTTTTTCATTTTTATTTTTTTATGAATATTTTGAAAAAACCCGCAAACTACTGAAGCCGCAAAACATAAAGCGCTAAGTAGCGAGGGAACACTGTGTGCATATTTGTGAGCTAATGTCTGAAGAAACCAAAAACAAAACTTAAAACAGTCATCTCATCTAATATCCAGAAGTCATTTTGTGCTTGTCTTAAATTTTCTCTAAAAGTTATCTTCAGATTATTAAAATCTAGCAAGCTAAGGCTTCGCAATTAATGTCTTCAGGAAAAACTATTAAACATTAACCTGACCTAATTTTAAAATTCTTTTTGGGCTTGCCTTAAATTGACGTACTGCTTCTTCTAATAAATAAGTTTGTAATAGTAATTTTTTTTAATCGAATTTTTGAAGATTTAAAGGTGATACTCCCCTTCCCTTTTAAGTAGTTGGTACCGATCTCATTACGTCCATGTTGCAAGAAATCGGCCTTAACGGTTCAAAAATGAAACCAAACTTTCCCTTCTTCTTTACTTTGCTGATATCACTTTGAGAGTGAGCTTTAAAATTGATATATCGTTAGTTGGTGATGTGGTGTAAGAAGATCTTACTAGAGTATAAATTTTTTATTTTATTAATATTCTCATTAATGTAACTGAAGTAATTAAGCTCTTAGTCTAAATAGCATCCGTGTTGCAAAAATTGGCCTTAACGCTTCAAAAATGAAACCAAACTCTTTTGTACCAAACTTTCATTTCTTTCTTTACTTAGCTGATATCACTTTGAGAGTGAGCCTTAACATTGATATCTCGTTAGTTGGTGATGTGCTCTAAGATCTTAGTAGATTATAACATTTTTAAATTCTTTTATTAATATTCCCGTTCTTGTATTTTAAGTAATTCAGGTCTCAGGTTAAATAGCGTTCATGTTTCAAAAGATCGGCCATAACGCTTCAAAAAAAACTCTTTTGTACCAAACGTTCCTTTCTTCTTTATTTAGCTGATGTCACTTTGAGATTGAGCTTTAACATTGATATCTCATTAGTTGGTGATGTACTTTAAGATATTACTACAGTATAACTTTTTTTATTGTTTTATTAATATTCCCTTTCTTGCAACTTAAATAATTCAGGTCTCAGTCTAAATAGCATCTATGTTGCAAAAAAATCGGCCGTAACGCTTCAAAAATGAAACCAAACTCTTTTGTACCAAACTTTCCTTTCTTCTTTACTTAGCTGATATCACTTTGAGAGTGAGCTTTAACATTGATATCTCATTAGTTGGTGATGTGCTTTAAGATCTTACTAGAGTATAACTTTTGTATTGTTTTTTTAATATTCCGGCTCTTGTAACTTAACTAATTCAAGTCTTAGTCTAAATAGCGTCCATGTTGCTAAATATCGGCCGTAACGCTTCAAGAATGAAACCACACTCTTTTGTACCAAACTTTCTCTACTTCTTTACTTAGCTTATATCACTTTGAGGGTGAGCTTTACGTTGATATCTCGTTAGTTGGTGATGTGCTTGAAGATCTTACTAGAGTATAACTTTTTTTTTAATTGTTTTATTAATATTTCCGTTCTTGTGACTGAAGTAACTCAGGTCTGTCTAAATAGCGTCCGTGTTGCAAAAAATCGGTTGCAACGCTTCAAAAATGAAACTAAACTCTTTTGTACCAAACTTTCCTTTCTTCTTTACTTAGCTGATATCACTTTGAGAGTGAGCTTTAACATTGATATGTCGTTAGTTGGTGATGTGCTCTAAGATCTTAGTAGATTATAACATTTTTAAATTGTTTTATTATTTCCGTTCTTGTACATTAAGTAATTCCGGTCTCAGTCTAAATAGCGTCCATGTTACAAAAAAAGTGGCTGTAACACTTCATAAATGAAACCAACTCTCTTGTACCAAACTTTCCTTTCTTCTTTACTTAGCTGATATCACTTTGAGAGTGAGCTTTAACATTGATATGTCGTTCGTTGGTGATGTTCTTTAAGAAAATCTTACTAGAGTATAACTTAGCGTCCATGATGCAAAAAAAATCGGCCGTAACGCTTCTAAAATGAAACCAAATTCTTTTGTATCAATCTTTCCTTTCCTCTTCTCTAAGCTGATATCACTTTGAGAGTGAGCTTTAACATTGTTGTGTCTTTAGTTGTTGATGTACTTTAAGAAGATCTTACTGGAGTAGAACTTTATTAATATTTCTATTCTTGTAACTTTAGTAATTCAGGTCTCAATCTAAATAGCGTCTATGTTATGTTCCAAAAAATCGGCCGTAACGCTTCAAAAATGAAACCAAGCTCTTTTGTACCAAACTTTCCTTTCTTCTTTTCTTTACTTATCTGATATCGTTTTGAAAGTGAGCTTTAGCACTGATATCTCATTAGTGGTGATGTGCTTTAAGATCTTACTAGAGTATAACTTAGCGTCCATGCTGCAAAAAAAATCGGCCGTAACGCTTCTAAAATGAAACCAAATTCTTTTGTATCAATCTTTCCTTTCTTCTCTAAGCTGATATCACTTTGAGAGTGAGCTTTAACATTGTTGTGTCTTTAGTTGGTGATGTACTTTAAGAAGATCTTACTGGAGTAGAACTTTATTAATATTTCTATTCTTGTAACTTTAGTAATTCAGGTCTCAATCTAAATAGCGTCTATGTTATGTTCCAAAAAATCGGCCGTAACGCTTCAAAAATGAAACCAAGCTCTTTTGTACCAAACTTTCCTTTCTTCTTTTCTTTACTTATCTGATATCGTTTTGAAAGTGAGCTTTAGCACTGATATCTCATTAGTGGTGATGTGCTTTAAGATCTTACTAGAGTATAACTTAGCGTCCATGCTGCAAAAAAAATCGGCCGTAACGCTTCTAAAATGAAACCAAATTCTTTTGTATCAATCTTTCCTTTCCTCTTCTCTAAGCTGATATCACTTTGAGAGTGAGCTTTAACATTGTTGTGTCTTTAGTTGGTGATGTACTTTAAGAAGATCTTACTGGAGTAGAACTTTATTAATATTTCTATTCTTGTAACTTTAGTAATTCAGGTCTCAATCTAAATAGCGTCTATGTTATGTTCCAAAAAATCGGCCGTAACGCTTCAAAAATGAAACCAAGCTCTTTTGTACCAAACTTTCCTTTCTTCTTTTCTTTACTTATCTGATATCGTTTTGAAAGTGAGCTTTAGCACTGATATCTCATTAGTGGTGATGTGCTTTAAGATCTTACTAGAGTATAACTTAGCGTCCATGCTGCAAAAAAAATCGGCCGTAACGCTTCTAAAATGAAACCAAATTCTTTTGTATCAATCTTTCCTTTCCTCTTCTCTAAGCTGATATCACTTTGAGAGTGAGCTTTAACATTGTTGTGTCTTTAGTTGGTGATGTACTTTAAGAAGATCTTACTGGAGTAGAACTTTATTAATATTTCTATTCTTGTAACTTTAGTAATTCAGGTCTCAATCTAAATAGCGTCTATGTTATGTTCCAAAAAATCGGCCGTAACGCTTCAAAAATGAAACCAAGCTCTTTTGTACCAAACTTTCCTTTCTTCTTTTCTTTACTTATCTGATATCGTTTTGAAAGTGAGCTTTAGCACTGATATCTCTTTAGTGGTGATGTGCTTTAAGATCTTACTAGAGTATAAATTTTTTGTTTTATTAATATTCAAGTTCTTGTAACTTGAGTAATTCAGTTCTCTGATTCAATATCGTCCATGTTGCAAATAAATCGGCCGTAACGCTTCAAAAATGAAACCGAACTATTCTGTATCAAACTTTCCTTTCTTCTTTACTTGTCTGATGTCACTTTGAGAGTGAGCTTTGACATTGCATTAGTTGGTGATGTGCTTTAAGATGTTGTAAATTAAGTAATTCAGATATTAATAAACCGATATGAGATTATCAGATAAATTCAGATAATAATCTAAATAGCATCCATGTTGGGGGAAAAAATCGTATTAAAAATTATTTGGGCTCCAAAATCCAAACCAATCTTGGTTCAAACCAAGCCATATCAAACTCTCCTTACATACCTGATGCCACATTGAAATCGAGTCTTAACATTGATTTCTTGTTAGATGATCATGTACTTTTAAAAAGATCTTACTAGAATATTATTTTTTCATCGCTTTATTAATATTCAAGCTCTTTTAACTTTAATAATATTAAATCTATCGCTAGATTTTTACTAACACCTATCTGAAATATTCTACTTTTTTTTCTCTTCTCTTTTCTCAAATTATATATGGTAATGCGATCAGAGACTATCACCTCATGAATATTTTCTCCCCGATTCTAGACTTAATAATTTCCTTAATTGTTTCTCTACTATATTTTTTTTTTATCTTCAAAAATTAATTTCGTTGCTAAGCTACCTGCTAATCTAATGGAATCTGCCACATGTTTTTTTTTTCTCTCCCCTCTCGAAAAAGTTAAATGAATTTTTCCTGCCTCTCTTTTGTTCGCGTCTTGCTAAAATTTTAGCTTTAATAATTCGGTTATTAAATTTTGGGGGAGGTTATTGTATTTCATTATAAGCCTCAGTGCTATTGTTTCAGCTTTGCCAATTTACTTCATAAGCAGGTTTTGCCCCAGAGGTATTGCATCGAGATTTAATGTGTCGTAAAATCGATTAAGGCATGTATTGAGGACTACTTTGAATTCGCGCTTCGAATTGGAACTAAATAAAAAACCGGATATTAAAAAAAAACTTTTTTTTAAATATATATATATATATATATATATATATATATATATATATAGATAGATAGATAGATATAGATATATGTCAGGATTTAAAATATAGAGTAATTTAAAAGATTTAATTAGGGATTCTTTTAATGGGAGTAACGCGCCTCGCGTCATTAGTCACATAAATACGGCTCACGCGCAGTGATATGGGCAGAGAGAGAGAGCAGGATGCACTGTCCACGGTCAGACGTGGCTCCTCGAAGCAGTGAAAACTGCCTTTATTAGCAGTTGGGCGCCAATATGAGACGCCATTGTTGAGTAGCGTGTGAAGTGGATTAGTAAAGAGAAGAAAAAGAATTACTTGAGAGTGGACTGATTTATATATTTATTAGTGTCGTTTACTGGGACCCTGTCATATATATATATATATATATATATATATATATATATATATATATATATATATATATATAATTATATATATATATATATATATATATATATGTATGTATGTATGTATATATATATGTATGCAGAATTAGATAAATTTACCCCGCCCCCTCTTTGAATTCACACGTACTAAATTTCAAAACAAAATAAAAAAACACACCTTATATTTATATACTATATATTATTCTTTAAAACATAAAAATTATATACATAATTCAAAATATTGATCAATTGTTGACTGTACAATTTTTTCTAAGATTATTTGGGCATGAACTCTCACGAACGACTGTTCGCAAAACCTGTACATCATGCTTAAATAGTTGTCTGTGCCAACCAATCAGTTTACTTGCACCAGCCACGTGTGACGCCGATGACGTAATTTAAGCTTTAGAATCTATTTTTAATTATGAAACCGGAAGGAAATATCTGGGAGGGGGAGACTCTCGCTAAGATTGCTAGAAAGGATGCCAATAAAAATAGAATCGGAATCGAAAATTAATTTAAAATAGACATAATTACTTTGGTTAATTTTTAGGATAAAATTATCCTTACATATACAGACTCCGCTTATTGTGATCAGTTTGGGAGACCGTGATTTTGATAACAATAATGATAACAATAAACGATAAGCAAAGTTAGATAAATTTACCCACTCTTTTGATTCACACGTACAAAATTTCAAAACAAAATGAAAAAACACCTTATATTTATGTTCTCTATATTATCCTTTAAAACATAAGAATTGTATACATAATTAACAAAAAATGATCAATTGTTGGTTGTCTACAATTTGTTCTAAGAAGTTCATTGATAAATTGTTCGTCATCACAATCACCCTGTCGTAACGATTTAAAATTTCTATCTTTTGTTTTAACGTTAAATCATTTCGCTTTCTGGTTTCCACATCGACAAGCTGCATGTACGCGAGCAAGGCATAAAATGGAAATACGTTCCTTCTCAGTTCCGATGATAATGTGTTGCCTTCTGCTTATCTGAAAACCACCAAATATACCTCAAAGTTAATCCAGTTAAAGTATTTTTCTTAGCCGTAAACAATATAAAATTTTCTCATTCCTCCAGCTTTTCGAAATATTCTCAATGACATTCATCCACTCATGATGAAATATGTCAATTTGTCAAAGCATACCAAATATTCTTCAGGGCGTTAATCAATATAAGGCATTTCTCCTAGCCGTAAACAATATAAAATTTTCTCATTCCTCAAGCTCTTCGAAACATTCTCAAGAAAGTTCATCTAGTCAAGACGAAACATATGTAATTTTCTAACTCGTGAAATTGTACCTAATATTCCTAAGAATGTTAATCAACGCAAAATATTCCACCAAGCACTAAACTGTATAAAAATTTCTCACCTGTCAAACGCTACGAAATATTTCTGAGAAAGAAAGTCTACGTAAAACATTCTCACAAGTCTCTGACAGTTCCAAATATTCACGTGAAAGATAAACAGTGCAAGACATTTTCACAAGTGGATAAAATCCTCTTACATGTCAAACAATTCAAAATATCTTCGCCCAAGTTAAACAGTGCCAAACATTCATATAAATAGAACAGAATAATTTTTTTCGGTGTTTACTTTCCTTATATTTATGATCGCTGCTCTTTCTAATACAGCCAAAGGGTGCCGGCACGTTCACCTCAATATTTTTTTTAGAATATATATATATATATATATATATATAATGTCGGGCTTTACAGCCATATGGAAACTCAGGTATCCAATTACTTCGTTATGTATATTGCACATTGTAGCATACAACCATCAAAAATGGCGGCGCGTGCCTAGCGTCCACATTCTAACAAAGGAGCACCATCCAGCTAGTTTTCATGTAATAACCCTTTCCCAAGACGCTCACTCTCAATCCTTACGTGTATGTGTGTATATATGTATGTATATGTATATGTATATATGTTATGTGTATATATATATGTAAGTATATGTATGTATGTATGTGTATATATATATATACATATATGTGTGTGTGTGCGCGCGCGTGTAATGACTGACTTCTCGATGAGTGGTTGCAGTCATGGCCATAAAAATGATACCGTTTCAGCTACAGACCTTTATTAAGATAACGTTGGTGAACGGGTTCCCACTTCATCATAGGGACAGGACAAACTCTATTGTCAGCCAAGTTCTATGTACAAGACACGTAACACCTGGGTCAACATCTGTGGGGAAATTTCTCTAGAAAAATATGTCTCCGCTAGCGTGTATCGCCTTTTTATTTGGAATTTTCCTAAATTGTCCGCTAGGGCCATGTAGGTTTATAATTGGCCAGGCCCCTTCTCTGAGGGCGTAACCTGTAGCCCCAGTGGTCAATTTAGGTTAGGGGTTAAAAAGGGAAATGGAAAATGACGCGGGAATTTTTAGCCCTTCATTTAAGTTTTTAAAACCCCTGAGAATTTCCCTTATATATATATATATATATATATATATATATATATATATATATATATATATATATATATATATATATATATATATATATATATATACATACATACAAGAATGTGATAGATTTATAGAAGTATTTATGCACATATATATGTACTTAAAAATGTACACATTTAATTTTTCAGTTGTAGCATTATTAATGTATATATTTTTTCTTTTCCAGGTAAGATATATTCTTCGTTTTCTTGTGAAGAATTAATGAGAATACTGCGTATATGTTCTATCTTTGATTTCCTGCTTAAGACTCCATCTTAAGGTATATATTTGATTACTTGAACCAGTTATGTCTATGCTTTCATTTTCTATGGTAATAAACACAGCAAAGCATTCATTGTTCCTACAAAAGCATACATAGAGACAATTGTGTTCCTTACTTTTCCATCAAAATAGTCCAATTTATTATTTAAAAACATTTTCCTATTTTTGGATTTACAGCGTTAAAACGGGAAAACTTCTGTTGTGTCGTCTAGTTATAATATTGTATTATATTTTTAAAAACATTAAATAATCGTTAAATCTAAACTAACAATTATGTGTTGGAGATACTAATCGGATAGGCGTCGCTTGGGATTTTACAATTTATCTTGATTAACTTTTGGGCATAAACTGTTTACTCTAATAAGCTAATTAACAATATCGCTTTTAATGGTAGCCAGTGTTGGCAAAAACCCGGGTTTTTTCAGAAAAAACACTACCCAGTGGGTTTTTTCAGGTTTTTTGGGCTTTTTTCGGGTTTTATCAGGGTTTTTACTATACTTTAATAGGTTTTAGATGCTCTTTTGGGGATTTGAAAACTATTCAGGTTTTTTTTGTTATGTAAGAGGGCAGGATATATAATTAATTGTATGATTAAAATAAATTTAAAATTTTAATTACTTTTTAAAATTGAAAAATTTAAAAATCAGTTTTAAATTATGCAGAAGAAATTTTTGTCTAAATTAAAAGAAATTTTGAAATCTTAAAATAATTTTTTTTCATATTATGAAATTTTTCTAACATCAAAAAACTGGTTTTGAATGGTGATTATACTAAAAGTTGGCTTTGAAGTAGTTGCATTTGAAGTTTTTTCTTTTCAATAAAATGTATTAAATTATTGCTCTATATTTATTAGCAGTGTTATTAATGCATTCAGAAGATATTTTTTTTAGTTAATTTGTAAATTACATATGATAAGTAGCAGAATTAATTATATATATTATACCCATGTTTATTTATTTGCAGTTATACATATTTTTTTCCCAATTTTTCTTGTCCATTTTTCAATTAATTTAATCACATGTAATACTTCAATATTCTTATTTTTTTCATCATACATTCTTATTAACTTTGTTTAATTTAGATTTTATTGTATTTGTTATACAAAGAACTATTTTTCCGTGAAAAGTTTTTAAGTTTTTGTTTTTTCTAGCAGTTTAGACACCGTCAAATTAAACAAATTCTAGGATCATTGTCAAAGATGAAATATGTAATATATATTATAGATTTAATTCAATATATTTATTATTAGTTAAAAATGTGGAATTTTAAATAAAGACTTTGAGAACCCAATTTTGAAAAAACCCACTTGGGTTTTTTCAAGTGGGTTTTTTTTTTTAAAAAACCCGCCCTCGTTTTTTCGGGTTGGGCAAATGAAGCCAACCCTGATGGTAGCAACTGTAGTCCTGAAATTTAACAATTTCAACGTTAGTAGACCAAATACTAGGACTTACAAATTATACTATTGCACTAAATCGCTATGCTAAAAAGGAAAAAACCCAAGCATAAAATATGTTACGTTAATTACGCACTTTAAATTTATAATCTTATTATTATTATTATTCATTATTATATATCTAGCATATAACCCGTCATATTACGGGATCAGTAAAATTTTTAATTTTCCAGAATTGTAAAGTACCCTATGAGGCAGGTAAAAAAATGGTTCGTTTTATGGCTAAGAATTACTTTGCAACTAAAAATAATCGATGATTAATTTAAAATTATCACGTAAATAATTTTCTTTTATATTTGGCTTAAATAATATTTTATATAATCTTTTATTGGCTTATTTATTGGCTTAAATAATATTTTATTTAAGCCAAATAAGGCAATTTGTCGCAACGTCACGAACTACTATAATGCCCTTCCCATTCATTTTCATGTTTACAACAGCCAATAGACAAACAATAAACTGTCCTTCCGTTTGAAACTAAAGCCAGAATTGTCAGAATTTGAGAATTTGCCCTACTGCGTGAAATCGCCTTATAAAAGAAAATTATTTACGTCATATCTAAGTTTAGCTATGAAAGGTATGAAAACAATGCAGACGGTATGTAAATAATTTAAAATATGAAATGATTAAATGAGATGGTTAAAAGAATGACGTCATAATGCTAAAAAAAAGAATTTATATTTACCTATTTATTATGAGATAAATTGATAAATTTAATCACCTGCTCTTGACCGGGTAAAGCAGGGCTTGAAATAATGGCATAAAAGGGTCGAAAAAGGGAGGAAGGGGTGGATTTCGAACGTTTTAAAGACGGCAGTATTTCTGGCTGTGGTTTGAAGTATATTTATACCAATTGATTATGGAATCCGATCGATAGTTTAGGAGAAGATGAACTTTACTCGCTTTCAATTTTGCTAACTAGATTTTGCTAACGATTACGATTATTTTTTAAATCGTCAAGAATCCAATATGGATGCCTCTATCCATTCCAGGTCCAACCGCTTCATAAATTTGAGGACAGACGTACAGATAACTTAGGCTATTATTATATAGGGGATATTAATCATATCTTAGATGTTTAAAAATTATGTTCGCTATTTAAATAATAGCATTGTTTAAGATATAAAAAGTGAATGACATATAAGAGGGAAAAGCGATTGTTTTTTCCTTCAAGAAGGGAAAAAACTTCAAAGCAGTCGGATCCGACTCATAATGGCAGCTGTTCACAGTCGTCCTGGTGCAGTATTTACTGTTTCTGACCTCAAAATTGATTTTTTCGATCCATCTCCGTTGGACTTGTTCCAATCAACACAAAAATTA
>CM063497.1:22236195-22241195 GCA_032207245.1 Pardosa pseudoannulata
CATATATTATATAGTTAGTTATTCCGAAAGAGTTCACATTTCTAGGATTAATCTAAGCGTAAAATTAAAGGTTTTATGTAGAGCACACATTTTTCTGATTAATTTGAATATACAGTTGGTATGTAAAGCACATATTTCTGATCAATTTAAACGTTAAAGTAAAGCTGGTAAGTCGAGCATTCATTTTTGATTAATTTAAACGTAAAAGTAAAGCTGATATGTAGAGCACACATATCTAATCAATTTAAACGTAATAGTAAAGCTGATATGTAGAGCACGCATTTCTGATCAATTTAAGCGTAAAAGTAAAAGCTCACGTTTTTGATTTAAACGTAATATTAAGCTGAATAATAATTTAAATTAAATCACTCATTTATGATTAATTTAAACGTTAAAGTAAAGCTGATATACATATCTGATCAATTGGAACGCAAAATTAAACCTGACATGTTGTAGAGCATACATTTCTGATCTATTTAAACGTGAAAGTAAAGCTCTGTTAAGTAGAGCACGCATTTTTGATCAGTTTAAATAAAAAAATTAAAGCTGATATGTAGAGCACACATTTCTGATCAATTTAAAGTAAAGCTGATATGTAGAGCACGCATTTCTGATTAATTTAAACGCAAAAGTAACAGCTCACGTTTTTGATCGATTTAAACGTACATATAAAGCTGATATGTAGAACACACATTTCTGATCAATTTAAACGTGGAAGTGAAACCTGATGTGTAGAACACACATTTCTGATCAATTTAAACGTGGAAGTAAAACCTGATGTGTAGAGCACACATCTGATCAATTGGAACGCAAAATTAAACCTGATATGTTGTAGAGCATACATTTCTGATCTATTTAAACGTAAAAGTAAAGCTGTTAAGTAGAGCACGCATTTTTGATCAGTTTAAATACAAAATTAAAGCTGATATGTAGAGCACACATTTCTGATCAATTTAAACGTAAAAGTAAAGCTGGTAAGTAGAACACATTATTTTGATCAATTTAAAGGTAAAAGTAAAGATGTTATGTAGAGCACACATTTTTGATCCATTTAAACGTAAAAGTGAAGCTGATATGTAGAGCACATATTTCTGATCAATTTAAACGTAAAAGTAACAGCTCACGTTTTTGATCGATTTAAACGTACATATAAAGCTGATATGTAGAACACACATTTTTGATCAATTTAAACGTAGAAGTAAAGCTGATGTGTAGAGTACACATTTCTGATCATTTTAAACGTAAAAGTAAAGCTGGTAAGACGAACACACTATTTTAATCTCAATTTAAACTTAAAAGTAAAGATATTATGTAGAGCACACATTTTTGATCCATTTAAACAGAAAAGTGAAGCTGATATTTAGAGCACATATTTCTGATCAATTTAAACGTAAAAGCTCACGTTTTTGATTAATTTAAACGTAAATATAAAGCTGATATGTAGAGCACACATTTTTGATCAATTTAAATGTAAATATAAAGCTGATATGTAGAACACACATTTTTGATCAATTTAAACTTAGAAGTAAAACTAATGTGTAGAGCACTCATTTTTGATTAATTTAAACGTAAAAGTAAAACCTGATATGTAGAGCACACATATCTGATCAATTGGAACGCAAAATTAAACCTGACATGTTGTAGAGCATACATTTCTGATCTACTTAAACGTAAAAGTAAAGCTGTTAAGTAGAGCACGCATTTTTGATCAGTTTAAATACAAAATTAAAGCTGATATGTAAAGTGCACATTTCTGATAAATTTAAACGTAAAACTAAAGCTGGTAAGTAGAACACACTGTTTCGATCAATTTAAACGTAAAAGTAAAGATGTTATGTAGAGCACACATTTTTGATCCATTTAAACATAAAAGTGAAGCTGATATGTAGAGCACACATTTCTGATCAATTTAAACATAGAAGTAAAGCTGATATGTAGAGCACTCATTTTTGATTAATTTAAACGTAAAAGTAAAGCTGTTAAGTAGAGCACGCATTTTTGATCAGTTTAAATACAAAATTAAAGCTGATATGTAGTGTACACATTTCTGATCTATTTAAACGTAAAAGTAAAGCTGATATGTACATCACACATTTCTGATCAATTTAAACGTAAAAGTAGAGCTCATGTGTCTGATCAATTTAAACGTAAAAGTAAAGCTGATATGTAGAGCATATATTTCTGATCAATTTAAACGTAAAAGTAAAAGCTCACGTTTTTGATTTAAACGTAATATTAAGCTGATTATTAATTTAAATTAAATCGCTCATTTATGATTAACTTAAACGTAAAAGTAAAGCTGATATGTAGAGCACACATATCTGACCAATTGGAATGCAAAATTAAACCTGACATGTTGTAGAGCATACATTTCTGATCTATTTAAACGTGAAAGTAAAGCTGTTAGGTACAGCACACATTTTTGAACCATTTAAACGTAAAAGTAAAACTGATATGTAGAACACACATTTCTGATCAATTTAAAAGTAAAGCTCACGTTTGTGATTAACTTAAACGTAAAAGTAAAGCTGATATGTAGAGCACACATATCTGACCAATTGGAATGCAAAATTAAACCTGATATGTTGTAGAGCACGCATTTTTGATCAGTTTAAACGTAAAAGTAAAGCTGATATGTTCATCACACATTTCTGATCAATTTAAACGTAAATTAAAGTTTATATGTTCATTTCATTGCCATCCGTTGCCCGCCTTTCATCTTTGGCTTTGCTTCATAATGTGACAGGCACTCTGTATTTATTCTGGAAATATTCGGCACCCCATCCACCATCTGCGCAATTGATTTCTTCGATCCATCGCTTTGGAATCGCTCCAATTTAGAAAACATAACATTCGGCGGTTATTTCGCAGAATGTGTCAGAAATAATCCCGCACTCAGCTTCCGTTCCCCGCATTTTCTTTCGACTAATATCCATCGGTAATGGAGAGAATGATTCGGTTGTGTTGCAATTTCTATTATTCGAGTTTCGGAATGATTCCCCCTTTTGTGCAAGGATAATATTTATGTAAAACGACGTGAAAACGTTCTATAAACAGGCTACATTGTTTGCGCTGTAGATATAACATATATTTGTTTATTTATTAAAATATATTAGGTTGGGTCTGAACCTGCCATATTGTATTCTTATCGTTCTATATTAACCCATGGAAGAAAAATAAAATACAATGAACTCCGCTTAATGTGATCAGTTTGGGACACCGTGATTTTGATAACAATAAACGATATGCAAAATAAGATAAATTTACCCCCCTTTAATTCACACGTACTAAATTTTAAAATAAAATGAATAAAACTCATCTTATATTTATGTATTGTATATTATCCTTTAAAACATAAGAATTGTATACATAATTACAAAAATTGATCAATTGTTGACTGTCTACAATTCTTTCTAAGAAGCTCATTGATAAATTGTTCGTAAATATAATCCACCTGTCATAACGATTTAAAATTTCGATCTTTTGTTTTAATGTTAAATCATTTCGCTTTCTGGCTTCCATACCGACAAGCTGCATGTAAGCGAGCAAGGCCTAAAATGTGAATACGCTGCTTCTCAGTTCCGATAAGAATGTGTTGCCTTCTGCTTATCTGACAACCATTTACCACCAGCAGGATGTGCGTATTTCTGAAAAATTCCAGGAACGTGTAATGCCCACCCCTTTGTTCATTCCCCATTTCCCTAGGCTGAAGAGGAGAATTCTCGGAAATTCAAACAGCAGCGAAGGGAAAGAAAATGGGTTCCTCCTGAATACATTATGGCTATTCCTTTGCCAGTTAAAATGATGTTCGGAAACTGATAACATTAATCGATGTAACGATCTCATAAAGCGATAATTTTAACTTACAAACGAATAAAGAAAATCGGGACCAAGTGATTTCGATAACAATAAGCGATTGATAACATTAACCACGATCACATTAAGCGGAGTCCACTGTACCACTTGGTGGAAAAGCAGATTCTTTAGATTGCTATCTTTTCTGTTTCTGTGTTTTTTTTTTTTTTTTTTAAGTTATCCATTTTAATTGTTCTTATTTTCGTTTGAAACACTATATCAAAATTACTCAAAAATAATTTATAAATTATTTGAGTAATTGTCGAAATAAATTTAGAATGCTATCTTTCCCAATTTTTTAATTGTAGCTAAGCTATATTTGTGAGGTTGGGGTTCGATGAAAACATCTTTTCAGTGCAAAATATAGTTTAATTACATAAAATCTTAGCTTGCACACAAAACAATTAAAGCAAAAAAAAAAAAATAAAAGTTAAACAGACAGAATATACATAATTAAAATAGTTAACACAATTAGAACCAGGGGAGGTCAAAGTGTTGCAGTGCCTCTGAACTGACTTTTTTGGGGGAAGTTTTCTCTTACGTGTGTGTTTGTTTTTGTACCGGTGGCAGCACGGTGCTGTGGCGAAGTACATTTGTTACATAATTTGTTTGTTAAATATTCTTATTTGCGTTTTGAAAAAGAGCATACCAAAATTACTCCCAAATAATTTTTAAAAATTGTGAATAATATTGGATATAAATTCAGAATGTTGTCTTTTCTTTTTAATTTATGACTGTTAAATATTTATTTGCGTTTTGAAAAAGAGAATACCAAAATTACTCCCAAATAATTTTAAAAAATTATGAATAATATTGGAAATAAATTCAGAATGCTGTCTCTTCTTTTTAATTTGACTGTTAAGTATTCTTATTTGCGTTTTGAAAAAGAGTACACCAAAATTACTCCCAAATAATTTTCAAAAATTGTCAATAACATTGGATATAAATTCAGAATGTTGTCCTTTTTTTTTTTAATTTATGACTGTTAAATATTCTTATTTGTTTTTTGAAAAATTACACCAAAATTACTCCCAAATAATTTTTTTAAAAATGTGAATAATATTGGATATAAATTCAGAATGTTGTCTTTTTTTTAAATTTATGATTGTTAAATATTTTTATTTGTGTTTTGAAAAAGAGTATAC
>CM063497.1:22246195-22273695 GCA_032207245.1 Pardosa pseudoannulata
TTCTTTTAAGCTCTGGATAACTCAAAAGTAAACAAAATCTAAATTCCCCTCTTTTACAAAATAGATTCAATCGAAGTCTTTTTCACAATTTCCAAAATGTTTGAAATATTTCACAAACGTATTAAGTTTATACTACCTGTCAATATATTGTTGGTTTCAAAAATTATTTCGTCGAATTAATTTTAGTATAATTATTGTAATAGTTATACGTGCTTTTTTAGCAATTCCAGTCTGTGCCATTTTCTTTTAAGCCCTGGATAACTCAAAAGTAAATGAAATCTAAATTCGTCTCGTCTACTAAGTAGATTTAATAGAATTTTTAAAATGTTTTAAAACATCTCACAAATTTACTTTTTAAGTTATATTACATGTCAATCTTATGTTGTTTGTTTAGCAAATTATTACGTCCAGTTAGTTTTTTATTCTATTATGGTCGTCCTTGCTTTCCTGTGACATTTTCTTTCAAATTCTCTTCATAACCCAAAAGTAAACAAAATCTAAATTAGTCTCTTTTACAAAAAAGATTTTTTTTAGATGTTTTGAAATTATTTCTCAGAATATCTTTTTTATTCTGTAATGGTTATACGTGATTTGTTGACGATTTCAGTCTGCGCCATTTTCATTTTAAAGCTCTTTTCAAAACCCAAAGTAAACGAAATGTAAACTCGTCTCTTCTGCAAAATAGAATTGATCTCTCTCACACACACACGTGTGTGTGTGTGTATGTATATATATATGTATATATATGTATGTATGTATGTATGTTAAGTCGTGGAGCAGAGTTAAGGCGAATGGAACACAGTCTTCTTGATAAGTTTTATTAACTCACCGTTCTTACGGAAAGCAACGAGCGCCATTTTCAATGTTCGTGGTCAATGTCAATACTATGCGTGATGCTATGTGTTTTTCAATGTCAATGCTATGCGTGAAGGTGTTGACCGTTCCATGTCCACGCGCCAAATCCCAACTTATCTGTTTGCAAGCTCATCAAATCGCTGAGAAATGCTTCCGCCTGACCGGATTATCCTGAAAGCTTACGCGACCGTGGGTCTTTTTCATTTATTTTATTATAAAAGAGTTCTCTTTTTAGAATCGTTTTTAACTTACATAATTTCCAACTACCCCTTTTTAGACCTCACACACACACACACACACACACACATATATATATATATACATACATATATATACATACATACACAGTTTCTACAACGTTCTGAAATATTTCACGAAGTTAATTTTAAATTTATACTACCTCTCGATCGTATATTTGATAAGCATTTTATAGCATTTTTTTCTGTAATGGTTATCCGTGTTTTAACAATTCCACTCTAGCGCCATTTTCTTTTTAATACTCTGTATAACATAAAAGTACTCGAAATCTATATTCACCTCATCTCAAAATATATTTATTCGAATAGTTTTTCACAAATTCCAAAAACATTTTTTGTTGATCTCACAAAGTTATTTTTAAAATAATACAACCTGTAGATATGTTGTTTGTTTCGTAAATTATTATTTCCATTTAGATTTTTTTTCTGTAATGGTTACCCATGCTTTGTAAAGAAATCCAGTCAGCGCCATTTTCTTTTTAACACTCTTCATAGCTCAATAGTAAGCGAAATCTTAATTCGCATTTTCTACAAAATAGATTTAACCGGAATCATTTTTATAGTTTCCAAAATGTTTTGAAATATTCCACAAAGTTATTTTTAAGTTTATTGCACATGTCTATATATTGCTTTTTTGCAAATTATTTAACTAAATTAATATTTTATTCTGAATGGTTATACGTGCTTTCTTAACGATTCCTGTCCGCGCCATTTTCTTTTTTAAGCTCTGGATAACTCAAAAGTAAACGAAATTTAAATTCGTTTAATTTACTAAACAGATTTAATCGATTTTTTGCCTTAAGTTTCAAAAATGTTTTTGAAATACCTCACAAAGTTATTTTTAAAATTATACTACATGTCGATCTTATGTTATTTGTTTAGCAAATTATTAAGCCCTGTTAATTTTTTTATTCTATGATGGTTATCGGTGCTTTGTTGGCAATTCCATTTAACGCCATTTTCTTTTTTAAAACTCTTCCTAAATCAAATGTAAACAAAATCCAAATTCGCCTGTTCTACAAAATAGTTTTAATCCAGTTCTTTTTAAATTTCCTATATATTTTAAAATATTTCAAATTTATAACTGATCTGCGTCATATTCTTTTCATGTAATTTAAAAAAAAAAAAATCATAACTCCGAGTTAGTTTAAATTCAGCTGACTTACTTTAATATGGATTTTTAAATTTATAATACCTGTAGATCATGTGTTGTTTTGCAAATTATTACGCCCAGTTAATTATTTTATTATGTAATGGATATCCGTAATTTGTTAACAATTCTCGTCTGCGCCATTTTTTTTTAAACTCGTAGTAAATGAAAACTAAACGAAATCTAAATTCGTCTAACAAAATAGATTTAATCAAAATCCTTTAACAATTTTCAAAAATGTTATGAAATATTAAAATGAATCTGTTGAAGGAATTTTTTTCTCTCCTTAAATCACCTTTATAACTCATTTTCAAATCAAATCTCATTTACATACTCTAAAAGTGTGCGAATGTCTCTTCATTTCTTTTAAAAATAATTCTCAAATGATTAATGAAATACTTTATTCTTTTAACATGCTGGAAGTGGTTTATATTTATTTGGTATAGTTTCTAAATTTTTACCTCGTTTTAATTATTTTGCGGTAATTAGCTGCTTCGAGTTTAGAAGTTGCATTTTAACGTGAGATTTACCCTAAAGTGATTACGGGAATTTTATTCAAAACTATTTTAATGGAATAATTAACTTAAGAATGCAAACACTCTTTATCTTTGTGTCTGTTACGGTCATTGTGAATTTTTAAAATGGTACTATAATTACCTTTTTAGCAACAACACAAGTTCCCTTTTTCTTTTCAATTAAATTTGTTCATTGATGCGTATGTGAGCCAATTTAAAGCACTTTGTGATAAATTTTCCAAGTTCTTTTTAAGAGTTTAAATCATGTTTGGGAAAATGGCTAGTTGCAGGAACAAGCAAAATTTACAAAGTTAACTATAGCTTGTATGCGTTTCGTAGAAACATTGAAGTTGTTGATGGTATATTTTTCAAAACGTTTTTTTCTCTTTTGCATTTAAATAAAATTTATCGGACATTCACTAATTTAAGTACTAATGAGCACTTTTTACACTATATGTAATGGCGTTGATACTCTAAAATATGCATGACTAGCACAAAACACTCTGAGCCTAATTAAAAATGCATATATTATACCAGTGGACCACACTGTATGTACGTGTGTGTATGTACAGGGTGTTTCAAAAATCAATAAAAACTAAACGATCAGTGATAGAAATACAGTTTATTTATTGTAATATGCTTGGGAAAATATTAAATTTTCAGGCAGACAAACTTTTGAAATAAGTTAAAATATTCCACAACAGATGGCGCTGCAGTCCAGAAAAATCTATACTACAATATTATTCTGTGGACCAGGTGTACCGCCACTATCCAGAAACAATTGAATAACTGGAGCAGTACATCTGTTCTGCATGTGAAGCCATCCCGCCTGTTTACACGGATGTCTGATAATGTCGTTCTCAGAATACGGTGGATATCTGGAAAATATAGTAGTTTAGATTTTTTTCCAGATTGCAGCGCCATCTGTTGTGGAACATTGTAACTAATTTTGAAGGTTTGTCTGCCTGAAAATTTACTGTTGTCCCAAGCATATTGCAATAAACTGTGTTTATCACTGTCCGTCTAGTTCTTATTGATTTTCGAAATATACCGGTCGTTTTTGAAAAACCGTCCCCCCCTTTTCGATCGTTTACTGCCATTATTTCAAGCCCTGTTATCCTCGGTTAAGAGCAGACAATTAAATTCAACAATTTATCACATAAGTTGAAGATAACGTTTTCTTTTCTAGCATTATAACGTCCTTCCTTTAACCATCTCATTTAATCATTTTTTATATTTTAAATTATTTAAATATCGTCTGCATTATTTTCATACGTTTTATCACTGAACTTATATATTACGTTAACAATTTTATTTTATACTAGCAAGTTTGCCCGTGCTTCGCTACGGTGAACTTAATATATTACTTTTAAACAAAGATTTATTTTTCGTGAATAACTCTCTAAATTCGTCACAGTTCAGTTCGAGTCATTCGCATATTTATATATTTCTATCATAGGCGTATTATAACATTATTCAGTTTTTATAATCGAATTTGCCTTATATTAAATTTGCTGAAACTTTTTTTATGGTGAAATTTAAATTTAACCCTAAATTACATTACTGTATTACTACTGTACGTTGATTAGCAACGTTAACAGATCTTGCAATATTACGTGATAGAATAGGAAGCAGAGGTTTTGACAGCAACAGTGCAATTTTGGTGGTATAAATAAATGTTGTCTAAAATTAAGTTAATTTATGACAAACCACATGGTTTTGTATGAAACAGAAACACACATTCATATCGACAACCATATGGTATAAAGATAACTATATAAAATGATAGGTTTTTATTTGTCCACGAGAGTCACTGAAATTTCTACTTTTTGTTCTTAGAATATTGTTGATAAACATTTCATTGCAACTTAAAAATTAACCAAGAATTAAATTTAAAATCAGTTCTCATATAAAAATGCTATAATTTGCGTCACATAGAAATGAAAGTGAATCCCTTTATATCTAAATTTCCAGGTCAAAATCGGATACTACGCAGACGATGTTTAAATAAAATAAAATAAGAAATGAATAAATGAAATATTTAACGGAATGACGTCATAATGGATAGAAAAATATCATTTTCACCTATTTGTTATGTGATAAATGGAAAATTTTAATCTCATTCTTTTAACCTAGGAAAACTGCGTTTAAAACAGTTACTTGGGATGACGTCACATTGCTAGAAATATTGCTTCTTTCAATTAGTTATGATGCGATAAATTAAAAAATTAATCGTTTGCGTTTAACCGGGGAAAATAATGCTTGGAATAATGACATGAAATTCTCGAAAAAGGGGGAAGGAATGGATTTCGAACGTTAAAAATTCACAAAAACCTTCCCAGGGATATACCTAAATATTTCCCAAATTTTCACGGCGATTGGATGCATAGTTTTTGAGTCTATAGAGAACATACAGACAGACACAAATTCATTTTTATATATATAGATTATTTAATTATCGTCTGCATTATTTTGATACGTTTTATCACTGAACTTAGATATTACGTAAATAACTTTTCTTTTATATCATATTTGGCTTAAATAATAGATTAGGTACATGTGGCTAATTTTAAATTGAATCATCGATTATTTTTTGTTGCAGTGAAAATTTTATGACTGGTATTCACAACAAATTCTTTTAATGAAATTCTAGGAGTCTGTATCACGGACTAAGAAATATCTAGCGTTTGTTATATATTTTAAAATTAAGAAGTATGCTCGTTTGTGTGTTTGTTTTTTATACACAACCACTGTGCAATATATTCGCTCAATTTTGGACATCATTCATATATACCGCCAAATAATCACTGCCAATATTGAAACCTCTGCTGTCCATCCTATCACGTAATATGACAAGATAAATTAAAGTTGGCAACTAACATGCGGTCAGTAAAGATAAACAAATTATTGAGCGTGTACCAGATAATTCTCAGCCAAAAAACAAACCATTTGGTTTACCTGCTTTATAGGGTATTTTACAATTCTAGAAAATTGAAAATTTTATTGATCCTGTCATATGACGGGAATTGTTAGTGCAATTTAATATCGTGCTTTACATACACATATAAATACACATATAATTATACATTAGTACACATATAAATACAAATATAATTACACATAAATTGCACCAAAGTAAAATTCAGTTGAAGACAATTTAACCTCCTTTGTTTTTTATTACTGTTTTAAGGAAAAATAAAAATTAGATTTAAAACGAAATGATTTGTTCTAAATCTTAAGAATTCGGGATTATGAAATAAATAGTTTTACGGAACTCCGATTTATAGAGAAACAATCATTGTACCTTCGAAACAGACGTTGTCCCGAAACACGAGCTTTTAAATCGGAGCATCGCGTGATCGTGAATGTAAATAGAGGCTTAATGAAGCTATTATACTGTTGCCAGTCGAATTCGAATAAATTGGAATTAAATAGTCCCCTCACCCACTTCTTTTCCGGTTTTCTTTCTTTTTTTACGTTTGCTTTTGTATTTCGTGAGTAAGATCTTTTTGGATTTGATTTTATTATGTAGACACTATTTAAATAAACGTAATCTTTGTTTCTTTACTGGATTTAAACGCTGGGTATGCTTAATGCTACAGTGACTAATCAGGCTTGAGATTTGTCGGAAAATTGAATTTTCTGTCTCACTTGAGGAAGTAAAAACCTAGATTCCCGGGAAAACGGAAGTTTTTCGTTCTTTTTGCATTCCTGGGGAAACTGTGCATCCCAATTAGTGCGTAAGTCTAAAATAGGTACCAATGCTTCCGATATACTCGGGAAGTTTTTCGATTTTTCAGTGCTGTGAAGACCCTCCTTTGTTCAGAACACGAAAGACCGAAATCAGCTGATCTGAATTCCTCCTGTTTCGATCCGGCGGCGACGCCTTGTCTGGGATGTTGACAGTTCGGTTGAATAAGCGTCACACCCTTGATCGCTTGCGGTAATGATCTCGAAGGATTGCCTGAAGAAGTCCAGAATCAGGACTGCTAGCGAATGAGAATTCAGCTAAAAAATCTAGCTGTAATCTTAGCTGGAGTTCTCAGGTAACTGGAATCGTAACTGACCAAAAAACGGTTGACGGGATCGTAACTGACCCCCAGATATGAAAAGCCAATAATTTTCTGACTCGGGGCTTTTCGACTTTTTTTTACGTAGGTGCGTTGACCTCGTGGAGGCTTCCGCGACTTTTGACCGGAACCAGCTTTTTAGCGATTGCGTTCTGGAGACTCTTAACGTCCGCTCATATAAGGAACGGCAGGGTCTCGGAAACCGAAAGGGGAATAGATTGGACCCTGGAAAGGCGTCCCCAATTTGCGAGATTATTTAATGTTTTTTCCGACTGTGATCGTCGTAGTAATTCTATGCAAGCAACACTCCTCTACATTTCGACTTGTTTAGGGAGAATTAGAATTCCTTTGTATATAACAGTATTTACTTCTGAAAAATAAGTGATTTTCTAATTCTATTGTGACTGTGATCCTTCTGCACGCTACTTCTCGCCTAATTTGTGCAAGAACTACGATTATTATATTGAATACCTAGTTATTTCATGAAATACCTAGTTATTGTGTGAAATAATGGATTTCACATATAACGGTGACATATGTACATGGTTTCCGCGCGCCTGGAAAGTCATGGAAAATCATGGATTTAGACAATGGATTAATTTTGTCATGGAAAGTCTTGATTTTTCAAGCAAAATGAGTAAAAGTCATGGATCCGCTAAACTACCGACTAAAAAAAAAAATGCATTTAATTGTTTAATTCTATTTTTACTTGTCATTTGGCTGAAGTTACTGAGTTTGGTATTTATGTATTATCCTATTGACCCTATTGCCAAGTAAAATTTGTTCACCAAGGAAACTCAAAGCAAGAAAGCTTAATGGGTGGGTAAATGTGTATTATTCTGGTTTTTTCTTAAATTGTAGATTAAAATTTAATATAATAATAATTATTTTTTAATAAAAATTAGTTAAGATTTTTGCAGAAAATAAGTTTATCTCTTGGGATATTGTATATAAACTTTATAGGGTTATATTTGGCTATTATTCATGGTCATCTGGATATTACCAAAGTACCCTGAATTCAAATCGAAAACATTTCGATTGAAAAATGGCTATATGATTAAACTTAGGTATGTAGATACAACAATTTATTTTTATGTATATGAGTTTATTAACACTTATAAAGTAAGTTTATAGTTTTTTATGATAAAATTCCTGTAATTTCTCTAAAAGCATATATTTTATTTGTATGTACGTCAGAAGTTTTATTCATATATACTTTAACGAAAGCTTTTTAAAGTCATGGAAAATGATCTGCTAAATCAGGGAAAGTCATGGATTTGAAAAATTTTATTTTGGCAGATACCCTGTATGTCTACATTTATCGAAGTAAAAGCAATATGTTTTGCGTATTTTTTTAGTTAGGAGTGTTGGCGTAAATTCAAAAAATGCTTGTTTTTATCTCCATTTTTGCCTTTTTTTTAGGAAAATATATATGTATTTATGCTTATTTTGATATTTTTCTATGTTTTCTAACCTATTTCTGCAATAACTAAAAAAATATTTCCATAAAAACCTTGTTTAAAAGTTTTGGCTCCGAACGTGGTTGGTTACCTTAATATATCTTTCATAGACTAAGTAAACCATGCCATATTTCCCTATTTTTCCCTTTATATTTTTATCTATTTACTTAAAATGCCGTTACTGCGTTAAACTACAGATTTTTCTCATTTGAAAGATGGCTCTTATAGTTTAAGAACTACGGTTAGTATAGAATTTTTTTTAATCACGAAAACACTCCAGAAAAGGAATTAGAAGAAAAGGTATGATTTACCTTCTCCTCTCCACTTCGTAGGGTCGGCATAGCGGCCTAGCCGATTGATTCTCAATTCCTAAATCATCGTCTTTTAAAGTAAAAACAAATAAAAACTCGATTAAAGCCATTTAGAAACCAAAATAAATTACAGATTCCATCCCTACATCAGGTCCAAAAATAGTATCAGAATCAATAACGACTGTCCATCTGACTATAGGCGCCTGGAACTTCGCATTCCACTGCCTGTGATTGGCTGGTAAGTACATTGGCAGTGATTTCTAAAATTGGCGAGATATCTTGGCGATGCTTTCCACGATTGATTTCTTATCCATTGATTTATATTCGCTTCTTATAGATTGATTTGGATTGGATTCTTATCTATTAATTTCTCTTTATTTATTCCTTTATTAACACTAGATTGCCCGAGATTTCTTGTATACCTATATTGCCCCAAAACAGTCAAAATGACTGCATTGTGAAAAAATAACAAATATGTAAAGAAATTTGTTTAAAATTAATTTTTAATATTTCTTATATTATTTACAATTAAACAACAAGTTATTAGTAAATATTAACAATAAAAAATTTACTTTAATTTAAAAAAAATAATTTATGCATTATTATTTGTACATTTTATGCAAATGAAAGTGGAAATCTTTTTATGTGTACATCTTCTGCAAACATACTTTTGACATTTTTCACATATATTTGTTTTGTTTTGTGGCAAAGTCGTACTTCACAAAATTTGCGTTTGTGAGAATGGGTTGCATTTGATGATGTTGCAGTTGATCTTTGTGGGTCTTCCTGTTCTGATAAATGTTTCTGTTTTGCAACTATATTAGTTGGAAAGAAATTTCAGAATTTGTTGCATTTGATTCTATATCGGAGCACTCTTCACTTATGTTCATTAGCTTTTAAAATAACTCATTCCTGTTCGACATTTTATTCATAAAGTTAGGGCGCAAAAGAAATAAAATAAACAACTTGTTAGAACAACACTTTATAAAGATTCGAATAACTAGTACTATTTTAGCTTATTGAGCAACTGGCACTTATCAAGTATACGCCCAAATCGACAATTTATCCTGCATCGGTATGTTACCGATGCATGATAAATGTATGTTACCGTAATCGAAAAAGAAAAATGTTATTTCAATACAAAGCCGGACAGGTCATATAAGAAATTTACTCAATTCAATAAATAAAAATCTTTTGATTATTTAAAATTTCCCAAGCAGTCAAGCCGAACGATGGCCGAATGGTTAGGGCACTGACCTTCGGATCCGGAGTTCGTGGGTTCGAGTCCCACTGTGGCATGGATGTTCGTAGCCATTCGGAATCAGCTATAAGCAGTAAGTCCCGGTCTCATTAGCCCTCGTGTTGCAAAAAAGTAGACCGTTGTACTCCCAACCAACCCAAGCAGTCAAAATGACTGCTTCTGGGCAATATAGGTATAACACACACACACACACACACACACACACACACATATATATATATATATATATATATATATATATACGGAAATAAAGGAGGGCGGAAGTAACTACAATTATTCATAAACCCATTTATATGTTATAGAAAAAGTCACCAAATTCTAAGAAATTGTGTCATTATATTTCATAATCGCTTTTCTAATTGAAATTAAAAAAACAGTCAAAATGACTGCTTTGGGCAATCTAGTGTTAAAGAAGAATTTGGAACGTACAAAGAATGGAAATTGAAAGTTCTAATTGTAAATATTTGCAGCTCTGTGTTTTATCAAAGAAAGTATTTAACAAAGCATGTAAGCGTTTCTCATTTTGGTAAACTATAATTAATTTAATTTGTAACAACTTTAATTAAATATCTGTAAGCCTTTAATTAAATATATACTCGCCCCCCCTCTCCCTTTGAAAAAAAAATTCTATGTACTATCCTGTCTCTTTCTGATTGTTGTAATAATATACAAATTCACGGAAAGCGTCGCCAATATATTTCGCCAATTTAGGTAGGTAGGTAGGTAGGATAGGCAAATTGTTAAGCAGGTTTATTACATAAGTCAGTTGATAGAGTCAGTATAATAAGTCAGATAAGTCAGTTGTCACTTAAAATATTTTGTAATATTATGCTATTTAGGTTTAATAACGCTAATATTTTCTATTTCTTTTTAGGTAAGAAATCTGGGTGCAATATATTTTATTATTACTATTGAAGGAGAATTCTAAACAGGAAAAGTAAGACCAATTTCCTTTTTGTTTATCACACCTGTCTCCCCTCGACTTTCTCTCTTATTCCCACGCTAGCTAAGGCACCCGGCGTTGCACAGGTTTATTTCCTGCCTTATAATCAGAGGCGGAATCAGGGGCAGGGGGAAGTAGGCTCGCGCTCGTTGCCTTGAGGACTCAGGGGTTTTAAACGTTCAAAAAATCAAAATTTTTATACAACTGATTATACAGTGTACTCCGCTTAATGTGGTAAGATTAGGGCTCCGTGATTTTGATAACAATAAACGGTATGCAAAATTAGATAAATTTACCCCCCCCCCTCTAATTTACACGTACTAAATTTCAAAACAAAATGAAAAAACATACCTTATATTATCCTTCATTTATGTATATTATCCTTTAAAACATTGTATGCATAATTAAAAAAATTGATCAATTGTTGACTGTCTACAATTTTTTCTATGAAGCTCATTGATAAATTGTTCGTAATCATAATCAACCTGTCGTAACGATTTAAAATTTCGATCTTTTGTTTTAATGTTAAATCATTTCGCTTTCTGGCTTCCATATCGACAAGCTGCACGTAAGCGAGCAAGGCATAAATTGTGAATACGCTCCTTCTCAGTTCCGATAAGAATGTGTTGCCTTCTGCTTATCTGACAACCACTGACCACCAGCAGAGTGTGCGTATTTCTGAAAAATTCCAGGAACGTGTAAACCCCACTCCTTTGTTTTTTTCTCCTTTCCCCTACGTGGAAGAGGGAGAATTCTCGGAAATTAAAACAACAGCGAAGGGAAAGAAGTGGTTCCTTCTGAGTACATTAGCCCCGTTTACATGTGCCAGTCATGTACCCTTCTTTTTACCCGGGTAAAGGGATTTTGCTTGGAGGGTCGGAGAAACCCGTTTACATGGTCTATTATTTCTACCCTCCATTTCGCCGGGATCGTCGCTAGAAGTCACGTGATCATACGGGACGGCAATCATCTGTAAGCGCAAAGGATGATGGGAAAGGAGAGTAAACTCTGCTATTACCCGGGTAGAAAGGTGGGTTCTTTCTACCCCTCAATTTTTTTCCCTAGCTAGGGATAATTCTTGAAAGGGGAGTACAATTCGCGTATCTACCCTGCATTCTACGCTGCTTTTGGCACATGTAAACGGGACTATTGTGAATATTCCTTTGGCAGTTAAAGTGAGGTTCGAAAACTATTATACTCGGTGTAAACTCAATAGGCACTTCAAGGTCACTGATTTTGCCCCGATGACCAACTGTAACTATGGTAACGACACTTGGGGCTCTTTGACTTTGCTCTTTTTTCCCACTGTGTTAAGGGGCATCGTGTGGTCTCTCCGTGCATGGTGAAAGTATGTTTATTTAGACTACACTTTGAAGAATACTTAATACTTTACTCAAAATTTTATGAGTAATTTCAGTTCATAAATTCATTTAGTTCATTCAGTTCATGTTTCTAAGTTCATAAATTTAAGATATAATCCCATTTCATAAAATTACAATTCAAAAATTGTATGTTATATTCTCATCCGTAAGATTTAAAAAATTCTACTGAAAAAGTAATTTTTTTTTCACACACAGTTGCATTATTTACAGAAATAATATTAAGATGATTGAATGTTTCGCTAATTTTAATGAGTAATTAGTTATAATTTCTCACTATTTTTCTTTATATTTGTATGATTCTTTTGATTTAAATATCAAAAGTATTTCTTAATAATTAATTTATTTAAGAGAATGTAGTTCTGAAATTCCTTAAATTTAAGTTGTATGTTAATAAGTATATTATGAAGTTATGTGGACCATAGTAAAGTTTCTATTCCAAAATTGTACTGTATTAATTATTTTATGATTTTACAAGAATTGAAAGAGGTCTTAATGCGATAACAATATTTGGTATAATTTTTATTATGTATTTAAAGATTTATGGTCTGTTGACACATTTTTAGAAAGTGAAAATTTCTTTAGAAGGTAGAGATTCCTAATGTTTTAGTAAGAATTCTAAATTAAAATGAATTTTTGTATTCTTACAAAAACATCTGTGATTTGTTATAACCATTTTATACATATTGTTCAACTTTTCTTTGTTTAAATAGTTAAAGCATTTATGCACAACTGAAAATGTTGACTTTGCCTATAATAATAAAGCAAGTCGTCTGAACGTATTAGATTCAAATCCTCAACTGAAGTGCTGAAAATAAGTGTGAATGCACAGGCTTCTTGGTCGCTACCATAGTAACCGATGACTGGGGAAACAAGAAAGTGTGACCTTGAAGCGTCAATAGATTTTACATGGACTATAGTTAAAAGGAGGTTCAAATACTGATCCCATTAACCGATGTAACGATTACATGAAGCGATCATTTTAACATACAAATGAATAGAGAAAATCGGGACCAAGTGATTTCGATAACAATAAGTGATTGATAACATTAACCGCGATCACTTTAAGTGGAGATTTATATTAGTCATTTTTAAACCCTCAGAAAGTACTATTTACAATATATATTTTATTCACAATTTATTTCTAGTTTGATCACTCAAAAAGCTTTAGATGTACATTTTTCAAAATTAGTTTTTGTCAAATAGATCTTATTTCTAATTTTTTGGCATTTTTAAAAACTTAATTCTGAAATATTGTAGGACATTTATTGAACTTGCCTTGTCTGGTTCATAATCATTAAAATAGGTTCCTCAAGAAATAGGGTTTATGTCGTTATGCCGTGTATTTCAAGTAGGTCCTTATAAAATGTTACTTTGGTCCTTAGAAAATCCTTAAAAAAGTCCTAATTTTTGTTCTAGAAAAGCAGTGGGAACCCTGCTTATCTATACACAAATGATTCTATTTATTTTGGCTATCTGTTTTGATAGAGAAAATGCCGACACGTTCCCTCCCCTTATTACATTATGATCAGTTGTTTATTGTTAGCAAGTGCACAAAATGGCGCATCCCACTCTCAGGATAAACTCGTCAAACACAAGCTTAGTTGTCAAACGGTTTCCTTCTCCCCTACCCTTGAGAACACCGAAATCTGCTAGTAGATTCCACCCGCGTATATATTTACGGCAGCGTTTAATTTTCCATTTAATTGGTCCACTATCCTCCCGCGTCGTTTTGCCGTGGGTTCCTGTTAATCATTCGTTACGCAAAACCCCCAAATGCACTCTCCGTTCCCGGGATTCGTTAATCGGTCGTTAACCACTCGTGTTACGCGCGGAGCCTTTTCACTTCGAGCACCCCCTCTTGTTACATAATCCGGGCCTTTATTAAATTTCGAACTGCCAGGCATCCCCGGGTCCTCTGGCTCGCTGTTGATAACGCCCCGTTTAATGCATGTCCGTCATTACTTTGCGGCCTCCGTGTAAACTGGCGTGTTTATCTTCTGCAGCAGTTTTGATGAATTGTCCCCGGCGGATCCCGATATTAAGTCTGCGATGCAACGGGGCGTATCTCTGGCGTATCGGAGACAGGTGTGGGTGTGAGTGTGCATGCAGATGTCATGTTTCGTACTTTAACACGGTGATTCTCAACCTGTACTTCGCGAGGATTTAGGGCAGAATATGATAGTCAGTATCGTACCTGTAGTTGGGCTGGACGTAAGCAGAAATTCAATATCGCGATATATTCCCAAATAAATTTTGATGTAATTGATATATCACCATACTACTGAACTAGGAATGAATAGATATCATTTTAAAAGACTGGGTGTTGCCATATTACAGTCGAGATATTTCACCGGTGACTTCCGTATGGTAATGACGACAGAAGAGATGGGAATTTGGTACCATCTCTTCTCCACATAGGAAGAATTGACAACATTACTCCCTGGGCCAAGCCCTCTAGTACTGAGTTTCAATGGTATGCATCAATCTATGAGTACTTTGTTGGCAATAATATTAAGAAAATCCTCTTCGCTGTCATAAAGACGACTTTATGACGTGGATGTCGCCTTTGATAAATCTCGACTGCAGTACGGTATTACCTTAATATTATAACCCTATAGTAAGTAATGTTAACAGAAATTCAATATCGCGATACGTTCTCTGATGATGTTGATGTATCACGATACTTCTAAACTAGGAGTGAATAGATATCAATCACTATTTGGATGGGTGATGCCATATTACGGTCGAGATATTCAAGAGGTGACTTCTGTGTCGTAATGACGTCAGAAGAGAAGGAAATTTGGAACCATAAATTCTCCTCCGTCAAAATGACGACTTTATGACGTAGATGTCACCTTTGACATATCTCGACTGTAATATGGTAGCACCCTAATAGTATAACCCTATAACAGATAATGAAGGTCAGTATTGTACTGTTAGTAAGTCTGGACGATAACAGGAAATCAATATCGCGACACTTCTAAACTAGGGGTGAATAGATATCAATTACTATTTTGAATGACTATGGGTGATGCCATATTACGGTCGAGATATTTTAGAGGCGACTTTCGTGTAATGATGAGGGAAGAGATGGGAATCTGGTACCATAAGTTCTCCTCTCTTCTCCGTCAAAATGACGACTTCATGACGTAGATGTCGCCTTTGACATATCTCGACTGCAATATGGTATCATCCTAATAGTATAACCCATAAGCAGATGATGATAGACAGTATTGCATCGTTAGTAGGGCTGGACGATAATATAAATTCAATATCGCGATACGTTCTCAAATTTTGATCTTGATATATCGCGATACTACTAAACTGGGAATGAATAGATATCAATCACTATTTTGAATGATTATGGGTGATGCCATATTACGGTTGAGATATTTCAGAAGGGACTTCCGTGTCGTAATGACGTCAGAAGAGATGAGAATTTGGTACCACAAATTCCTCTCTCTTCTCCGTCAAAATGACGACTTTATGACGTATATGTCGCCTTTGATATATCTCGACTGCAGTATGGCAGCACCCTAATAGTATAACCCTATAACAGATAATGAAGGTCAGTATTGTATTGTTAGTAATTCTGGACGATAACAGGAATTCAATATCGCGATACTTCTAGGGGTGAATAGGTATCAATCCCTCTTTTGAATGACTATGGGTGATACCATATTACAGTCGAGATATTCAAGAGTTGACTTCCGTGTTCTAATGACTTCAGAAGAGAGGGGAATTTGGTACCATAAATTCCGCTCTCTTCTCCGTGATAATTACGACTTATAACGTGGATGTTGCCTTGACGACATATCTCGACTGCACTATGGTAGCACCCTAATAGTTTAACCCTATAACAGATGATAGTCAGTATTGAACCGTTAGTACGGCTGGATGATAACAAATTCAATATCGCGATACATTCTCAAATTTTGATGATGTTGATATATCGCGATACTTCTACGAGTGAATAGATATCAATCACTATTTTGAATAACTGTGGGTGATGCGATATTACGATCGAGATATTTCAGAGTTGACTTTCGCGTTGTAATGACGTCGGAAGAGATAGGAATTTGGTACCATAAATTCTCCTCTCTTCTCCGTCAAAATGACGACTTTATGACGTAGATGTCGCCTGTAACATATCCCGACTGCAATATGGTAGCATTCTAATAACATAACCTTATAGAAGATGATAGTCAGTATTGTGCCATTAGTACGTCTGGACGATAACAGAAATTCAGTATCGCGATACATTCTCAAATTTTGATGTTGATATTGCGATACTTCTAAACTAGAAGTGAATAAATATCAATCACTATTTAAAATACACTACGGGTGCTGTCATACTACGGTCGAGATATTTCAGAGGCGACTTACGTGTCATAATGACGTCAGAATTCGCCAGAGATTGGAATTTGGTACCATATATGTGGAAGATTTATTCCCACGGTGGAAAAGATGCTCCAAAGCATAACAAACACGAACTTATTTAATGAAAACTATTTACAAATTATATGGTGTGTAGGGACAATTAAACTGAAAGTGGACATCAGTGCCCGTCTGGCATAACATCAGCGCCCGTCTTGGCGATCAATCGGTAGTGCCGTCTGCACTCGGTACCGTCCAGCTCACGTCAGTGCTCTGTCAATCTCGGCGTTCCACTCGGGAGGGTTGTTGCCATACCGTCAAAGTAGAACTTAGCTTGTTCGATGCGCGCATCAAATCTGGTGTTCGATGTCATCCAGGCTACCACATATATTCCCCTCTTGCTCGTAATAATGACGATATTATGGCGTGGATATCGCTTGGGACATATCTCGACTGCAATAGGTAGCACCCTAATAGTTATTTGGATATTCAACCAAAACACCATAAGCCTCCGATGTTAACAGGGAGCTCTAGGATTCCGTACGAACCCCTATTCCAGATCCACAACTCGAGTTCTTGCATCCGTGTGTAGAACCAGAGATCTGTGGAACAGCATAATGCTCGAACTGAATTTCCCAAATTTTAATCGTGGGAAAAAGTCCGGAATATCCGACAAGGAACAACTTGATATTATCATGTATATAAATGTGCATATTCCTATATACTCGGTCAACATCGAGTGGTTCAGCTAGTCGAAACTTTAGTCCAACCGTGGTCATAAACCGAATTGCCAGTCTGTCTTCGAGCTTTCACGAAAGCGTGTAAATGCGGTGTTTTCGTTCCAACTGTCGTCAAACGAGGCTCTTAAACATTAAAATTTTGTTCCTCGATAGGCATGGTTAGGTTGATGGTTTTCACTTGTTTTTCCGCTTGGTCGCTGACGAATGAAACCATCTTGGGGAGAAGTTCGGCTTGTTGAAGTCCGACTATCAGGAGGTTTTTGTTCGACTATTGCGTGTGTGTTCGACACAATAGGTAGACAAGTTCCTCCTCCAATATAAAAGAAGGAAAATACCTGATGAAAGATTTATTGTGCGACTGTCTGACCGACTAGGAGATTAACGGATAATAAAAGTCAATTTGGGGCTGCATAAGAAACGTTCGGAATCTGCGAAAAATTTATTATAAAATTAAATAATTTTGACCCATTTTTATGTTTATGGTAGGTAGCACATTGTGTGCGAGTACATTTCGCATCGGAATTGTACCGGGAGCTGGAGTTTTGAGCTTAAAATGAGTTATTCAGTTAAATCTCAATAGATCAAAAATTATTTAATTTTACAACCAACTTTTCGTATTTTATATTGAAATATATAAATATATAAATAGACAAACAAAATATATATATATAATATATAAACACACACACACACACATATATATATATATATATATATATATATATATATATATATATATATATATATTAAAAAGAAAAATATTTAAATTATATAATTTTATAATATTTATATATATAAATTATTTATTAATATATTAAAATATATATATAAATTTTTATTTATATATATATAATATATATATATATATATAATAGAAAAATAAAATAATTTTAAATCTAAATAATTTTTTAAATTATAAATATTTGTTTATATTGAAATATATAAACAAATATATAAATAGAAATATATAAATAATCATAAGATTTTTATAAACAAAAAAAAATTATATTTTTAGTGGATAAATTTATAATAGTATCGTAAATATAAAAAATCAGATAGAAATAGTAGTATATAGTTTTAATTTTTTTAATTATGTTATACATAAGCAATTTAATATTATAAAAAAATGAAAAATGCAATCATAAAACTAATGTAAAAACTAGTTTTTATTTGTCTCAATTTATCCAGAATCTATGTAATAGACAAGAACATTCGGCTTCGATTTGCTGTATATACCATTATTTTTGTACCCACAAACAAACCATGATGTTACACTAACCTGTAGAAGTACGTGACCCGAGCTCAAGTATCAATCGTCAAAAAACGTACTAGTACGTGTCCCGCGCTCAGCCAAAAAACAAACCATTTTTTTACCTGCCTCATAGGGTACTTTACAATTCCTTAATATTAAAAATTTTACAAATCCCGTCATATGACGGGCTATATGCTAGTTACAAATAGTCAGTTTCTGTCATCTACCTGGTGTATAGGTTGAGAAATTAAACATGATTCCGGACATAAAAATAGATTGTTTTAATATTTTTGGCCCGTCACTTTTGAACACTTCAGCCCAAAAATGTTAGAAATAGAGGGCGAAATTTCACAACGTATTTTGACGGGAGTGAGAAGGAAGGGGTTAATTTAAAACAGTATATAATGTCGACAGATAGTATTTTAAATATTAGAATTTTTATTTATAATTTTTTTTTTACTTTAGTATTAAATTAAAATTAAAATTCTAATTTGGTTGTTATGTAATTAATAAGCATATAGCCCGTCATATGACGAGGTTAGTAAAATTTTTAATTTTCAAGTATTGTAAAGTACCCTATGAAGCAGGTAAAAAAAATAGTTTGTTTTTTGGCTGAGAGTTATCTGGTACACGCTCAATAATTTGTTTATCTTCATACTCCTCTAAAGTCATCCGATACTGTGAATGCAGTTTAGAATCACGTTGAATTCATTTTGTCGAATCTGGTGGTTTTGTAACAAAACAAACACACAAAAGAACAAACTTCTTAATTTTCAAAGATATCTTTAAGGTTATATATTTATTAGTCCGCGATATAGACTCCTAGACTCTTATGAAAATAATTTGTTATTAATACCGGTGATATAATTTTCATTGCAACAAAAAATAATCGATGATTCAACTTAAAATTATTACATATGTTCGTAATCTATTATTCAAGTCTAAAATAAAAGAAAATTACTGACGTAATATCTAAGTTCATTGATATAACGTATGAAAACAATGCAGACGATATTTAAATAATTTAAAATAAGAAATGATTTAATGAGATGGTTAAAGGAATGACGTCATAATGCTAGAAAAAAAAAGTTACTTTTACCTGTTTATATGTGATAAATTGATAAATTTAACCACCTGATCTTAATCGGTAAAAATAGGGCTTGAAATAATGGCATTAAACGCTCTAAAAAGGGGGAAGGGATGGATTTTGAACGTTTTAAAGACTTTCAAGAAATTTTGCTCAACCTAAAGCATCAAGAATCCAATATGGATGCACCTATCTATTCCAGGTACAACCGCTTCATAAATTCGAGAACAGATGGCACATAACTTAGGCTATTATTATATAGGGGAATTAAAGTAAAGTTGTGAATAACTTTCTAAAATAGATGTACGACTATAAAATAAAATATCAACCACTTTCATCAAACTGTTTTTATCTCAAAACTGTTCATATAAAGTACCTCACAAATCGAAGGTTAGATGAATTTCCGTTTGTGCTTTTTTTGTGCAAGCGCATCCTTTCTATAATCCTTTTGTTATTAACATGACGCTCATATATATATGCATTTTTTCATATTTCCCGCTCGTTTGTTGTTTTGGCGAAGAGATAATTTTTTTTCCGCCAAAAAAAAATAACATTATCCTTTTTTTATTGTTATTTTTTCCCAAACGCAGCTGCTAAGGCTTTAGTGTGTAACCTCACTTTAATGCCTCCGAAAAATTTTCCCGCTCACAAAAACTGTTGCTTTTGTATGAATAAAGAAAATGAAAATTATTTTTTTTTTTTTATTTATATTTTTCATGCCGAGAGCAAAGCACTTTGAATGAAAGTTATGAAAACTGTTAATAAAGAAAGGTCTTGTAAGCATTTTATAATAATTTTTTTTGGTCACCGCTTTTCATAAAGGGGTAATTTATTTTTAAGTTTTGCCATTGAGTACATTTAGTGGGCTTTTTTTTTCTTTCGTCGTGTGCGATAGTGTTTTTAATTTTCTTTTTTTGTGAAAACATTTTTCTTTTGTTATTTTTAAGTCATTTCTCCCCTCATACACACAAATAAAAAAAGAATTACTTTTATATCTTTCTTGTTAGCGATTCTTTGAAATATTGATAAATGCGGTATTTTAAATCTCCAACCAATATTTATACAAATTGTTTATTGTCAGGGATGTCTTTTGAAGTAGTGTTGTGAAAGGAAATGCTTTGTTAAGGTTCTTTCTCTAGCATGTAAGGAGTAAAAAATGGTTGTGTCAGTTATTCGAAAAATTTTTTTTTTCGAATTTTGCCTGCTAATGATTCGTATTATTTGGGGAAAAATCAAAAACATTGTTTTGTTTTATGCATGTTACGCAATTTTTACTTGCATCCATCAGGCTTGCAATTCCGTCACTTTTTTTACAATTGATCACTTTTAGTCACTTTTTTATGTAAGTCACTTTTTTCATGGTGTATCAAAGCAAAAGTCTGTTGTTGAAAAAAGAAAATCTGAATCAATAACAAAATATTTTAATAAAAGACCAAAAATGTATTGCTCTAATCTTATTTTTCTTATTAAAATGTAATTAGTCATATGGTTTCCAGAATTTAGTGATTTTAAAAAGTCGTGAAGAAGTTCCTGAAATCTACATTTGTACTGAAACATACATTAAAGTAATTTACGTCAAAGCACACATTTCTCTTTTTCTTTTTCTTCACAATTTTATACTCTAATATAGCTATGGACATATTTGAAAACATCATTAATATATGCAGAAAATTTTGAATATGAAATTAATGTATTGTATGTATACAAACTTAATTTATAGATTTTCTTGAATAAAAAGCAATGTTGAGTTGTCTAAAACAAAATTTAAAACCTTTTTTTTTTATTTGACGCTAAAATCATGTCTTTCATGAATCATTTGATTTAGAGTTAAAATAAATAGAAAACTCTTAATAATAGCATCTGTAATCAAGAGGAGAAAAAAAAATCGCTTTTTTTTTTTTCCAATGTTTAGTCACATAGTCACTTATTCTGTATTATTTGTCACTTTTCTCACGTTTTTGAAAGTACTTCAGCAGTTGCAAGCCTGATCCATTAACCAAGTGTTCGAATCAGTTCTGCGGAATCTACAGGGTAGTCCACAATTATCAAGCGCATTTCATTTTAGATGAGTAAAAAAGGGGACAAAATGATATACGTAATGCAAATTCTACTTTTATGACATGGTTCAAATGTTGACAGATATTCTTTAATATAAGTTCTTTGAATTCTCTTCCGTATTTTTAATTTAAATCAGCGTACCTATATATTTTAGCCTAACTTCCTTTCCGTATTCGAATTTATGATGCGGTTAGACCTGGAATGGATAGAGGCATCCATATTCGATTCTTGATGAATCAGGGTTAGCAAAATTCAAAGCGAGTCAAGTTTATCTTCTCTTAAACTATCGATCCGATTCTAAAATAAGTTGATATAAATATGCTTCATATCACAGCGAAAAATACTGTCTTTAAAACGTTCGAAATTCATCCCTTCCCTTTTTTTCGAGCTCTTAATGCCATTATTTCAAGGCCCATTTTCCCCGGTTAAGAGCAGGTGATTAAATTTATCACATAGGTAAAAATAACATTCTTTTTTAACATTATACTATCTCTTTTATGTACATTTAAGTGTCTTTAACGTAAATTATTAGCGGAAATAACTGATCGAGACTCCCTTTCCCATGTGCTTTAATTTAACTTTCACACGTCACTTTATTTTGATTTATCGTGCAGCAAAATGCAATGTATATAGATATAAACTTACTGGTACTTCCTAATCTATATATACGAAAGTGCCTTTGACGTAAACTATAAAAACTAATCGAAACTCTTCTTTTCTCGTGTGCTGTAATTTAACTTTTAAGCGTCACTTTATTTTGATGTATTGTGCAACAAAATGCAATGCATTTTAGATGTAAACTTACCTGTTATTTTCTAATCTATGTACACTAAAGTGTCTTTGACGTAAATTTTTAGCGGAAATAATTGATCGAGACTGTTTCTTTCCCATGTGCTTCAATTTAACTTTTATACTTCACTTTATTTGATCTATCGAAATGCAATGTATATAGATGTAAACTTACCTGGTACTTTCTAATCTATATACGCGAAAGTATCTTTAACGTAAATTATTAACAGAAATAAAAACTGATCTAGACTCTTCCTTTCCCATGTGCTTTGATTTAACTTTCACACTTGACTTTAAATTGCATTTTGCTGCACGATACATCAAAATATATAGATATAAACTTACCCGGTACTTTCTAATCCATATACACTTGATAGTTTCTTTGAAGTGTCTTTGCCGTAAATTATTAGCGGAAATAAAAACTGATCTAGACTCTTCCTTTCCCGTTCTTTAATTTAACTTTTATACGTCACTTTATTTTGATGCAGCAAAATGCAGTGTGTATAGATATAAACTTACCTGGTACTTTCTAATCTATATACACTAAAGTGTGTTTGACGTAAATTATTAGCGGAAATAACTGATCGAGACTCTTCCTTTCCCGTGTGCTGCAATTTAACTTTTATACGTCACTTTATTTTGATGCAGCAAAATGCAGTGTGTATAGATATAAACTTACCTGGTACTTACTAATCTATATACACTAAAGTGTGTTTGACGTAAATTATTAGCGGAAATAACTGATTGACTCTTCCTTTCCCGTGTACTGTAATTTAACTTTTACGAGTCACATTATTATGATATATCGTGCAGCAAAATGCAATGTATATAGATATAAACTTACCTGGTACTTCCTAATCTATATATACGAAAGTGCCTTAGACGTAAACTATAAAAACTAATCGAAACTCTTCTTTTCCCGTGTGCTGTAATTTAACTTTTAAGCGTCACTTTATTTTGATGTATCGTGCAACAAAATGCAATGTATATAGATGTAAACTTACCTGGCATTTTCTAATCTATGTACACTAATGTGTCTTTGACCTAAATTATTATCAGAAATAACTAATCGGGATTTCCCGTACGCTTTAATTTAACTTTCACACGTCACTTTATTTTGATTTATCGTGCAGCAAAATGCAATGTATATAGATATAAACTTACCTGGTACTTTCTAATCCATCTACACGAATGTGTCTTTAACGTAAATTATTAGCGAAATATAAACTGATCGAGACTTTACCTTTCCCGTATGCTTCAATTTAACTTTAACGCGTCACTTTATTTTGATGTATTGTGCAGCGAAATGTAATGTATATAGATATATACTTACCTGATAATTTCTAATCTATATACGCTAAAGTGCCTTTGACGTGAACTTATAAAAACTAATCGAAACTCTTCTTTTCCCGTGTGCTGTAATTTAACTTTTACGCGTCACTTTATTTTGATGTATCGTGCAGCAAAATGCCAAACAACAAACAATTATAATAGGATTCCAGATATTAAATCCTTACTTGTTAAAAAAGAAAAATTCCCATCAAACCTCTCGAATGGCAACAAGAGAAAGCGCCTTAAAAATTACGAAAAACGTGCACAGTTCGATCACTTTAACTCCGCAGAATAAGGCCGTCATAAATCTTGAGTTTTGTCACATTCCCCTATACATTAACTCTACCCGTAGATTTATTTTCAGTCGCGACCCAACTTGAATGAGGAAAAAAAAAATTCCACTTTTTTTTTCAAAGTTGTCATTGTTTTAGTAAGATAGATGGTGCTTCGCGAAATTCTGTGTAACGCTATATGCTCGCTTGAAAAACGTCGAATTCGCTTGCAACAATTTTCGAAAAGAGACCAGGGTGTTTTTGTATTTAACGGATATATTTTGTTATAGGCCCCTAACTTTTCTCACATATTATTTTCTTAAATATATACAAATTTTTCTGCTTCTAAACTTTGCCCATCTGTCTTCCTATTTGTTTGGAAGAATAGACAAATTTGTACTTTTAACCCATTAACTCTTATCGTATTCTGTTTTTATTTATTTATTTTTTTTTAATACAGTTAAAAAATAGGTAGTAGAATTTTTGTTTTCTAATTAAGATGTTTGTTTAGTGAAATGTATTCCGCAGTCCTGTAAACAATCCACAAAATTTTAGAGTGTATTTTTTACTAGCATATATCCCAAAATTTAATATCGCAATATATCCCCAAATTTATATTGATATTGATATATCGCGATAATACTTTAAACTAGTAGGGTATATTACTATTTTTGAATAACCTTAGTTTTCTTTCATTCCAAACGTTTTATTTTTCTTATCACTACTAGCATATATCCCGTCATCGGAATCAGTAAAATTTTTAATTTTTCCAGAATTGTAAAATACGCTATGAGGTAAAAAAAGGTTTGTTTTTTTGGTTGAGAATTATCTGGTACACGCTCAATAATTTGTTTATCTTTACTGACCGCATGTTAGTTGCCAAATTTATCTTGCATATTACGCGATAGGATGGACAGCAGAGGTTTTAATATTGACAGTGATTATTTGGCGGTATGTATGGACGATGTCCAAAATGGAGCGAATCGATTGCAAACCGTGTGGTTATGTATAAAAAACAAACATACAAACAAAAAAACTCCTTAATTTTCAAAGATATATAACTCAAATGCAAGATATTTATTAGTCCGTGAAACAGACTCCTAGACTTTAATGAAAACAATTTGTTGTTAATACCGGTGATAAAATTTTCATTGCAACAAAAAATAATCGATGATTAAATTTAAAATTATCGCATATGTACCTAATCTATTATTTAAGCCAAATATGAAAGAAAATTATTTACGTCATATCTAAGTTCAGCGATAAAACGTACGAAAATAATGCAGACGATATTTAAATAATTTAAAATAAGAAATGATTCAATGAGATGGTGAAAGGAATGACGTCATAATGCTATTTAAATAAAATGTTATTTTTACCTATTTATTATGTGATAAATTTAATCGCCTGCTCTTTAAATGGGGCTTGATATAATGACATTAAACGCTCGAAAAGCGGGGAAGGGTTGGATTTCGAACGTTTTAAAGACGACAGTACTTTTCGTGTGATATGAAGCATATTTATACAACTTTATTTTAGAATCGGATCGATAGTTTAGGAGAAAATAAACTTTACTGACTTTGAATTTTGCTAACCCTAACTCAAGAATCCAATATGAATGCCTCTATTCATTCCAGGTCCAACCGCTTCATAAATTCTAGGACTGGCGGACAGATACCTTAGGCTATTATTATATAGCGAATATGCTAGAGAAAATGGTAGAGGTTCACAAGTAAAGGCGAACTGCAAATGAAACGATGTGGTCTGAAGCACTTACATAAGGCATTGCGATAATTGTCTTAGACTTTTAACTTTATCAGTGAAATGTTCTTATCCCCTATATTATAAATCCTAAGTTTTCTGTTCTTCTGTCCTCTAATATTAGAAGCGGTTGAACCTAGAGTAGATAGAGGTTTCCATATTGGATTCTTAATGAGTTAGGGTTAGCAAAATTCAAAGCGAGTAAAGTTTATCCACCCCTTCCCCCTTTTTCGAGCGGTTAATGCCATTATTTCGAGCCCTATTTTCCCCGGTCAAGAGCAGGCGATTCAATTTATCACATAATAAATAGGTAAAAATAACATTTTTTTTCTAGCATTATGACGTCATTCCTTCAACTACCTCTTTTAATCATTTCTTATTTTAAATTATTTAAATATCGTCTGCATTATTTTCGTACGTTTTATCACTGAACTTAGATATTCCGTCAATAATTTTCTTTTATATTTGGCTTAAATAATAAATAGATTAGGTACACATGTGATAATTTTAAATTGAATCATTGATTATTTTTTGTTGTAATGAATATTTTATCGCCGGTTATTTAATAGCCAATTCTTTTCAGAAAAGTCTAGGAGTCTGTTTCACGGACTAATAAATATCTAGCGTTTAAATTATATATCTTTGAAAATTAAGAAGTTTTCTCGTGTGTTTTTTGTACTTAACCACCCGGTTTTGACTAAATGAATTAATTCAACGTGATATTTTCCTAAACTATCAATCCGAATCTAAAACAAATCGGTATAAATTTGCTTCATACCACAGCGAAAAACACTTACGTCTTTAAAACGTTTGAAATCCGCTCCTTCCCGACTTTTGAGTTTTTAATGCCATTATTACGAGCTCTATTTTCACCGGTTAAAAGCAGGCGATTCAATTTATCAAATAATAAATAGGTAAAAATAACATTTTTAATAGTATTGTGACGTCATTTCTTTAACTGTCTCATAGAATCATTTCTTATTTTAAGTTTTTTAAATATCGTATGCATTATTTTCATACGTTTTATCACTGATCTTAGATATGACGTAAATAATTTTCTTTTATATTTGGCTTAAATAATATATGAGGTGCATATGTGGTAATTTTAAATTGAATCATCGATTTTTTTTTGTTGCAAAGAAAATTTTATCACTGGTATTAACTAGTAAAAATTCTTTTCGTGAAAGCGTTTAAGTTATGTATCTTTTAAAATTAAGAAGTTCGTTTGTGTGATTGTTTTTTATACATAATTTGCCGCAACCCTGAAGAGATACGCTTCGAGTGGGCTTAGTGACTAAGCCTACTTAATAAACATTCTTATTTTGGAGGTTTAGAGGACGTAATGGAAGGACAGACAAAGGACTTTTAGTAACTCTTTTACAAGCTCTCCGTATCTTTACAACTTACTATATTCACGTGTTTACGAAGTTCAACGCTTGCAGTCAAAAATCAACCTTTTTATCATCCGATGGAGATAAGATGTTTCATTGTTACATGTTTGGCGCGAAAATCCCTGGCTTCCAGTAGATCTGTTTACCTAAGTTGCCTGTAGTAACAGGGGTATCGAAACGAAACTGAACCCAAAACCGTTTAAAAAAAAAAAAGTTATTTAGGTAAGAACGAAAACC
>CM063497.1:22278695-22288695 GCA_032207245.1 Pardosa pseudoannulata
ATCTGATGTAAATAAAAAAAAATCTAATTTAATTTTTTTAAATTTATTTATTTTTTTTATTTTTTTATTTATTTTTTAACAAAAATCATTTTTTTTTTTTCCAACCCTGATTAGCATGTTAAAATTTCAAACCGCGCCATTACTCCACACATAATTGCCTGAATGTTGTCATGTCTGCATCTATTTCATGCAACAACATATTCTCATTATAAAAATATCGTTAAAATTTGAAAATTCTAAAAATCGAAATTCAACCTTCATTGTCTCTTTAATCATGCTCTAGGCGCCTTTAACAGGTATTAGACAGACCCCTTGATGTGTTGCCATTCGCCGCGTGCAAAATTTCCGTTCCTCGCGTGGAAGGGCGTCTGAAGATTCTAAACCCGCCGTGTTCCCGGGCGATAAAATAAGCAAGGTGGGTGTTCGCGAGCAAAGCGGTACGTGGTGTACCCCCGTGTTTGATAGATGATCATTTTGGATTCATTATCTGGTTGCCATTGGTTACGGGGAAGGGAAAAAAAATAGATAGAAGCCACTTTCTTGCGGCTAAAGGCGCTTCACGCATATCGAGCCCGTCAGAGGTTGGCGCGAACGTGTGATGAAGTGAAAAAAATAGAATGTTTTTTAATATATTTTTTTCCTCCCCCGGCTGTCTAGATTTGTTCGGAATTTCGAGGAAATCTATTGCAGATGTTCGCGCAATTTTCGCGTTGCTATTAAAAAAAAAAACCTCTTTGTAAAGAAAACAAACTTATTTTACGTGCCTCAAGAATTATGGAAGATAAGTAAACTGGAGAGAGAAATTCTATCAAAAATGCGATATATATGTAGACATAATGAAAAGTACTCCCAATTCTATGCAGTTAAATGGAAGTTTAGATAGCTTGGCAAGTTTGTAATTATAGCATAAGTTTGTACTCTTATATATGCAGACAATGAATGTAAATCACCATTTGATTAAATGGAAATATCGATGTCATCTTTTCCTATGTTCTGCAAATCCGCATTTTTCAAACGGTGTGGACCAAATGTGACATATTTGTGTTTTGTTAAACTTTCTCTCAAATATTATTGCCATGCACAAGGTTGTATTGTTTTATGCCTTTTTATTTTTCACAAACTTTATTACAGGTTTGTTGAATAAATATAGCACTGTATTTTATATAATAGACGTTTGTTAAATAAAAATTTGTCTGTAATTCGCGTAATAGAGATTCGTTAATGAAAGTTCCACTTCAATTCGCAAAATAGAGGTTTGACTGTAATTTTCAAAATAAAGGTCTACTAGTAAAAGCTCCACTGTAAATCACAAAATAGAGATTTGTTAAATAAAAGTTCCTCTATATTTATAATTATATTTAATATTTTATATTTAGTATTTCTTTTCCTGTATCCTTCATGCATATCTGCAGTTTTGAAACATTTCGGACCAAATTTAACATACATACTTAAAAAAAAAAATCTCTATTATTCGTTATATAAAGGTTATATTATTTTTCCCGGAGTTTAATTAAATTTTTGTCTAAATATTGTACTGTAATTCGTAAAATAGAGGTTGTTAAGTAAAAGTTAACAAAGACAACTGTATTTATAAAAGTTTCTTTTCGTATGTTCTTGCAAACCCGAATTTTTCAAACAGTTTGGACCAAATTTGACATACTTGCCTTTTGTTAAACTTTCTCTCAAATATTACTCGCCATACACAAAGTTGTATTATTTTATGTCTTTTTATTTATTTTTCACAAACTTTATTAAAGGTGTTTTGAATAAATATAACACTGTAATTCGTAAAATAGAAATTTGTTAAATAAAAGTTCCACATCAGTCCGCAAAATAGAGGTTTGTGATATAAGAGTTACAATATAAATTGTAAAAGATAAGTGTGACTGTAATTGTCAAAATAGTGGTTTGTCGGATAAAAGCTCCTTTTTAATTCACCAAATAGAGGTGTGTAAATAAAAATTCCACTGTATTTATAAAAATGAAATTTTCTTTTTTTTTATGTCCTGCATATAAATCCGCATTTTTGGAACATTTCGAACCAAATTTGAGATACTTACGCTTTTTTATTATTAAATTCTCTCAATTATTATTCGTCATAAAAAGGTTCTATTATTATTTTTCCAAACTTTAACAAATTTTTGTGCAAATATTTGCACTGTAATTCGTAAAATAGAAGGTTTGTAAAAAAAAAAAAAAATTACAAAGACAACTGTATTTATAAAAGTTTCTTTTCGTATGTCCTTCATACAAATCCGCATTTTTCAAACAGTTTGGACGAAATTTGACGTACTTGCGTTTTGTTTAACTTTCTCTCAAATATTATTCGCCATACAGAAGTTTATATTATTTTATGCCTTTTTATTTATTTTACCAAACTTTATTAAAGGTGTTTTGAATAAATATAGCACTGTAATTCGTAAAATAGTGGTTTGTTAAATAAAAGTTCCACTTCAATCCGCAAAATAAAGGTTTGTGATATAAAAGTTACAATATAATTTGTAAAAGATAGGTTAGGTTTGAGTGTAATTGTCAAAATAGAGGTTTGTCGGTAAAAGAATGTCATTCACAAAATAGTTTGTTAATAAAGCAACTGTATTTATAAAAATGAAATTTTCTTTTTTTTTATGTCCTGCATATAAATCCGCATTTTTGGAACATTTCGAACCAAATTTGAGATACTTACGCTTTGTTAAATATTCTCTGAAATATTATTCGTTCTAGAAAAGAAATATTATTTTATGCCTTTTGATTTATTTTCCCAAACTTTATTAAAGGTGTTGTGAATAAATATAGCACTGTAATTCGTAAAATAGAGGTTCGTTAAATAAAAGTTCCACTTCAATTCGCAAAATAGAGGTTTGTGGTATAAAAGTTGCAATATAATTTGTAAAATATAGGTTGTACTGTAATTGTCAAAATAGAGGTTTGTCGGATAAAAGCTCTCTTGTAATTCACAAAATAGAGGTTTGTTAAATAAAAGTTCCACTGTATTTATAACAATGTAAATTTCTTTTCTTGTTCTTCGTACATGTCTGCATTTTCGAAACATTTCAATCCAAATTTAACATACATACTTTAAAGAAAAAATTCTCTCAATTATTATTTGTCATAAAAAAAAGTTATATTATTTTTCCCGAAGTTTATTAAATTTTTGTCTAAATATTGCACTGTAATTCGTAAAATAGAGGTTTGTTAAAAAAAAAAAGTTAACAAAAAATGTATTTATAAAAATTTTTTTTCGTATGTTCATATCCGCATATTCAAACAGTTTGAACGAAAATTTGACATACTTGCGTTTTGTTAAACTTGTCAATATTATTCGTCATACACTAGGTTGTATTATTTTATGCTATATTTTTTCCAAACTTTATTAAAGGTGTTTTGAATAAATATAGTACTGTAATTCGTAAAATAGAGGTTTGTTAAATAAAAGTTCCACTTAAATTCGCAAAATAGAGGTTTGTGATATAAAAGTGACACTATAATTTGTAAAAGATAGGTTTGACTGTAATTCACAAAATAGAGGTTTGTTCAATAAAAGTTCCACTATATTTATAAAAATGAAAATTTCTTTTCCTGTGTCCTTCATACATATCCGCAGTTTTGAAACATTTCAATCCAAATTTAACATACATACTTTAAAGAAAAAATTCTCTCAATTATTATTTGTCATAAAAAAAAGTTATATTATTTTTCCCGAAGTTTATTAAATTTTTGTCTAAATATTGCACTGTAATTCGTAAAATAGAGGTTTGTTAAATAAAAGTTAAAGTACAAATAAAAAAAAAAATTGTTAAGTATAAAAGTTACAATATAATTTGTAAAAGATAGGTTGCACTGTAATTGACAAAATAGAGGTTTGTCGGATAAAAGCTCCATTGTAATTCACAAAATAGAGGTTTGTTAAATAAAAGTTCCACTTCAATTCGCAAAATAGAGGTTTGTGATATAAAAGTTACAATATAATTTGTAAAAGATAGGTTTGACTGTAATTGTCAAAATAGAGGTTTGTCGGATAAAAGCTCCTTTTTAATTCCCAAAATAGAGGTTTGTTAAATAAAAGTTCCACTGTATTTATAAAAATGAAAATTTCTTTTCTTATGTACTTCATACAAATCCGCATTTTTGAAACATTTCGGACTAAATTTGAGATACTTGCGCTTTGTTAAATATTCTCTCAATTATTATTCGTTCTAAAAAAGAAATATTATTTCATGCCTTTTGATTTATTTTTCCAAACTTTACTAAAGGTGTTGTGAATAAATATAGCACTGTAATTTGTAAAATAGAGGTTCGTTAAATAAAAGTTACAACATAATTTGTAAAAGATAGGTTTAACTGTAATTGACAAAATAGAGGTTTGTCGGATAAAAGCTCCATTGTAATTCACAAAATAGAGGGTTGTTACATAACAGTTCCTCTTCAATTCGCAAAATAGAGGTTTGTAATATAAAAGTTACAATTTAATTTGTGAAAGATTTGTACTGTAATTCACAAAATAAAGGTTTGTCGGATAAAAGCTCCATTGGAATTCACAAAATAGAGGTTTGTTACATAAGTTTCTCTCAATTCGCAAATAAGTTTGTAAATAAAAGTTACAATATAATGTGAGATATTGTACTGTAATTCAAAATAAAGTTTGTCGGATAAAAGCTCCTTTGTAATTCACAAAATAGAGGTTTGTTAAATAAAAGTTCCCATTGTATTTATAAAAATGAAAATTTATTTTATGTACTTCATACAAATCCGCATTTTTGGAACATTTCGGACCAAATCTGCGATACTTACGTTTTGTTAAATATTCTCTGAAATATAATTCGTTCTAGAACGGAAATATTATTTTATGCCTTTTGATTTATTTTTCCCGGAGTTCATTAAAGCGTAATAAAATGAAAGACTGCTGTGTGTGGCCGGCTGATGTATTCATTTTTCCATTGAATTGGAAGTAAGTCTTTTCTTTTGATGGAATTTTGAGGAAAGGAGTGCAAAGATTTATTCCAGTTATTAATGAAGAGTTGGGGTAGGAAAGGGGCACAGATGGTGGATTCATCAAAGAAAAGTTTCTTTTTCTCGAAACACAAGTTTGGGCCCCAGAAATCTTTTTAATGAGCTCGCGTCGTTCCCCGGGTTGTGATTTAATTAGTAGTTATCGTAATTAATTTCTTCTCCCGTAGAAAAGACAGAACGAAAAATTTTTTTGGTTATTAACGAGTTATAAATATTTGAGTTCCGATATAGGGTTATTATATGTTAGAAAGAAATGTAAGGTAAATTTCAGTTTTGGACGTGAAACTATAGGTAGAATTTCTTCAGGGGGATTCAGTGCGTTTCTAGACTGATATTTTGGTTATGGGAGTTTCCAGCGATTTGGAGATTTAGGTAATTACAAATGGATAAGGGAAAGTCAAGAAAAATATTGGGTATTTATCGAAAGTCAGGGAAAATCTCAAAGTAAAATAAGGTAATTTTTGGACGTGAAATTATAAAGACTTGCTTAAGGTTGTTATAGTACATTTTTGGATTGATATTTTGATTATGGGAGTTTCCAGCGAGAGTCAGGTAATTGCAAATGGGTAAGGGAATATCAAGAATATAGGATATTTATCAAGAGTCAAGGAAAAGCTCAATATAAGGTAATCTTTTGTTTTTGATTTTGGACGTGAAAGTATAGATAGAGTTGCTTAAGGTGGATATAGCACATTTCTAGACTGATATTTTGATTATGGGAGTTTTCAGCGAGAGTTAGGTAATTACAAATGGGTAAGGGAAAGTCAAGAAATATATAGGGTATTAATCAAAAGTCAGGGGAAATCTCACTGTAATATAAGGTAATTTTTGGACGTGAAATTATAAAGACTTGCTTAAGGTGGTTATAGTACATTTTTGGATTGATATTTTGATTATGGGAGTTTCCAGCGAGAGTCAGGTAATTGCAAATGGGTAAGGGAAAAATCAAGAAGAATGTAGGATATTTATCAAAATTGAAAAAAAGCTCAATATAAGGTAATTTTTTTTTTTTTTGGACGTGAAATTCTAGATAAAGATTCGAATGATGGATTGGTTTAGACTGATCGTAAATTCTATTCGAATCCCACTATGGCATGGATGTTCGTAGATATCGGCTTTAAGCAGTAGGTGGTCTGATTAGTGTAAAACAGTAGACCGTAGCGCTAAACAAGTAATCTAGATAAATATTTTGCTTAAGATATGAAATCAGTACATTTCTAGACTGATATTTTTATAGTTTCCAGCTATTTAGTTATATTACAAATGGGTAAGGAGTAAGAAAATATATATTAATCAAAGTATTAGTATTATAAGGTAATTTTTGGACGTGAAATTATAAAGACTTGCTTAAGGTGGTTATAGTACATTTTTGGATTGATATTTTGATTATGGGAGTTTCCAGCGAGAGTCAGGTAATTGCAAATGGGTAAGGGAATATCAAGAATATAGGATATTTATCAAGAGTCAAGGAAAAGCTCAATATAAGGTAATCTTTTGTTTTTGATTTTTCGATGTGAAATTATAAAGCGTTGTGGTTGTGACCCCACAGTGAGATGACGTAGAGTATTATTCCCAAGGAACCGGCGATTTAGTCAGCGTTCTTAACAGGAAAAGGGAACTTAAGTCAGTGGGAAAAGTGAGCTGTTCGGGAGAGAGAGCTGGAAAATGTGGCAGTGGGTAGAAAATTTGCATTTTATTCAGAGTTAGCTCTCGGAAAGTTGAAAACAACTCTCGTTTAATAAGATTTTGGCTGGGAAAATAGATATATGAGAAATGAGTTTCAGAGAGAGTTTTAAGTGTAATAATTTTGATAATACGCACATACACACTTATCTATTATTCTATCTATAAATATTTTAATAAATAATATATATATATATATGTATATAAATATATATATAATATATATATAGTCATATTTGATTGTATTACGCACTGTACTAAAGTATTCTTTCTCTTCCTAGGTAAGCTAATCTTTTTTTTTGAACAATGGATATCACACGGAATGCTAATTAAAGGTATCTTTTTTTCTACATATACCATAAACTAAACAAAAAAATCAATAATGCTAATAAATTTTGTGAATTTTGTTATTTCGCGCAATCTTCATAAGTTAAAGTCAAAACGTTTAACACCTTGTTTTACATTTAGCGAATTGTACCGTGATGCTCGTAAATTTAGTTATTCAGTTAAATCTCAATAGATCCAAAATTATTTATTTCTTAACCAATTTCGTATTTTGTATTGAAATATATAAACAAATTATAAATAGAAATATTGAATAACAACCATAAGATTTTTGTAAACAAAAAATATTTTTTTTTAGTATAAATATATAATAGTATCGTAAATACGAAAAATCAAATAGAAATAATGGTATATAGTTTAATTTTTTCGAGTTATGTTATATAAAACATTTTTACATTATAAAAAAATGAAAAGAGCAATCATCACTAATGTAAAAACAGTTTTTATTTGTCTAAATTTTTCCAGAATTTTTAGTAATAGACAAGATTCGGCTTCGTTTTCCTGTATATACCGTTATTTTTGTACCCGCAAACTATGTTGTTACACTAACCCGTACTAGTACGTAACCCGCACTCAAGTATCAATCGTCAAAAAAATACTAGTACGTTTCCCGCATACAATGTGTATTAATATAAAAATTCCTGTTATTTTAACTCATTCATTTAGTAAATTAATACCTCAATCAGTGATGAAACCAGACTTTTTTTTTACCGTAGAGGTGTAATGAGGTAATTTAGAAAATTTATTAAAATTGTAAATTTTGAGATCTAAATCGGATCTTATTACATTGAAAAATTGTTAGGAGAACCGGACTTAAAACATAATTTATTGAGGCAAATTATAGTTTGAGGGGTGAACTCAGAAAGCTGTGGTGTTAGAAGGTGCAGAAGGTGGTGATCGAAGGAAACCTTGGTCAAATCACATGCCGTTGTGTCTCGCTCAACCAATAAAATAATCTGAGAGGTTCTATTGGTCGAGCGTGGGAGAGATGCATCATGGGAAATATAAAAAAGATGGTTAAAAATAGTGTAAATAGAAGTTTTGGAGAACAGAGAAAGACAACTTGAAAAAGTGTGTGGTGAATTAGAAATACGCTATCTGCTTCGAGAGTAGATGCCCGTCATCCGTTCGCGGTTAGTCCCAGAATAGAATCTGGATGGTTCCTGCTTCATCAAAATCTCCTAGTGCCGAACGATAGCCAAATGGTTAGGGCGATGAGTTTGGTAACGGAGATCGGAGGTTAGAATCCCATTGGGGCATGGATGTCCGTAGCTGTTCGGAATGGGCTTTGTATCCTGAATTAATTTACCATCCACTTTCTTACTGCATTTTTGCATCATTAGATAAGTTTTAATAAAGAAAATTCATAGAAAAAAAGAAAATTAATTTTTACTGTATTTTAGTTAATTTTGTAGCTGGTACTTTTTAATACCAACATATATTTTTGACTCTATGATAGAAAATAATTCATTAAATTATGAATAACACATATAAAATGCTTACCTGCGAAGTCTCTAAAAAACTACCAAATAACTGGTAATAAAGCACTAAATTTACTCAATTAAACAACACGTGTATCAACTCTACCACAAAATGACCTTCGAATGCAGCACGCCAATTTTAAAATCTCTACTATGTGAATAAAAAGGATCCTGATTGGTACTGTCATTTCTTTTCTGCTGTAGGAACTGCATCGTTCATGTCCTTGTGAGTACCGTCAGGAAAAACGGCTTTATTAGAAATATATAGGTGTTTCATTAAGGCGGTACTTATAAGTACCGTCAGGATAAAAAGGGTTAAGCAGTAGGTCACTGTCTCATTTGCTCTCGTGTTGCAAAAAAAATTACCGTAGCTCTCCAAGCCAAACCTAGTTCTATGACACATCCGCAACATCTATTATTGGCTTTAAGCAGTAGGACCCGGTCTCATTAGCTCTCGTGTTACAGAAAAGTTTACTGTAGCTCTCTAAACCAAACCTAGTTCTATGACACATCCGCAACATCTATTATTGGCTTTAAGAAGTAGGTCCCAGTCTCATTAGCTCTCGTGTTGCAAAAAAGTTAACTGTAGCTCTCTAAACCAAACCTAGTTCTATGACACATCCGCAACATCTATTATTGGCTTTAAGCAGTAGGACCCGGTCTCATTAGCTCTGCAAAAAAGTTTACTGTAGCTCTCCAAACCAAACCTAGTTCTATGACACATCAGCAACATCTATTATTGGCTTTAAGCAGTAGTACTCGGTCTCATTAGCTCTCGTGTTACAGAAAAGTTTACTGAAGCGCTCGCTCTAAAGCAAACCTAGTTCTATGACACATCCGCAACATCTATTATTGGCTTTAAGAAGTAGGTCCCAGTCTCATTAGCTCTCGTGTTACAAAAAAGTTTACTGTAGCTCTCTAAACCAAACCTAGTTCTATGACACATCCGCAACATCTATTAATGGTTTTAAGCAGTAGATCCCGATCTCATTAGCTCTCGTGTTGCAAAAAAGTTTAACCAAACCTAGTTCTATGACACATCCGCAATATCTTAATGGCTGTCAATATTTTAGAACCTCTCCTCATCGATCCCTTCTACAAATTACGTTGTTTTTTAATTTATTTATTTAAAGTTATTATTTACATCCGAGTATAAGCACCAGCATCTTTATTAATTGTGGTACTGTCGCGAAGAAGGCCAGGATCCCATTATGGGATGGAACAAGAATCTCCCTGGTAAAAATTCGTACTTGCCCTGTCTCATTTGCGCACGCCTTTTCCTCGTGCCTCCAGGGAACTTGGGTTCCCCATTCACTCCGCGATAATTGAAAAGGTGTGTTTGGGGGTAGTCTGGTATCGGGTACAGAAAGGACCAGCCCTCTCTCTTTCCATCTCGTCTTTTGTGAAATAGGATCGCCTCGAGTTTCATTTATCCCGTTGCCATGACGACGCTTGTGAACGAGCGGTAATCTTCAGGTGGC
>CM063497.1:22293695-22296195 GCA_032207245.1 Pardosa pseudoannulata
TTCTCAGGTCCAACCGCTTCATAAATTCGAGGGCGGAGGAACTTAGGCTATTATTATATAGGGGATAAGAAAATAAGAAATTTTCTTGAATAAATGGTTTGAATGCGTCTGCTTGTGAATAATTACTTAATATAGATAATGCGGACTCATTATCTATAATCCATTATGGATGCCTTTAACCATTCCTGGTTCAACAGCTTCATAAATTCGAGGACAGACGGACAGATAACTTAGGCTATTATTATATAGTTGATAAGAAAATAAGAAATGTTCTTGAATAAATGGTTTGAATGCGTCTGCTTGTGAATAAATACTTTGTATAGATAATGCGCACTCAATATCTGTAATCCAATATGTATGCCTCTATCCATTCCAGGTCCAACCGCTTCATAAATTGGACGACAGAAGGACAGATATTTTAGGCTATTATTTTATAGAGGATAAGAAAATAAGAAATTTCCTTGAATAGTTTGAATGCGTCTGCTTGTGAATAAATGTATAGATAATGCTGACTCGTTATCTATACGATATCTATTGTGTAGATAATTGTGGCCATGTGAGGTGTGTGGGCGGGCAGAGAAGATCGCCAACAGCTCTGGGGTCTTCCAGAAATATGAGCGTTCCCATTTCATTATCTGTGGTTGCTATAGCTACGACTTGGCCTGGAGGAAACAGCATTAATCTTCAGCATCACGGTTTGTGTCTGGGGGGGCTTCTGAGCTTTCTTTCGCCGCCGGCATTAAATGAGGCATTAAATGCGCGTTTGGGGGAATATCGGGAGCCGTTTTCGAATATTCGATGATTTGTACTTTAATTGCGATTAATTGCGGAATTTTTCTTGATGAGGGGAGGCCCGTTCGCTTCATCCATAAAGATAGATTGTTATAACCGTCACACTGAGCGCTTAATGACGCTGGTGGTGTATTTTATTTAGAATTCATTCTGCTTAATGTATTTCTTAAGTAGGGATGTACTCTCCGAGGGTATGGAATTTATCGAAGAAAAACATTCTAGTGATAGAAGGATTCATCTTCTGAGATTATTGTTCGTCTGTATTTTGAAACCTCCTCCTACTTAAAATGCTTATCTTAATTATGGCTTAAAAGCTATACACTTTTTCTAGAACATCGAACACGGAATTAAGGTTTAAGCTGAAAAGAACGAGTTGGAGAAAAATATTTGCATTCAATCGTTTTCTGCTGTTAAGAGATTTGGTAAATTTCTAAGCGTTCCTGAATCCCCTAATTTGTTTCTTAATTTGGCGTAAATATGCTAGATTAGATACCGTTGGCGATTAGATTTTCATTTAATATGCTTCTTTTTTTCAATTATGGTTAATAACCACTACTTCTAAAATTTTTGTTTTAAAAACCTTTAGGTTTTCTAAATACAATAGAAATTTACTTAGACGAAACTTCTTTTTTTTGGGAGGGGGGATATTCAGTTATACGATGTATTTCTTGTTTACCGGTGAAACTCCAATAAGGTCAATGTAATGATTTATTCCCTTATACGAAACTTTTTTACGAAATAGTCAGTTATACGATGTATTTCTCGTTTACCGGTGAAACTCCAATAAGGTCCATGTAATGAATTATTCGCTTATACGAAACTTTTTTATGAAATATTTAGTTACACGATGTGTTTTCCGTGTGCACACTGGCAAAAATTCCAATAAGGTCCATGTAATGAATTATTTATTCCGTTATACTAAACTTTTTTACGAAATATTTAGCTATACGATGCATTTCTCGTTTACCGGCGAAACTCCTATAAGGTCTATGTAATAAATTTACTTATACGAAATTTTTTTTCGAAATATTTATCTACATGTTGTATTTCTCGTTTACCAGCGGAACTGCAATAAGGTCCATGCATCATTCACTTATACGAAACTTTTTTACAAAATATTTAGCTACACGGTGTATTTCTGGTTTACCGCCGAAACTCCAATAAGTTCCATGTAATGAATTATTCTCTTATACGAAACTTTATTACGAAATATTTAGTTACATGATGTATTTCTCGTTTACCGGCGAAACTCGAATATGGTCAATGTAATGAATTATTCCCTTATACGAAATTTTTTACGAAATATTAAGTTACATGATGTATTTCTTGTTTACCGGCGAAACTCCAATAAACTCCATGTAAGGAATTATTCCCTTATACGAAACTTTTTTACGAAATTTTCAGTTATAAGATGTATTTCTCGTTTACCGGCGAAACTTCAATAAGGTCCATGTAATGAATTATTCACTTATACGAAACTTTTTTTACGAAATATTTAGCTGCATGATCCATTTCTCGTTTACCGGCGAAACTCCAGTAAGTTCCATGTAATGAATTATTCTCTTATACAAAACATTTTTACGAAATATTTATTTACACGATGTATTATTCCTATATACGAAACTTTTTTACGAAATATTTAGCTACACGATGTATTTCTCGTTTACTGGCGAAACTCCAATAAGTTCCATGTAATGAATTATTCACT
>CM063497.1:22301195-22306195 GCA_032207245.1 Pardosa pseudoannulata
CGGTCGCATGTTCCATAATATTAAGCTCTCCTCTTAAGCCTCAAAGCTTCTCTCGGTGACACCTCATTTCGCATATTAAACACAATGCCAACCGTCTTTTAATGGATGAGAACTTCTGTTGCCTCCCCTACCACTTGTTTTGTTAATTTTAATTACTGCCTTTTCCAAGTCCTTGTACCCGGCTATGAAAGCATCTTCATTTCCCTCATTGGCAATCGACGAGATTTGCAAGGGCTGAATGAGTGAATGAATGCATTGATGGAACAGCTGTGCTCTCTCTTCGCTCACTCCCCCTCCGAATGAGTGCACCTCAGTTTCGTTATCGGGTTGCCATGGCGACGCGCGAAACGAGAGGCCAATGTTGATGTCTTCCAATCTGACTTGCGCGAGATCTTAAAGTGTAGCGCTGCGTTATGAATTTTGATTTGCGAGGGAATATCTTGTTTTCAAGAATTTTGATTTTAGATGTGTGCATGTTAGTAATATTTGGTCACTTAACGCTGCATTGGATGTACAGCTGGTTAAAATTCTATATTGACACCTCATTGATTATTGACTACTGCCGCATAATGAAACTTTGCCAACGACCTCAGTGGTCGAATGGTCAAAGTACGTGATCCAGACCCAAAGTTTGTGGGTTCGCCATGGCAGTTGATCGAAAGCATGGATTTTTAATTTTAAAATGTTACTTATTGTTCCTTTATGTTCTCGAACCTTCTAGATCTTTCTTTATTATGTAAATTAGTTATTTTTCGAGTATTCTGTTCGGGTATAAAAACTGATACCCACTAGTTGTAGGCAACTTCTCGATCTTGTAAAGTTGCGAGTTGCTACTTTGCTTCAATAAATTCGTCTGTTAGTCTTAACGGTGTGTACATTCGAATCTTCGTGAAAAATTTGGTGGAGTACCGATTTCGCCATTGTGGATAACTCTGACAGTGTTCGCAGAAGTCTCCATTTAAGAGGAGAACCTCCGGAATAATTATTACTCTAACAAATTATACTATTTTTCCTAAGAATTAACCAGAAGTACAATGGATATTCATGCATACGAAACTCTTATACGAAAGTTTGTTATAGGAAGAACTTCGGTATAACAAACTTTAAGAACGCTGCTTTGGACATACAGCTGGTTAAAATTCTATATTGACACCCCACTGATGGCAATATTTGGCTAAGAATAAGAATCGAAAAAGGTGTTTCAACACCCATCCCCATTTAATAATTATAATTATTACACTAACAAATTATACTGATTTTACTAAAAATTACCATAAGTATAATGGATATTCCTGTATACGAAGAACTTCGGTACAACAAACTTTAAGAACGCTGCATTAGACATACAGCTGGTTAAAATTCTATATTGGCACCTCACTGACGGGCAATATTTTACTAAGAATAACAATAAGAATCGAAAAAGGTGTTTCAACAACCATCACTATTTAATTAATATAATTATTACACTAACAAATTATACTATTTTTACTAATTATTACCATAAGTACAATGGATATTCATGTATACGAAACTCATATACGAAAGTTTGTTATACGAAGAACTCATTTCTCGGTGTTAACTCCCATACCCAGATAGCGAATTTAGTTTGTAATAAACTTGCAGAAGTCTTGCTTTGCAATCCAGCAAATTTGCAGCAAGTTCAGCGTGACAAGTCTGCAAGTTTGAAACAAGACTGCAGCAAGTCTAAGAATGTTTGCTTGCTTCTGGGTTGTCATAAGGTTGTCACAGTTTTGCAGCAAAATAGCGTTGCAAAGGTGTGGTCGCTTTATGTTCGTCTAACTTGCGGGAGTTTTGCTTCAAGTATGTCGTGTCAAATTTGTTATGAAAAGATATTATCCAGAAAAAATCAATTTCTGCAAGTATGCATGCTATAAGACCTTTCTCCGTGTATGAATGTTCGATTCCTTACTTAATTTTATTCAGTTATACGAAGAAATTCTATTACCCCTGCGAAACTCTCATAAGGTGCATGAAATAATTATTAGATTAGACGAATATTAAGTGATACGGAACATCCTGCACTCACACGAAGGAATGTTCGGTTTCTTACTTAAGTTATACGAAGAAATTCTCTTTCCCCGGCGAAACTCTCATAAGGTGCATGAAATAATTATTAGATTAGGCGAATATTAAGTGATACGGAACATCACTAATACGGAGAAATGTTCGGTTTCTTACTTAAATTGAGTTACATGAAGAAATTCTCTTTCCCCGGCGAAGCTCCAATAAGGCGTATGAAATAATTATTCGATTAGGCGAATATTAAGTAATAAGGAACATCATACACTTATACGAAGGAATGTTCAATCCCTTACTTAAATTTTATTCAGTTATACGAAGATATTTTCTTTCCCCATCCGAAATTCCCATAAGGCGTTTGATGAAATAAATTATTCGATTAGGCGAATATTCAGTTATACGGAAAATGCACTAATACGAAGGAATCTTCGGTTCTTTACTTAAATTAATTCAGCTATACGATAAAATTCTCTTTCCCCGGCTAAACTCCCCTAAGGCTTTTGATGAAATAATTTTTTCAATTAGTCGAATATTAAGTTATACGGAACATGCACTAATCCGAAAGAATTTTGCCGAACGATTGCCGATTGGTTAGGGTGCTGGCCTTCGGTACCGGAGTTTGTGGGTTCGAATCCCACTCTGGCGGGGATGTTCGTAGCCGTTCGGAACCGGCTGTAAGCTGTAGGTCCCGGTCTCATTTGCCCTCGTGTTGCAAAAAGTAGACCGTAGCACTCAAAACTAAACCAAACCAAACCGAAAGAATCTTCGATCTCTGCTTAAATTTTATTCAGTTATACGACAAAATTCTCTGATATAATGAATCAATCCCATTTTGTAGGGCTGAACAATGGCATATCTTCGGTACTGGAGTTCGCGGATTCGAATCCCACTATGGCTTGGTTGTTCGTAGCCGTTCGGAATCGGCTTTAAGCAATTGATCCCGACCTCATTTAGGGTTTCGAACATAAACTGAATGAAAAACCGTAAAAAAAAACCATTACTTTGATCGGAACGAAAACCAGAAATGAATCGAAAAAAATATCGGTTTATTTCGATTCGATATAACTGCAGTCATTTTGCTACTGTAACCAGTTTATTAATATTTTCTAATTTAACTTAAACTGTATAATTATCGTCATTACATGTCAATTGAGTCTCGATTTCCGTTTTTTTTTAACTACTTTTCTGTTTTAGTTTTGCATGAAACTATTTGTAGAAGCCCTCGAATCGCAAAAAAACTAAACCGTAGCTTCCCAAACGAAACCTATTTAGTAGGATCACAGTTTAATTTTGGAATAAAACCTATACTAAATCAGTTTTTTCAAATTTGTCTGCTCCTAAACAAGGAAACAAACAAATTGGCAAATCAATAAAAAAGATTATTAAAGAAAACAAGAAATAGGAGTCAGAGCTACCTTTTTCCTCATTATATTATGTATTCTTTTCTCTTATAATTGGCAACACTTTAAGCAGTCTAAAGAAACAATGTTTCTTCCCCTGTTTCAATTTGATTACGAAATGCAGCCTGATTATCGTTAAAAAGGCAAGCGTGTGACTTACACGAAGAATAAGGTGTGCGATGTTCTCATTAATAATTCGCCAATTTTACGGCGAGTGTGTTCCAGGAAGCAGCAAAAATATGGATGTAATCCAGTTTTATTATATCTGGTTGCCGTTGGTTACTGGTGTCAAGGGAAACGACATTTAATCTTTATCTTTTGACTTTGTTCGAGACGTCGCGGCCATTTTGTAGTCGATAAAAAGGACCTTTTCGCTCGCTGATTAGGAAATATGTGCCTGCTCGCTTTTTTAGCAGTGCCTTCTTGGATTTCTTGTTTCTTTAACATTGTATTCGTTTAAATTAGATTTAATCTCTCACGTTTGTAACAGAGATTGTTTTAAAGAGATTGCTCTTAGCATTTTTATAATCGTAATCATTATTTCAGTCTTATATTACTTTATTGTGTAGATATAGAAAAAAATATAGGTGTGTTCAATCCTACATTTTCTCAGATATTTGCTTATGATGTGTAATTTTGATTTCAATTATCTCCTATATAATAATAGCCTAAGTTATCTGTCTGTCTGTCCTCGATTTTATGAAGCGGTTGGACCTGGAATGGATAGAGGCATCCATGGTTAGCAAAATTCAAAGAGAGTAATGTTTATATTCTCCTAAACTATAGATACGATTCTAAAATAAGTTGGTGGTTGGACCTGGAATGGATAGAGGCATCCATGGTTAGCAAAATTCAAAGAGAGTAATGTTTATATTCTCCTAAACTATAGATACGATTCTAAAATAAGTTGGTGGTTGGACCTGGAATGGATAGAAGCATCCATGGTTAGCAAATTTCAAAGAGAGTAATGTTTATATTCTCCTAAACTATAGATACGATTCTAAAATAAGTTGGTGGTTGGACCTGGAATGGATAGAGGCATCCATGGTTAGCAAATTCAAAGAGAGTAATGTTTATATTCTCCTAAACTATAGATACGATTCTAAAATAAGTTGGTGGTTGGACCTGGAATGGATAGAGGCATCCATGGTTAGCAAAATTCAAAGAGAGTAATGTTTATATTCTCCTAAACTATAGATACGATTCTAAAATAAGTTGGTGGTTGGACCTGGAATGGATAGAGGCATCCATGGTTAGCAAAATTCAAAGAGAGTAATGTTTATATTCTCCTAAACTATAGATACGATTCTAAAATAAGTTGGTGGTTGGACCTGGAATGGATAGAGGCATCCATGGTTAGCAAAATTCAAAGAGAGTAATGTTTATATTCTCCTAAACTATAGATACGATTCTAAAATAAGTTGGTGGTTGGACCTGGAATGGATAGAGGCATCCATGGTTAGCAAAATTCAAAGAGAGTAATGTTTATATTCTCCTAAACTATAGATACGATTCTAAAATAAGTTGGTGGTTGGACCTGGAATGGATAGAGGCATCCAT
>CM063497.1:22308695-22326195 GCA_032207245.1 Pardosa pseudoannulata
ATATATATATATATATATATATATATATATTTATATATATATATATATATATATATATATATATATATATATATATATATATATATATATATATATTATATATATATATATATATATATAATATATATATATATTATATATATATTTTATATATATATATATATTAATATATATATTTATATATTTATATATTTCTATATATTTATATATTTATTTTATATATATATTTTATATATAAAATACTATATATATATATATATATATATCTTTTTGTCCCTTGTTTCATGAAATTGACTATAGCTTAAAATGGGCAGTTGGACTGTCGAGGTAGTCTGCATAGAATTTGCAGTCATCGAAATCTACAGAGGGGATTTCAGTCAGGGAACCAATATGCACTTTACCAAACCTTTCACTAACTTCCGAAAGGAAAAGACAACTACCCCCCTCGCAAAATGTCAACTGGTATGTCCACGCTTGGTGTATATAACATGCCTGTCTATACTGATAACCTGACAAAACCCCTGTTTGCAGTGGCGCAATACTTAATCCTCGCGAACTAAAATAATGAATTCTGCGGAGACGTTCTGGTAATGCCCGCATTTCAATATAGCGGGCTCCAGTTTTCAGCTCTGCAGCTTTCGCAATCCCGAACCAGCAAATATCTCCCAACCCCTGAGTGGAGAGCAGAATTCTGGGGAGAGCTTTTCGGGAATGCTTATCCGGAAAATTACGGAGGTTCCGCGAGAGAATTAGAGCCGCGAATGTGAAGAATTTATTACGATTGGACCGCAGTGGTCTCTTCCCTTCCCCGCAGAGCGATGGGATAATTATTTCCAAATGCGGGACTGTTTACTCGGGTGTCCTCGTGGGATGTAGATTAATGTGCTGGAAATTTAGAGGAAGGATAGACGCGGCCTAGTTGTCCAGTCTTTTCTTCTAGACAAGCATATGGCCTGTCATATGGCCAAAAATATTAAAACAATCTATTTCTTATGTCTGGAATAATGTTTATTTCTCAATCTATGCACCAGTTAGATAGATGGCAGTAACATACTATTTGTAACTAGTATTATAGCTCGTCATATGACGGGATCAGTGAAATTTTTAATTTTCCAGAATTGTAAATTAACCTCTAAGGCAGATTAAAAAAATATGGTTTGTTTTTTAGCTGAGGATTACCTTGCAACAAAAAATATCGATGATTAAATTTGAAATTATCACATATGTACTAATCTATTATTTAAACCAAATATAAAACAAAATAGTTTACGTAATATTTTATCGAGTATATTATTTACTAGCATATAACCCGTGATATGACGGGATCAGTTAAATTTATAATTTTCCAAAATTGTAAAGTACTCTAGGAGGCAGTTAAAAAATGGTTTGTTTATTGGCTAAGAATTATCTGGAACATGCTCAATAATTTGTTAATCTTTACTGACCGCATGTTAGTTTTTAACTTTAATTTATCTTGCCATATTACGTGATCGGATGGACAGCAGAGGTTTTAATATTGACAGTGATTAGTTGGCGGTATATATGAATGATGCCTAAATTTAACGAATTGATTGTAAAGCGTGTGGTTGTGTATAAAAAAACAAACACACAAACGAACAAACTTCTTAATTTTCAAAGATATATAACTTAAACGCTAGATATTTATGAGTCCGTGAAATAGACTCCTAGACTTTTATGAAAATAATTGGTTGTTAATACCGGTGATAAAATTTTCATTGCAACAAAAAATAATCGATGATTAAATTTAAAATGATCACATATGTACCTAATCTATTATTTAAGCCAAATATAAAGCAAAATGATTGCCGTCATATCTAAGTTCAGTGATAAAACGGATGAAAATAATGCAGACGATATTTAAATAATTTAAATTAAGAAGCAATTAAATGAGATGGTTAAAGGAATGACGTCATAATGCTAGAAAAAAATGTTATTTTTACCTATTTATTATGTGATAAATTTAATCGCCTGCTCTTAACCGGGGAAAATAGGGCTTGAAATAATGGCATTAAACGCTCGGAAAAAGGGGAAGGGATGGATTTCGAGCGTTTTAAAGACGCTGTGTGTATATATATATATATATATATATGTGTGTGTATATGTGTGTATATATATATATGTGTGTGTGTATATGTGTGTGTATATATATATGTGTGTGTATATGTGTGTATATATATATGTGTGTGTGTGTATATATGTGTGTGTGTATATATATGTGTGTGTGTATATATATGTGTGTGTGTATATATATGTGTGTGTATATATATGTGTGTGTATATATATGTGTGTATATATATATATATATATATATATGTGTGTGTGTATATATATGTGTGTGTATATATATGTGTATGTATATATATATGTGTGTATAAATGTGTGTATATATAATGTGTGTATATATATAATGTGTATATATGCATGTATGTGTATACATATGTGTGTAGGCATATGTGTGTATATATATATATATATGTGTGTATATATATGTGTATGTATATGTATATGTATATATATATATATATATATGTGTGTGTGTGTATATACACACACACACACACATATATATATATATATATATATATATAGATAGATAGATAGATAGATAGATAGATAGATAGATAGATAGATAGATAGATAGATATATATATATATATATCAAGAGTGACGAGGAGGCGTAGAAAGGTAGTAGCCGTGAACGGCTGCCTCGCAACGGCAGCTGTTTCGTATATCCGGAAACCATGAAGAGGCACTTAAACGCCTATCTCCGATATCGTAAAAAAGAGAAGTGGAGTAGCAGTAGTAACACACACAGCCGAAACTGTTCTGCGGAGATTCGAGGGCGGGATGATGCAACCTTCTGTACACGACAGTATTGGGGAGAAAAAGAAAGTAGGTCTGCAAGAAAACGAAAAGGGTTGTAGACTCAAAGTTCCAGTCGTGGAATTCTTGGTTTTGGAAAACTTTATTTTTTCTTTTGTAAAAGTTTATTTCTTGATTTTTATTTTAAACGTCGATTAATTATAACACCGTTTTCGGACATGAGCTTGTATTTGCGACTTCCATATCCTTTCATGACTTTTTACACTTATGTGTTGACATAGTAGATCAGAGTAAAAAACATTTTTTTTCTGGAATTAATAATTCAGGAGATTAGTAATTTAAGGAAGGTCTGTACCTATCATATTGACTTGCTTTCGGTCAATATTAATCTCTGGAAGGAAAATGTATTGAAAAATAGAGGAAAACTGTTTTAAAACAGATTTCCTAATGTGCCTCCTGATTTGCCACGACAGGTGTGGAGGATGTTATCAGCCCGAGTTCCCGCTCAGAACTGTCTTTTTTGCCGTTGCTACCTAACCAAAATTCTTATGTCTACTTCCGCGTCAGCTCTTTTACTCTGTCTAGCTACGCTCGAGGGTTTGTCTTTTGCCTATTACGTTGTCGTTTATGAGTTCCAACTATTTTTAATTATAATTCGGTTAATTCTTAACCCCCATTTTTAAACTACACACACACACACACACACACACACACACACACACATATATATATAATATATATATATATATACATACATACACATATACTCATATATTACTATATATATATATATATATATATATATATATATATATATATATATATTATACATACATATATATATATAACATATATATACATATAACATATAGAAATATACATATATACATATATACATACACACATATATATACATATATATATATTATATACATATATAAACATACATATATATACATATATACATTATATATAAGATATTATATATATATATATATACATATATATATATATATATATATATATATATATATAATAATAATATATATATATATATATATATATATATATATATAATTCATTGCACTGATAAAATGTATATTTTTCGTGTACTAATAAAATTCCCTTTGTATGTTCTATATTGCATTAATTTCTTCAAACTATTATAATAACAATGGTATTATTGAACAATTTCTCAGTATCCATATTTACTATAATTATGTTATTTAATTATTTGCTGCGTCACCGGTTTTTTTTTTCTGTATGATTGATATCGTTTCTTTTTGTTTTAGGTAAGATGTACTTTTGATTTACACATCTAACGAAGTTGGATAAAATTTCGGAATAATTATCTAAGAATAATAGGTAAGAAAAGCAGTATTTTTTCTTATCCCAAGTCTTGTAAAAAAAAGTAACCGTAGCGCTTCAAATAAAATCGAAACATTTTGGAAGTTGGCACCTATGCTTTTGGTACTGTGTATTATAATTAATGTGCAAGTTTACCTTCAAGTTGCACAATATTAAAATGACCGAAAAAAATTTAAAGATACTTTAGGTATTGATAAACATTTAAGAGTATATTCAATTTTATTAAAAATTTTAGACACGCAGACGAGAATTTACAAAATATATTCGGTTTTTTAAAATACAGTATTTTAAACACAGCAGACGATATTTTCTTATACTTATTGTTTAGGTAGAATAAATTTTAAACAGAGAGAAAATAAGTTACGCGATACATTTTCGTGATTTTCTACGATTTTAAATAGGATTAAAACAAGATGCTTTAGCTTGCAGTTGGCATGTGGTGATGAATCTCTCGTATACTGTATTAAATGGTTTAAAGAATTTAGCAGAGGTCGCCATTTCTTAAGAACAACGGAATCGGCAGTCATATAATGTGTCTGCCATACGAAAAATGTATATGGATGATAATCGTTTATATCAAATTATACAGAAGAACTTAATTGATAAAATACACAAAAATTAATAATTAAGAATACATATGAAACATTTGTATCCGTAAATCTAACTGAGCACCAAAGACGGGTAGCGTTTTGAATCAGTAAAGAAACTCTTAAATTGCTAATGATGTAAATATTTTTAAAATTGTAAGTGATGAAACGTACATGTTTTTTTGACGTTCCAGTGCGTCAAGAAAAACAAAAATATCTTTGAGATTTCGCCGACAATGGTGAAAAGACAACGATCACTGAAAAAAAGGATGTAGGTTTCTTCAGAAGTACGGGATTTGTCCAAAGCCATCAGTTGGAAGGAAAAGAGACAGTAACAGCAAATGGTATACCACAAATGTCTTAAAATTCTACAAGAAGTGAATGTTAGGGGATTAATGCTTCAGACAATGGTTTACATAATAATACGGTTGATTTCTTACACACAAATTAAATGATGCTAGTTAAGGATATTTGTTATACAATCTAAAAAACAATACGTCGTTTTCATTCAGAATAAGAGATTCGTGTGGATAAAGCATTTTTTCATCCAACAAAATGTGGCTTGAGGCATTTAAATAACAAAATGACACAGCCGTCATTTTATTCCATATAAACACTCGTCTGCGAACGAAAGAAAAAAGTTTAAAACAGGATGATGAACCTTTTACACGGAAACGTCACTATGAACTTAGATTTCTTTAAAGCAACAATTAATGATTAAAAACAAAATACTAAGAAATGCAGTGTGTGTTAGAATCAAATTAAAAAGTGAACTATTCGGTGTAAACAATTAAGAATCGCATTTTTTTGAAACAATAACAGCTTGAATTTCTGTATACATTAAATGTTTTGCTTTGATACATTTTACGCAAAAAAAGAAAAATGGATTTTAATTAAGAATATGTAAGAATTGTAAAATGAAACAAATAAAAATTAAAGTGATTTTCCGTTTTTCATAATCTACAGAAAATCTGTGGAAAATGTCTATAAATGCATTGATTCATTTTTAAAATTGTAATGAACTTTAAAAACCTGTTTTTAAAATTCAGAGTGACCCTCGTAAACTAGTATTGCAAATCCTAGTTACCAAATATAAAAAGGACCAAAAATAGACTTTCACCTGCTGTATGTGTATAATTAGGACAGAACGTGCCTTCGTTCAGTATAGCGATTTCCGCATCAAAAAACGATTTGTTTGAAATTCTAGCGACATGAATTGCTTACTTTTTCAATGAACATCTTCCCGTGCTTCGGCGATGAAGATCGCGGTTTTCGAAAAAGAAGAGAGAAAAGAAGAAAAAGAAGAACAAAACCTGTCTCTAAAATTTTGTCACGAGAAGATGACTAACAACTATTTACGTCAATTAAAAAAAAGTGTGACGCGTTGAAAAATATTCTTTCAGGATTTTGTTTAAAAACACAACCTTCGCTTTTCTACTGCGTTCACTCTATGAATAGACTCTTTAAAGAATTATGTCTTAGTGTTTCTACCATTCTTCATAAATGAAATTAATGTAATGTTTGCTTGTACTTAATATTTATTTTTAAATTTACTACTTAAACATTTGCATTATTTTTTTAATATGTAAAAATCAACTATAATTGCTTATTCATGATAGTTAAACATGATTAATATTTAAATTTTATAATAATTGTTTAAATTATCAAACAGTATTTTTATTAAAAATCAATGTAATGCATGTTATCATTGCTTTTATATAAAAATGAATTTGTGTCTGTCTGTACTCTATAGACTCAAAAACCATTCCAATCGCCGTGAAAATTTAAATTTTGGTATCCCTGGGAAGTTTTTGTAAATTTTTAAGTCGAAATCATTCCTTCCCCTTTTTCGAGCATTTCATATCATTATTCCAAGCATTATTTTCCCCGTTAAAAACGATTATTTTTTTTAATTTATCGCATCATATAAGGAAAAAGCAATATTTCTAGCAATGTGATTCATCCAAGTAATTGTTTTAAACGCAGTTTTCCTCGGTTAAAAGCAGATTAAAATATTCAATTTATAAAAACGATATTTTTTTTATCATTATGACATTCCTTTAAATATCTCAAAAACATCTGCGTTGTATCCATTCAATTTCACTTGGAAATTGAAATATATAGCGATTAACTTTCATTTCTATGTGACCCAAATTATAGCATTTTTATATGAGAACTCATTTTAAATTTAATTCTTGGTTAATTTTTACGTTACAATGAAATGTTTATCAACAATATTCTAAGTACAAAAAGTACAAATTTCAGTGACTCTCATGGCCAAATAAAACCTATCATTTTATATAGTTATCTTCATATTCATATGGTTGTCGATATGAATGTGTGTTTCTGTTTCACACAAAACCATGTGGTTTGTCATAAATTTCCTTAGTATTGGACAACATTTATTTATACCACCCAAATTAGTACTGTTGTTGTCAAAACCTCTTTCATTTATGGCAAGATCTGTTAACTTTGCTAATCAACGTACAGTAGTAATACAGTAATGCAATTTAGGGTTAAACTTATATTTTACAATAAAAAAAGTTTGAACAAATTTAATATAAGACAAATTCGATTATAAAAACTGAATAATGTTATAATACGCTTATGATAGAAATATATAAACATGCCAATGACTCGAACTGTATTGTGACGAATTTAGAGAGTTATGCACGAAAAAAAATCTTTGTTTACAAGTAATACATTAATTCACTTAATTCCATTGCATAGTATTATATAATCCTATTGTGCAAATGTTTATGATGATTATATAATCTTTTCAAAATCATTTCTTCGATGATATCAAACATTTGGCATTATTTCAAAGATTCTCAAAAGTCGCCAACCTGCCAACTGTATAGCTTCTCATATTATATAACTCTATTCTTCCTAATTTTACGATGGTTAATTTATTTTTTAAATTATATCATTAATGCTATCTAACATTTGGCATTATTTCAAAAAGACTCTTACGCCAATTTACCAACTGTATAGCTTTTCATAATTCCATTGCATAGTATATAAACCTAATATTCTACGGTACCAGTTGCGCATAACAGACTAGAGTTTATATTTGTGTACGTATTTCCATTCCTAACAAAAAAGTAAATCGTCTTTTTATAACATACACACACATATGAACGCATACATGTGCAACATAATACTGGCGTCTACGCTATTTACTGCCATAGAATCTTACAAACTCCCGTCTAGCCATGAAGGCTTATTACTATTTCAATATAAGGGATTACATGCGGCCATAAAGTAACTTGTTAATTTATGACCGCGGCAGGACTGTTTTCCGAGTCATAATATTAGCTTTGAGTCTCCGCTGTGTCATAACCGCTCGAGACCAGAATTAGAATCTTCCCTTCCTACGCCATTTGCATTTTCGATATTAGGAGCTGACATTCTTGCTTCCAATATTCATCACAGCCAATTCGTGTTTGCCGCGAAAGATTTTAAACTCCTTTACTGCTTAATTGCCCCTGAAGAAATGGGTGTTTCACAGTCTCGAGAAATCTTGATTGCTAATTTGTTCTACCTCCCGCAACAAGTAAAGTATTCAATGGCTTGCTCGTAGCCTGAGAACACTTCAGTTTACTTCTGCCTTGTAGAGCGCAAAACTATTCATTGACATACGCAAGGCGTGGAACAGTCGCACTACCACAGTAACATTCCATCTTGTGATTCACGGCACCCTCTGAAATACCCTCTGGAGCAAAGATGGACAAATAACTGTCCTGATTGTTCTTTCCGACCAGCTTCAGTACCCTTAAATCTTCATAATTTTTGATTTTTCAATATATATATATATATATATATATATATATATATATATATATATAAAGATAGGTAAGTTGATAAATTGATTGATTGATTCATAGGTAAGTTGATAGGTAGGTAGGTTGATAGGTTGATTGATAGGTAGATAGGTAGGTTGATAAATTGATTGATTCATAGATAGGTAGTTTGATAAATTGATTGATTCATAGATAGGTAGTTTGATAGATTGATAGATAGGTTGATAATTGATAGGTAGATAAGTAGGTTCATAAATTGATTGAGAGATAGGTAGGTGGATAAATTGATTGATTGATAGTAGATAAGTTGATAAATTGATTGATTGATTGATAGGTAGGTTGATAAATGGATTGATTGATAGATTGATTGATAGGTAGGTAGGTAGGTAGGTAGGTAGGTAGGTTGATAGATAGATAGGTTGATAGATAGATAGGTTGATAGCTAGATAGATATCTTCTACGCATTTAAAAACAAAACGGCATGAAAAAAATTCCATTTAGTTGAAGAACATAGCCAGAAATTGTTTATCGGGAGGGACCAATGAGGAAGACATTGTTATTTGTGAATGATAATTCAGTAAAACAAAATTAAGGTATTCAGGCATGGATGAGGTATGACAATTACCCATTTTTAACTCATATTTAAAGATTTGATGACATCGTTATCTTCCTAACGAGAAACATTAAATTTTCGAACAACGGATCGGCAAAGCTTTTTATAGCCAAAGTGGGTTATTTTCTTTTTTTAACATGATTTTATACAGCTAGTCAGGTGGCACCTACTCATACGTAGAACATTTTCTTTTGAAAGTTGGGAGAAATACAAAATCAAAACCAATAATAGAAATTATTGGTAAAGATAACTGTAATCCATACCATACGACAACTGAAAATATACCGTATGGACAGGTAATAAATGCTTGGGGCATATTTCAATCACGCCCCTGCTCTTGAAACTCGCTCCATTTGGTGAAAATATCTACCACCTATCATCAAAAGGTTAAATCTAATCAAATTCTATTTTAAGGCTGGTGATGCAAGAAAGTTTAGTTAAACTGTCTTTCAATTAAATAAATTATTATTTAAAAGAAGCGTAATAAAAATTAATGGGAAAAACAAGTCTTATCTATCTGTGAAGGGAGGACAGGATAACCTCGCGGCGCCCCTAGCTTTTCTTCGCTGCGCAATTTGGAAACCCCTGTCATAGAGTATTAGAAAGACTTTTACTTAAAAAGGAAAAAAAATATGATATATTATTCTTCTTCGCGGGTGTTTTGCAATGGTTGAGAAATCTTATCTGTCCGACCACGTGATTCTCGGCCACGTTCCGAAATCCAGGTCGGGTGGTTCCCTCTTTTTTGTGTGCAACAGGTTTCTCTAGAATAGTTTCGATTTGACGTAGCTTTCGCGGAAAATAGTTTATATATTGGTAACATTCAGATATGATGTGATATTTCAATGAATCACGTGGTTTTTTGTAACCACACGTGACCCAGCATGGCTTAACGCAGGATTTCTTAGACTTTTTGGTGGGGGAACCTCGTATATACGAAAACTTTGTGGAACCCTATAAGCGTTACCAAACACGGCGCTGTCAGTTTTTTCGCTTATGCTGTAATGTACTTTGGTATTTGGTTGAAAGTGCAGGAGCTGGTTGATTATCTAAGACAGGGTTATATAGTGGACTCTGCTTAATGTGGTCAGTTTGGGAAACCATGATTTAGATAACAGTAACCGATTGATAACAATGAACGGTATGCAAATTTAGATAAATTTACCCTCCCCCCTTTAATTCACACATACTAAATTTCAAAAGAAAATGAAAAAAACTCATATTTATGTACTGTATATTATCCTTTAAAACATAAGAATTATATACATAATTAAAAAATTGATCAATTGTTGATTGTCTACATTTTTTTCTAAGAAGCTCATCGATAAATTGTTCGTAATCATAATCAACCTGTCATAACGATTTAAAATTTCGATCTTTTGTTTTAATGTTAAATCATTTCGCTTTCTGGCTTCCATATCGACAAGCTGCACGTAAGCAAGGCATAAAATGGGGATACGCTCCTTCTCAGTTGCTATAATAATGTGTTACCTTCTGCTTATCTGACAACTATTGACCACCAGCAGGGCGTGCGTATTTTTGAAAAATTCCAGGAACGTGTAATTCCCCATTACCCATTTCCCTAGGTTGAAGAGGAGAATTTTCGAAAATTCAAACACCGAATGGAATGAAAAGAGTGGGTTTCCTCTGAATATATTGTGAATATTCCTTTGCCAGTTAAAATGAGGTTCGAAAACTGATCCCATTAACCCTCTGACTGCTTATCCCGCGATTTCCACGGGCAATTCAAATGTAGCAAAATTTGCTCATCTCGCGATTTTCACGGGCATGTGTTTTTCTTCCTTTATTAACCCTTAATTTGACAAGATGTTTTTTCAAATATCAATTAAAAATATATTTAAATAAATAATAATAATAATAATAATAATTTAAATAATAATAATTATTAATAATAATAATAATATATAATATATTTAATATATTATATATTATCGATAACAATGTATATTTATTATAAAGATTTTATTTATTTGATTGTTCGTTGTAGCAGACACAGCCAAATTAAGGGTTAAGAAGCACATTCCGCCTATTCACCGATTAACCAGTGGAATAAATTATAAACAGTATTAGACATTTAAGTAGGTAATAAATAGAATTATATGACTAGAATTATATTTATATTAGATAATAGAATTATAGATAGTATGTTATAAATAAAAATTAACTGTATTTCAATTGAAATTTATAAAAAAAAATTTATGTGATAACATCTGAAATTAGTTTTTATGAAAGCTTAGTTTCTCATGATAAAAGTCAATATAAAAAATCTGTTCTAGAAGAAAAAATATATTTCATTTCTCCAATTTATATATATATATATATATATATATATATACATATATATATATATATATATATATATATATATATATATATATATATACATATATATATATACTTAAACTATGCAACAGAAAAAAACACAATTTTTAAAGAGATCTCGGTTTACAAATTGAGCAGTCAGAGGGTTAACCGATGTAACGATCCCATAAAGCGATCATTTTAACATACAAATGAATAGAGAAAATCGGGACCAAGTGATTTCGATAACAATAAGAGATTAATAACACTAACCGCGATCACATTAAGCGGAGTACACTGTAGTACCTTTTTTAAAATGCCCCCTACATGTATTCTGCTCTTCCCTTTGTAAAAATGCCGTAATTTGAAATATAGGAAAGAAGTACTAAATTATATCAGGCAAAATACTCAAGCAATTTTCTTCAATAGAGTTTTACACCAAATTTGTTACTGAGATACGCTTCAGCAACGCTTAAACGAGTGCTGTTGATTAAATATATTTTTTCGAATGTCTGCCCAGTTTCACATGAGAACATAGAGGATGAAAATTACTGGTTTTGCTACCGTCGCGTAAGTTTGTTTTATTACTGGTAAAAATCGTGAGCATTACATAATGTAATAAATTTATTTGGTATTTTTAAAATTAATTAAAAAGTTAAAGCATGCTCACATCGCCACCCTACCGGCCAAAACAAGTTCACCGCCCATTAGCATCGTCCCACCGCCTGCCGGGGGACGATTTCGCCCCCTTTAAGAACTAGTGGTCAAAGACAACCCAACTTTTTTACCCAACATTTTATGGCTGGTGTACCACTTGGTTGTACATCATGCTGAATTGTACCACTTTGTAAAAATGATTGTATTTCGTGTAATTGTTATTTTGAGTATGTTTATTTGCATTTTACATTTTAGAGGGTGACCGTGTATTTCCATCCCATATGAGTCGATTACATTGAAACACGCCTAAACATCATGCTGGGCCGAGCGATTGTCGATTGGTTAGGGTGCTGGCCTTCGGTACCGGAGTTCGTAGGTTCAAATCCCGCTGTGGTATAGATGTTCGTAGCCGTTCGGAATCGGCTTTAAGCTGTAGGTTCAGTCTCAATTGCCCTCGTGTTACAAAAAGTAGACCGTAGCACTCCAAACCAAACCAAACTAAACATCATGCTGGATTATAAACTTCCTGAAATTATAAACTCGCTGTAAATAACACACACAAAATACACACAGACTGATTATAGACTGCATATAGATATGTATTTATATATATTATATGTTTTATTTATATATTTTTTTATTTTATATATTTATATTTTTATATATATATATCTCATATACATATATTTATATAGATGTATTATTATATATTTATATATTATATAATAACATATATTTATACATATATATATTGTTTTATATTTTATAATTTATATATATATACATACTATAACAAATTTTATATACATACATATACATATATATATAAATTATTTATATATATACATACATATACATATATATATATTATATATATATATATAAAAAAAATATATGTATATCATATATATATATATTTATATATGTTTATATATTTATATATTTATATATATATATATTATATATATTTATATATATATATTTATAAATATATATATATATATTTCTATATAAAATATATATATATACTATACTTATAAATATATATATATACATATACATCTATATATATATATTTTAGATATATATTTAAATATATATACTTATTCAAAATATACCAAACATATACAATATATATATATAAAATATATATATACAATATACATATATATACATATATATCATATATAACATATATATACATATACATATACATATATATATTATATATATAATATATATATATATATATATATATATACATATACATATACATATAAGATATACATATATATACATATATGATTTATACAATATACATATATATGTATAGATATGTATATATATGTATATATATTTATATATATATGTATATATATATATGTATATAGATAGATAGATAGATAGAGAGAGAGAGAGAGGTATGTATATATCTGCGCATGCTCAGTGCGCGAGCGTGGTACGTAACATCGGTAGGTGCTCAACAAATGGTAGGTGCTCTGTAAATGTAAGAAATATGTTAGAATAGAATCGGGTGTTTAAAAAACATACACCATGAAAAAAAAATTAAAACAAGGACTCATTTGCCATTTTGTATCTTTTTTATTCAGTAGATGTTTGCAATACTTTGTCTTGTAATATATTACAATAGATGAGAAAGCTTGAGAAATAGAAGCTTAAAGGGGATAGCATTGCATAACAAACGACAATTATTCTGCTCAGGCTTCAGCTTAAATATCCGATTTGACAGCGACTACAAAAGATTGGAATAAAATCGCTTCATAAACTAAAGCAGAAGCTTTTCGATAAAAGGAAAATGTATGAGTTATTATATTCAATAGCTCCGGTTTTATCTGTTTTAAATGACCGTTTTACTCTTTGTAACTTTTCCGGTTAAATAAATCCCGGCTTAGCATCGACTCTACGCTTACTGAAGCATAAAGGTTTATAAAAGCTTCATTTCTGTTTTATTATTATTCTTTCATTTCAGAATACTGAAAAATATGTGGATATTTCCTGTCTTATGTTATATTTTTTACCCCTTTCATTACATTAAAATGAAACGAATGTTTGTAAGTCGTAACAGGTTAGCGTTTTTCATCCATTTATTATCGGATTTCGGAACTAGTGATTACTTTTTAATCTTATATAGGTAAACGGCTTAATATTAGTTGATAAAGCTTTGTTTAGCGTATTACTGTACCACATTTTTCAGAACGGATATTGTAATAGAAACCTAAGTATTATCTGGTATATTTGATGTAATATATTTAACTAGCTTATAGCCCGTCATTTGACGGGATCAGTAAGATTTTTAATTTTCCAGAATTGTAAAGTATCCTATGAGGCAGGTAAAAAAAATTGTTTTTTGGCTGAGAATTACCTGGTACACGTTCAAAAAAATTTTCATCTTCATACTCCTCTAAAGTTTCCCGGTACTGTGAATGCAGTTTAGAATCACCTTGAATTCATTTAGTCAAACCGTGTAGTTATGTAAAAAATAAACTCACAAAATTGTTATTTTCGAAAGGTATATAACTTAAACGCTAGGTATTTATTAGTACGTGAAATAGACTCCTAGACTTTTATGAAAAGAATTGGTTTTTAATACCGGTGATAAAATTTTCATTGCAACAAAAAATAATCGATGATTGAATTTAAAATTATCACATATGTACCTAATCTATTTTTTAAGCCAAATATAAAAGAAAATTATTTGCGTAATATCTAAGTTCAGTGATAAAACGGATGAAAATAATGCAGACGATAGTTAAATAATTTAAAATAAGAAATGATTGAATGAGATGGTTAAAGAATGACGTCATAATGCCATAAAAATGTTATTTTTACGTATTTATGCCATAAATTGAAAAATTCAATCGCCTGCTCTTAACCAGGGAAAATAGGACTTGAAATAAGGGCATTAAACGCTCGAAAAGGAAGGGGAATTTCGAACGTTTTAAGGACGACAGTATTTTTAGCTGTGATGTGAAGCATATTTATAGCAATTTATTAACTGCCCAATCTGCGTTCGTAGCCATTCGGAATGGTTTTAAAAAATAGATCCCGGATTCACTAGCTTTCGTATCGCAAAACATTAGACAGTAGCACCCCAAGCCAATCTAAACCAATGCTGACCGAATAGGTAGGTTTCTTTAACACTTTGACTGCCATGGCTATCATACGTGATATCCAGTGATATTTCCGTTGAGACACTGGCTATCCGATATGATAGCCATGGTGTTTTAAAACTTCAGGCCATGGCTATCAAAGATGTTATCAGTTACATGAAAATCGTATTGGAGTTTGATTATTGGGCTCCCTACGATGTGTTAGGTATACGTGGTTTGCGCAAATTGGTATATGTGACGATTTTATGAGCTACGTTTTATGAAAAATTAAATATTTGGAACATGCAACAAAAAAGGGAATATATATAAATAGAGAGAGTTTGTTTTAAAATATTGTTTGTTTTGAAATATTGTTTTTATATATAGTTTTATGTTGAAAAAATACAAATTAAACAAAAAAAAGTTTGGCCCCGTTGTGAACATTTGCAATTTTGGCTTGGCAGTCAAAGTGTTAATCCCGGAATTCGGTTTTGATCCCGTTACCGGCATGAATGTCCGGAAAGTTCTCAGCTATACCCCAACCCCTGCGGTACTGACCTGTCTCCATGCAACTTTCATGGGTTTAGAACATTGTTTTTAAAAATGTGGAAGATTTCAGTTGGACGTGGAAGAGCAGTTTGAGGTTCGAAATTAGTTCCTGCAGCAACCGAGGACTTTCCTTGGGAATGGAATATCCAACCTAGTTCGCGTTAAACAGTAAGTCCCGGTCTCGCTTCATAAAAGTAGATTGTAGCACTCCAAATTAACCATTAACCGTCCTGTAGCAAAGAAAGGAGATCGTAGTGCTCCAGTCCAACCATTGACCTCATGTAGCAAAGAAAGGAGACCGTAGTGCTCCAATCCAACTATTAACCGTCATGTAGCAAAGAAAGGAGATCGTAGTGCTCCAGTCCAACCATTGATAATCATGTTGCAAAGAAAGGAGATCGTAGTGCTCCAGTCCAACCATTGATCGTCATGTAGCAAAGAAAGGAGACCTTAGTGCTTCAATCCAACTATTAACCGTCATGTAGCAAAGAAAGGAGACCATAGTGCTCCAATCAATCCCTCATGTAGCAAAGAAAGGAGACCGTAGTGCTTCAATCCAACCATTAATCATCACGTTTGCAAAGAAAGGAGACCGTAGTGCTCCAATCCAACCATTAATCGTCATATAGCAAAGAAAGGGAACCGTAGTACTCCAATCCAACCATTAATCATCATGTAGCAAAGATAAGACCTTAGTGCTCCAATCTAACCATTAACCGTCACGTTTGCAAATAAAGGAAACCGTAGTGCTCCAGTCCAACCATTAATCGTCATGTAGCAAAGAAAAACCGTCATGTAGCAAAGAAAGGAAACCGTAGTGCCCCAATCCAAACAAACGATAAAATGGTTTTGTTTACATGTGAACCAAACACTTTTAAAACTCTGGAAGTAAGAAATTTGCGAGTGCAGTTTCGTTTAAAAAGTTCAGTAAAGTAAAGTATTTTTAACACATTAGAAAAAAAAATTTTTTTTACCCACCCCCTGTCTTACTGGGGTTGACAGATCCCCTGGAATAATCTGGTAATCTTTCCGCTCCCTCCTGGTTTATTACCTACCTGCCTGTTCAATTTGTCATTGTTTGTTGTGAAGTCTTCGAAATTACTTCCGTGTTTAGAGTGTTTTGGCGTGACGTCATCGATTTCTGGGTTGCTTCCGATTTGAGGGGAGGCTTCTCCCCTCCCCCCAGGGGGACTGCATAGTTTCGGTCTGGGCTTGCGAGAGGGTGCAGATGCTTATTCTGGTCGGGGGAATTCCTGTCAGATTGTTTCTTGACAAATGGAACGCAGTCGGGTCTCCGCGGAGGGTCTCCCGTGTGTATGTATGTGTGCCTTGATTACGAGAGTGAGTTGGTCTGGAGATTTCAGTGCTCTGTTCTGGAATATTTACTGCATTTACGTATATATAGCGCTTACGTTTTTTTAATTAAAAATTTTTACGGAAAGGACTCAATGGAGCAGAGTCGGGTCTCTCGTGTATATGTGTGCCTTGTTTACGAAAGTGGAGTCGTGCTGGAGTTTTCCGTTTTTGGGTTCTGGAATATTTACTGCATTTACGCATATATAACGCGTACTTTTTTTAATTAAAACTTTTACGGAAAGGACTGAATGGATCGTAGTCGGTTCTCCAGTGTATATGTGTGCCTTGATT
>CM063497.1:22331195-22341195 GCA_032207245.1 Pardosa pseudoannulata
ATTATAGACATAATATGTAACTATTCATATTTATATCATTTTCGCAAGGATAAATAAAAAGTTAATTTTAAATTTAAACTGATTTTTTTAATCGATTTTTCCGTTCTGTGGTTCCGCATCGACTGATGTCAAAACTAGTTTTTATTTGTCTCAATTTTTCCAGAATCTATGTTGTACACAAGACCATTCGGCTTCGTTTTCCTGCATATACCGTTATTTTTGTACCCACAAACAAACCATGTTGTTACACTAACCCATACTAGTACGTGTCCCGCGCTCAAGTATCAATTGTTAGAAAATGTACTAGTACTTGACCCGCTCTAAGTATCAATGGTCAGAAAACGTACCAGTACGTGTCCCGCTTACAATGTGTTAACAACAAATTCTATTACCTCCAAGGTGTAGTGTAAATGATAGTTTCATTCCTTTACTTCCATTAATTACTGAGGCAAAAAAAATTGCGAAAAACTTAACTATGATTTCTACGTAGCTAAGAGAACTTTAAATTATTTTTCAAACTGAATTCAACGTGATTCTAAACTGCATTCATAGTATGGAGATACTTTAGAGGAGTATGAAGATTTTTAAGGTGCCAAGAGATTAAAACTTCTTAAACGAGAAAACTAGAAAAGTGCATTTAGAAAAATATTTTACCTAGTATTAATTTATTTTTCACCTCTAAATATGCTTTCATAGATATATAGTGTTATTTTATAATTAAGAACAAATTTAATATTTTTTGTTTAATTTATAATGCCTATTTTCGAAACATCTAAAATTTAACCCTCGACCAAGAATAATTTAATTTCAACGTTAAGGGAAAGTCAGGTACAGATATAGACTGAAAGGAACTAGAAATGATATAATTATAAATATTTTCATTAATATATTTTAAAAAATTTCTGTTTGACCTCTTTTGCAAAAGATTTATGATTATAATTTAAAATTTTCATCCTTGTCTGGGATGGTTAGTAAAAAAAATAAAATTAACTTTGCTTATAAAATTTTGTATGTGTTGTGTCTTACAAGCAGAATGTCAGAATTAACTAATTTCTAAGAACTGTCATTATAATGATTGTTGAAGTAATATTTTTTTATATTCTCTGCAATCATTTAATTTTCCTAGACATATTATATTGGAGAAAAAGAAATCCATTATTTTTGCGTGAAATTAATGACTTTTTGTTGTATAATTTGTCATTTTAGAGGTAGCTTCATAATGCCTCCCTCTTAGATGTCTTGGTCCTTATTGGCGAAAAACTTTAGTAATCGATTTTCACAATCTTCTCTTGATCCCAAATTCTTATCACTCAGGAAGTTTTACAATGCGAGAAAAAGGTGGTAATCTCTTGGCACCAGGCCTGGACTATATGGTGGATGTATTAAAACTTCCCATCCAAGCTCACTGAGTTTCTGGCGAGTCACTACAGACGTGTGTAGCCTGGCTTGTCCTGATGGAACATACCTCTTCTGTTGGACAATTCTGGCCGTTTCTGGTCAATCGCTAGCTTCAAACGGTCCAGTTGTTGACAGTAGAGATCCGAATTTAGTGTTTGACCATACGGAAGCAACTCATAATAAATTATTCCGTTTCAGTCCCACCAAATACACTGTAGAACCTTCCTTGCCGTTAGTGGTGGTTACGTCAACGTTTGAGCTGCTTCACCACGTTTTGACCACGATGGTTTTCTTACAATATTGTCGTATTTGAGCCATTTCTCATCCCCAGTCACCATCCGTTAAAGAAATGGGTCTATTTCATTCCGTTTGGTCAAGGCGTCGCAGACGGGAATTCGATCCATCATGTTTTTTGGTGGTAATTGGTGTGACACCCAAACAACGAGCTTCTTTTTGAATCCAACTCTGCGCAAATGGTTTAAAACTGTTTTATGGTTGATCTTTAGCTACTGGACGATGCTACGACTACTAACATGCCTCTCAACTTTGATTATTTCTGTGATTTTCTCGACATTCTCGATGACGGGCCTGCCTTTGCAAGATGCATCTTTAACATCAAAAATGCCTGAACGGAATCACGAAACCAAATTGCACATAATTAGCTGTTACAGTATCGAATCTATGAACACCATTCACAATTTCAGCCGCCTGGTTTGCATTTTCGCCTTTATCAAAGAAAAACTGTAAAATGTACCGAATTTTCTCTTTGTTGACTTCCAATTTTAACACCCTGAAACTCACAACTGAATAGACTAAACAAAAAACAGTAAAACAAAATTTTAGTGTGAAATGTCACCTTGACAACGAGTATAAATTTGAAATTGTTTGATCGATACTTCACGAGATATCGATGACTACAGTCATCTACCGGGAAAAAAAAAAAAACGGATTTCTTTTTCCCCAACCTAATGTATCTTTCGTATCTCTGTTCGGTAAAAAGTTAATCAAACCTCAATGAAATGTAAATGAAGATTTCGAGTAAACAAAACTTCTTAAGCGGGAAAATGTTTAAAAGTTAAACTTCTTAAACGAAGAACTTTACAATTATAACTATATAAATAAAACTGGGACTAAAGAAAAAGAGCGTCTTAAGCGGGAAAACGTTTTAATCCTTTGACAGTTTCTTTTCCAGAATTCGGTCAAAAAAAAAAGTCGCATTTATTTTATTGCATTTTTTTGTTCATTTTACATTTTTAAGTAAAGATATGTTATTAAAATTAACATTTCTAATATTTTTAAGCATTTATTAGAACTTTTTTTTCTTTCTATGAAAGCATCATAGAACTGAAGTTTACCTTTAGTCTCATCGATATCCAAGTTAATTTTTGGAATTCCAGTGAAAGCAAATCTAGGAGGCGGATCCGAAGGATTATCACAATTAATTTTAAAAAATTGTCTTGCTTGACTGATTCCATCTGTACTACTATCAGAGTCACTACTATCCAGGTCATCTAGTAAACTTTCGTTACTATCATTTACAGATAATTCAGTTTCTGATTCCGAGTCACAGTTCGAATCGCAAGAAATTAGCTCCGTACGCTCTGAATTATCCATTATTTAAAAATAAATATATATTATTCAACTCGTACATCAATAAAATTATCAGGCGGTTAGTAAAATATAACCAGAAAGCTATACACTGAAAGATAACAATTCGTCTTCTGATACAAAACATGCGAAAAAAACCCGCGCTTTTGAGCCAATCAAAGTAGAAAATACAATAAACTGCAAACTCTCAATTACTGGACATCTATACGAATAATTTGTTACTAAAATTGGAAAAAATACGGCCGAAACAGTGCAAGCGAAATAGAAATCAGATTGCCCGTACGCCGTACGTGCAAATCAGTAAAGGTCCGAAAACTGTACCCGTACGGCGTACGGGCAAGACGGGGAAGGGGTTAAAAGGGAACTTCTTAAGCGGGTTTCACTGTATTCCCTAACTTCGTACAAGAAATAAAGGGAAAAAAAGGGGGGGAGGTTATTGCAGTTCTCTTTGTCTCGTAAGAAAATTCTTTACCACTGCATTGCTACTTTCAGATAAAGATCTGAATAGAGACAAGGCACTTATCGTCGCGATAGGAGCTGAACAAGCGTCGTTTTTACTCCCAAGAAAATTTCCTTACCTTTTTCCGAATCGATATGCATTCCCCCCCCCCCTGTTCCATCCCCACGCCTCTCTAGACGGTAGGTTAATAGCACTCGGCACAGTCGACTTAAGTTGGAAATCTCGTGTATTCGCCTCTTCCACCTTGCCCCAATCAATAAACTCGTGGAACCGAAAAGAAATAAATCGGCCAGTAACACCGTTTACTTATCCTGTTTTATTTCGTATTTGTTTCACGGAGTTTTACCGTGGATGGGGCTGAACTTTATTTTTGTGTTCTTCGGGAAGCTGGAAAATTCTTTTTAGTGGGGCCTGCTTTTTAGCTTTCAATACGCCATGAATACTTGAGAAACTTAGCCGTATCCTTGAGGGTTGCCGGAATTCCTCTTTGGCGTCCCTTTTTGGCGCCGGATCTCTCGTAGATGTCGCCAAGATGAATGGACGCATTATGAGTTAAGGCTTTATCAAACATTAACCTGTGCACGTTGAAAAAGCAACGGTTTCAGTATAGGATTCTTTTCCTGATGGTATAGATTTCGTAATTGCGCATGGAACATTGCATGGTTCCAGTTAAACTTGGCTTTGTAGGTTTAATGTTTAATTACAGATAACGCAACTACATATTTTTTTATTTGTTATCATTTTAAATTTAAAAGAAGATCAAAATTGAAATATTCCTGTGTTTTCATTTATAGGTATCCGGATGGGATTTGGGATATTTTTAATGCCGGATACTGGATAGTTTCTGGATGTCCGTTTCATCCGTAGTTGCAATGTATAAAAAGAAACTAGGTTGCCCATAGACACCCTAATTCAGTCCATGGACACTGGGAATAAAATAAAATTTCAGGGAAATTCAACAATCTAGAAAAATTAGGGAAATGTCAAATTCAACAATCTAGAATAATTAGGGAAACGTCAGAAAAATTCAAAAATCTAGAATAATTAGGGAAATGTCAGAAAAACGCAAGAATCTAGAATAATTAGGGAAATGTCAGAAAAACTCAAGAATCTAGAATAATTAGGGAAATGTCAGAAAAACCCAAGAATCTAGAATAATTAGGGAAATGTCAGAAAAATTCAAGGATCTAGAATAATTAGGGAAATGTCAGAAAAATTCAACAATCTAGAATAATTAGGAAAATGTCAGAAAAATTCAACAATCTAGAATAATTAGGATAATTAGGGAAATGACTGAAAATTTCAACAATCTAGAATAATTAAGGAAATGACTGAACATTTCAACAATCTAGAATAATCAGGGAATTTTAACCATCTGGATAAAGACAAATATGTCAGGGAATTATTCTTTTTTAAATAGTGCGAGTTCGAAGTTTTTCGGGCTTAGTCGCCGGAAAATTGAGATAGAAGAAAAAAAATTGGTAACAAACGGAGTCACGTGCACAAACGTGTTACAACAAGAATATCCTACACCTGCCAGACGCGATTTTTAATTCAGCTATCATATCGTATCTTTGTTGTATCCTGAAGTGTCTCAAAAATCTCCTGACGCAGACACTTCACCAAATCATAAGACACTCCCACTCGATCGCTGTTCGTTGTAAGAAGAGAAGCTGAAGAAAAGCAACAGGAAGCTGAAGCAAAAAAAGAAGTGAATGCTGAAATTACAGAAATTAAAGAAAATGTTAGAGAATAAATTAACTGTTAAATCAGTGAAATTAGTGTTTGAGGCGAATAATTTTTAATTATTAAATATTTGTTTAAAATTAAATTAACAGCTGAATATGAATGAATAATAAAATTATATTAGCATTAAAAGCTTTATTTTGTCTCATTAATTTTTCAATTTTTAATTATTTAAGTAATATGAGGAAGGTGTATCGAATATTGTTATTTTATTTTTAAAAAAAATTCATAATCAGGTTAAAATTATTGACAGGAAAAAAATCTGAAGGGATTAGAATGCAGTTTTTTGTTACAATCTTACGAATAAGCTTTGTTGTCTTTAATTCCGCAAGTATTCTAACAAACACTATTACTGTGCGCTTATTTAATAAAAGAGATTGGTTTTAATTTAGCTTCATGTGTTTCAGAAAATCTCGTTACTAAATACATGGTTTCCGCGCACCTGGAAAGTCATGGAAAATCATGGATTTAGACAATGGATTAATTTTGTCATGGAAAGTCTTGATTTTTCAAGCAAAATGAGTAAAAGTCATGGAAAGTCATGGATCCTCTAAACTACCGATTAAAAAAAATGCATTGAATTGTTTAATTCTATTTTTACTTGTCATTTGGCTGAAGTTACTGAGTTTGGTATTTATGTATTATCTTATTGACCCTATTGCCAAGTAAAATTTGTTCACCAAGGAAACTCAAAGCAAGAAAGCTTAATGGGTGGGTAAATATATATTATTCTGTTTTTTTCTTAAATTGTAGATTAAAATTTTATTAATATAATAATTATTTTTTAATAAAAATTAGTTAAGATTTTTCCACAAAATATAAGTTTATCTCTAGGGATATTGTATATAAACATTATAGAGTTATATTTGGCTATTATTCATGGTCACCTGAAAATCGGAATTAATAACAAAATATTTTAATAAAAGACCAAAGATGGGATGCTCTAATCTTATATTTCTTATTAAAATGTAATTAGTCATATGGTTTCCAGAATATAGTGATTTTAAAAAGACATAAAGAAGTTACTGAAACCTACATTCGTACTGAAATGTACATTTAATACAATAAAGTAATTTACGCCAAAGCACACATTTCTCTATCTTTTTCTTCACAATTTTTGTATAGATACTCTAATCTAGCTATGCACATATTTTTGAAAACATCATTAATATATGCAGAAAGTTGTGATTATAAAATTAATGTATTCAGCAGGGCTTCGAACCGTAATTTTTTTTGTTCCGGTTTTCGTTCCGGTTCAACTAAAAAATTAATATCGGTTCAGTTCCGGTTTTCGATCCGCCAAAAATAACGGTTTTCGGTTCAGTTCCGGTTTTCGCTCCGCCAAAAATAACTGTTTTCGTTTCAGTTCCAAATGAATAATTTCATTTTATGTATATTCTTATTTGTACTAAAAATATAATTCTATCATAAACAAAAAATGTAATTCTATCAAAATTTAGAAGATTTTATTCTTTTTTTAATTGGTATACTATGTGAATTGATACAAACAGCAGGTACGATAAGAGCGGTGAGCAGAGGACGGCGAGCATTGGCATTGTTATCCATTATCAAAATCGCATTTGACAACTAGGTTCATGATTACCCACATTCGTCGTTTGACTCTCACATCGTGCACTTGGCCTTGCAATAGTTATGTAAAAAATATATTATTTATTTAACATATGAAAATTGCCTCTAATTATTAATATATCTTCTAACGTGGTTTCAATGAGATTACTTCTGTTGTCTCGGAGAATAAATTTCAAACCTGAAAACGCTCTTTCAACACTAACTTGTGTAGCTGGAGCTGCCAAAACCACCATTGCAATCTTATACAAGTGCGGATATGTAATTATAAAGTTGACGTTAAATTAGAAAATATTGATAAGTTGGTAACAGTAACAAAATGACTGAAAGATATATCGAACCGAAATAAACCGATATTTTTTTCAGTTCAGTTCCGGTTTTCGTTCCGACCAAAATAACGGTTTTTTCCGGTTTTCGGTTCAGTTCCGGTTCGAAGCCCTGGTATTCAGGATTGCAATTCCGTCAATTTTCTCACCTTTAGTCACCTTTTTTACAATTGATCACTTTTAGTCACTTTTTTAAGTAAACAATCACTTTTAGTCACTTTTTCATGGTGTATCACAGTAAAATTCTGTTATTGAAAAAAGAAAATCTGAATTAATAACAAAATAATTTAATAAAAGACCAAAAATGGGATGCTCTAATCTTATTTTTCTTATTAAAATGTAATTAGTCATATGGTTTCCAGAATTTAGTGATTTTAAAAAGTCGTAAAGAAGTTCCTGAAATCTACAGTTGTACTGAAATGTACATTTAATACATTAAAGTAATTTACGTCAAATCACACATTTCTCTTTTTTCTTTTTCTTCACAATTTTTGTATAGATACTCTAATCTAGCTATGTACATATTTTTGAAAACATCATTAATATATGCAGAAAGTTGTGATTATAAAATTAATGTATTGTATGTATGCAAATCTAACTTATAGATTTTCTTGAATGAAAAGCAATGTTGAGTTGTGTTAAACAAAATTTATAACAAAATCATGTCTTGCATGAATCATATGATTTAGAGTTAAAATAAGTAGAAAAATCTTAATAATAGCATCTGTAGTCAAGAGGAGAAAAAAAAATCGCTTTTTTTTTTCAATGTTTAGTCACTTTTTGGTCACTTTTTCGGTATTATTTCTCACTTTTCTCACCTTTTTGAAAGTCCCTCAGCAGTTGCAAGCCTGTTTAAAGGGGTATATGTATGTAGATACTTTCCCCCTCTTTTTGTCAGTTTTGGTAGACTTGTATCTTTATTGACTAATTCATGTCAGTTTTTATCGTTTACTTCCTAACCGAATTTTTGGAAATAAATTCAGTATCTTTAAGGTAACTGACCACGTTCAAATAGCGATTTTCGTGAAAAATGTCGAAAAAAATTTTATGTGTTTATTTTAAAGATCAGTTCTTTAGCTTTCGAAAACAGCTTTCAGCATGTTTCTAGAGTCATTAGAAGTCATGATACAGCTGTTTAATCAACACCGGAAGTGTCGAAAAGGTACCGGAAGTGAGCAGTTAAAGGGGTTGACTTTGAGTGTTAGCATGAAAAACGTCGTAAATACCGTATTAGAGCTTCTACATAAATAAATTACTCCAGCATATTTCTGAATATTTATCAAATTATAAAACACTTAACGAATTTATTCAATAAAATCTTTTAAATTGAATTTCTGAAAAACTGTGATTTTTTCTACACCACCACACCTCAACAGTCATAACTGCTAAAATAATATTTAGAATATAATTCGAATTTAACTGTATGTTTTTAATGATGTTATGTATGCATTGAAGCTCAGGATTATAAGTATATTCATTTTGAGATGAGTTATGGGCATTTATGTTAGAAACTTCATTATTTTTTTCTTGAATTTTTGCTCTAAATTACTTGATTGGCTATAATTCATTTATACTTTAGAATATTTTCATTCTGGAAGTTCAATGTATACATAATGGATATATGTGTATAGTTACCCAAGTGAAAGTGATATGTTTTGCGTATTTTTTTAGTTAGAAGTATTGGCGTAAGTCAAAAATATGCTTTTTTTTCTCTGTTTTTGCCAATTTTTTAGACAATATATATGTATGTTTATTTTCATACTAGCATGTAGCCTGTCATATGATGGGATCATTAAAATTTTTAATTTTCCAAAATTGTAAAGCACCCTATGAGGCAGTAAAAAAAAAAATGGTTTGTTTTTTGGCTGAGAATTATCTGGTACACACTCAACAGTTTATCTTTACTGACCGCATGTTAGTAGCTAACCTTAATTTGTTATCATATTACATGATAGGATGGAAGCGGAGGTTTTAATATTGACCGTGATTATTTGGCGGTATATACATGTAATATTCCTTATTTACGTATTTTAATATTAATTTAATAACTTTTGTTCATAAAGTGAGTTGGGGGTTTACGCGGTAATTCTGATTTTTCCCTCCAGACACGCTATAGACTTATTTCAGCCTCTGTCTGTACTACTTTAGCCAATAGTTAGCGCGTTCTCTTTTAACATGGGTATTTTGTATCACGTGATCAATTGTGCTTAGGGGTTATTCGTAGTCTTTTTACCTTAGGAATCCCTACTTGAAAAGCGTATGCGCGGGATCACATGGTCTAGGTGTACGATGCTGTAAAATGTTTGCCTGTTGTAGGGAATTCATGTTTCTTACCAGAAATAAACTGTGTTGTGATTTGGAATGAATCTCGCCCAAATTACATATATGAATGATGTCCAAAATTGAGCGAATCGGTGGCAAACCATGTGGTTATGTGTAAAACACACAGACGAAAAAACTTTTTCATTTTCAAAGATATACAACTTAAACGCTAGATATTTATTCGTCCTTGAAATAGACTCCTACACTTTTATGAAAAGAATTGATCGTTAATACCGGTCATAAAATTTTCTTGGCAACAAAATATAATCGATGCTTAAATTTAAAATGATCACATATGTACGTAATCTATTTAAGCCAAATATAAAAGAAAATTATTTACGTAATATCTAAGTTCAGTGATAAAACGTATGAAAATAATGTAGACGATATTTAAACAATTTAAAATAAATGATTAAAGGAGATAGTTAAAGGAATGACGTCATAATGCTAGAAAAAAATTTTCATCTATTTATAATGTGATAAATTTAATCGCCTGCTCTTAACGGGGGAAAATAGAGCTTGAAATAATGGCATTAAACGATGGGGAAGGGGG
>CM063497.1:22346195-22353695 GCA_032207245.1 Pardosa pseudoannulata
TAGTAAGTGCAGTCGAACTTTCAAGTGGAACGCAAAATATTTCGAACTGTTTGAAATTCGAATTATAGCTGAAAAAAAAAACATACGCTACAGACTACTTAATTATATTGACATTGACAGCTGTTAAAAAAGTAGTAATGAAGTAGAAGACTAGTTATTTGATATTTGTATTATTATCAATATTTTGCAAACAAAAGTTGTGCAGATTATAAGATTATTTGCTTTGTTATGTATGGAATTATCATTCACTAAAATATTTGTTGGATTCTCCCGCACTCAAATTAAGATTATCTGCTTTCGCTATGTTTGGAATTATCGTTGACGAAAATATTTGTTGGTTGCTCTTGTTTGCACTCGCACTCAAATTAAGATTATCTGCTTTGCTATGTTTGGAATTATCATTCACGAAAATATTTGCTGGTTGCTCTTGTTTGCACACTCAAATTAAGATTATCTGCTTTCGCTATGTTTGGAATTATCGTTGACGAAATTATTTGTTGGTTGCTCTCGTTCGCTCTCGCACTCAAATTAAGATGATCTTCTTTGCTATCTATGGAATTATCCCTCACGAAAATATTTGTTGGTTGCTCCTACATTCAAATTAAGATTATCTGCTTTTGCTATGTTTGGAATTATCGTTGACGAAATTATTTGTTGGTTGCTCTCGTTCGCTCTCGCACTCAAATTAAGATTATCTGATTTGCTATCTATGGAATTATCCCCCACGAAAATATTTGTTGGTTGCTCCCGCACTCAAATTAAGATTGTCTGCTTAGCCATGAATGGAATTATCATTCACGAAAATATGTGTTGATTGCTTCCGTTGTATCTCGCATTCAAATTCACTTTGGCTTAAACATCCTTCAATTGTTACTTTTTTATTTTTATTAGTTTAGTTAGGACAATCAACAACAGAAATTGCCTCCTATTTTCCTCCCACGTGATATCGAATTCCTCAAAGATACCGAAAGGCGTTCCCAGGAATGTATCGAAAATATAACCTACAGGTGTTCAGATGTGGTAGCGAAAAGAAATGAATAAAAATTTTTTTGCTGTGAGGAATGGGGAAGAAGGATCAAGCGACTTTGAAGAATTTTATTAAAAAACGAATATTATTAAAATATAACAATGCTACAAATTTAACCTAAGACATGGTCAAAAGTCGAGCTTTTTTTAGGTGCTACGATGTTGCTTATTTCACAGACGATTTCCGCATCATAATGACGTCAGAAGTTTCCAGAGATGGAAATTTGGTCTTGATACCGTAAATTCACCTCTCTGCCGACTTCCGACTTCATTATGTATTTCTGACCGATTTTGAAATGCTTCGAACATCCATGCGAGCTTCGGGATTTAAACCTGCGAATTCGGAGAACAGCGCCCTACCATTCGGCACTTTTCGGCTGCTACTGTTTTGGAAACCTGCTCTTATTTGTAAACATTGCAGCTTACCCCATCATTCTAAAAGAGATTCTAATAAAGTGCAAATTTTCGGCGTCATCGTGCTAAGTTTTAATTTTCATCTAGATTCTCTAGATTTCTCACTTTATGATCCATGATCATCATTGGCACTACAACCCTCCTTTAAGTCTTTTTTCCATTTCACCAGACTAGATGCCTGTAGTTTCTAATTAGTACAGTGATCCATCGTTTTTCGAGGTTAATTGGGACCAGAACCTTCCGCAAAAGATAAAAAGCCGCGAAGTAGGATTTGCCCCTAGGCATTTTCGTGTAAGCGGGTACACAAATGTTTTAAATATGTTAACAGTATTTATATTTTACACATTTAAGACAAAAATTACAACTGTATAGGTATTTAGTTAAACGTGTCAGTGATAAATAATAAGGTTAATTACAAAACCTTATACAGTAATATACATTAATCAACATTGCTTTCTGGTAGAGACGAAGAGTCTTGTGTTGGTGGCGGAGGAGAGGCTCTCACTCGACTCGTATAAGTTTTAGGCTCACTCGGAGACTCTTCTGCTGGAGGCGCTGACGGTAGAGCCATGGGGCTTTACCTTGGAGAGGAACATGGTGATGGGTAGTTGTTGTCTTTGTTTTTCCTTTCCTACAAAATTCCCCTGTACAAGGACATAAGCCCGTCAACGCGATTGCTGAACTCGACAGATCGAACCCTATTGTCGACAATGTTTTGTGCAAATTCTTGTCAAGTTGCACAATTGTTGCAGATTCTCCAGGGTAAGGCATGCTTTTCAGTTTGTTCTTCGTCTTCCTCTTCATTTTCTTCCTCACTTGCAGACTTTGTCATCTCGAGAGCCCGTGGTATGTACTCTTGAGTCATCTCATATCTTTCTTTGACATTCAGGGATCCTTCTATCTAAAGCAACAAAATGAAACAACGCTCTTTTCCGCATTGTGGCTGTCGATATAGTTGTACATTTTCATTTTTATTTTTTGATGAATATTTTGGAAAAACCCACGAAGCACTGAAGCTGGAAAACAAGAAGCGCGAAGTGGCGAGGGAACACTGTAATCCCCCAACTCTTTAAATCATCTTCGACCTTCTATTTTTCGGTATTCCTCTGAGTCAATATCCGCTAGATTTTTTTTCTTCTGTTTCAACTAGACTCTATCATCGCCCCATGGCCTAAGCATTGGACTCTCCTTCTCTTTATCTCAGTGGCAATATCTAATTTTTTTGTAGATTTCGTATATTTCTCTATTTGTTCTAGTTCTCCATTCACCATTTTTACACAGCGACCCAAAAATTCTTCTCAGTATCTTTCGCTCCAATATTCTCAATATCTCTTCATCACACTTTTTCTTATTCTACTCTATGATCCGCCGCATTGTAATTTGTTTGATTTCTTAAAATATATTGATTTTTATGCTCATATTTGAACTCCTATTGAACTCTTTGTCATTATTGTCACTCTATTTTATTTGATTTCACATATTGCTTGTTATTATTCGATATCCTTGTAATTATATTCTTACTCCTATTTACTTGGATTAAATTTCAACAATCTAGCTGGCACAAAATGTTCCGCAATGTCTCAGTGCCATTGAACTTCATACAACTCAACTCAACTCAACTTTTCCATCTACCCAAATTGCCCGTCGTTTGAGTGGCGCCAACCTTTGATCTCTGCCACAACATCAGGGAGAAGAACACAAATGAATATAAATAAATAAACGAATAAAACGGTCGTCATTAGCCATCGTAAGGCCGAAAAATATATTGCAAAATCCCGGAATGGCAACATTTTTATCGCGAGATTTCCATCACTGTGACTGTGGGTAATACTCAGGCAGCGGTTACAGAGAAGGGGGATAAAAACTATATTTTTCTAACGAGGAACAGTTAATAATTCACATCCTCTTCCACTTCGTTTTATGGCATCATTTGAGAACCTAATTCGCGGAGGAAAAAAAAGGATTCTTTTTTGTAGAATAAAAAAAGAAAATTGACGCATAACGGCGTGTCAAGACTGGAGTTTTAGTGTCGGTGATTATCAAAACGACTTAAAGCGTGGGGTAATTTGAATCAAGGTGGCTTACAGTTTAGTTTATTCGCGATTTTTAATGTAGAATCTTATAATAGTCGGGTGTAATAAATATTTCTCACGTATTTAGACATGTTCAAAAATTAGGAAGTAACCTAATGGTTTCTTAACACTTCGCGTGCGGGCAACGTATTTTTACGTTTTTTGCAGTCTGTCACTGGTGCTCGGGTCACGTAAAAATACGTATTTAGTAGATTTGTGGTGGATACACGCTAACCACCACAAATCTACTAAATACGTATAGTTATACGTATGTGTGACATTACATGCGTGTTATTTTGCATTTTTTTCTTACCACAAATTAGGATTGTCGAGTTACTTGATCTTTTGTTGCTTTATTTCATCTTCAATTGAATTCGTAGCTCCAGAACGTACAAGTCGTGTTTTGTCAATTTGAAGCTTGGTTTTTTATTGTTGAGTACAAAATTGATAAAATGAGCCGTTGTGACAAAGATAGTGATGAAGAAATAGGCGCTGAGAGATTATCGGACTTTAAAAAACCGTTTATTTTTGTGATTTCGTAAAAATATTGGTTTTTTTTTTTTGGTTCAATAATCATACAGTATATATTAAAGTGTAAAATAAAAAAAAGTTTCGTTCATAAAAACAAAGTTTTCGATTGACTGCGGTTTTTCTGAATAACTAAACTTTTGCGCGATTTCCGAAAAAACGCCCGCTGCAAGGGTAAGTTGGCGGTGAAGTATATCCTCGTGCCAAGTGTTAAAATAAACGCATTAGAGACCTAAGAAGTCTCCATTTCTATAAAATGGCAAAAATTAAGAAATAATCTCTAATTTCAAATTCTTAAAGAATAGTCCCCTTAAGAATATACACCGAGAAATATACAATGGCATTAAGTAAGAATTTATAAATGTAACACACATTTCTAGATATCTCATCTGCGCCAATAGGTGGCGCCACGATGACTTTTACTAATGCTCATTCGTAAAGTATCTTTCTTAACTTAAATTTTCTTTTAACTTTTTAATTTTTTTTTAACTTTTAACTTGCATTGAGTAATTCTATAAACTTTAAATATTTTTCTTCTCTTATTAATTTTTAATTATAATACATTGTGTGCGGGTACATTTCGCAGCGGAATTGTACCTGGAGCGGGCGTTTTGCGCATAAATTTAGTTCTAGTTAAATCACAATAGATCGAAAATTATTTAATTTTTCATCAACTTTTCATATTTTATATTGAAATATGTAAACATATATATAAATACAAATATATAAATAACAACCATACTTTTGTAAACAAAAAATATATTTTTTAGTGGATAATTTCATAATAGTATCGCAAATATGAAAAATCAAAGAGAAATAGTAGTATATAGTTTTAATTTTTTCCCGTTCTTTGTCTCCGTATCGTTGATGTAGAAACTAGTTTTTATTTCTCTAAATTTTTTCAGAATTTATGTAGTAGACAAGAACATTCGGCTTCGTTTTCCTGTTATTTTTGTACCCACAAACAAACCATGTTATTACATTAACTCGTACTAGTAAGTGACCTGCGCTAAAGTATCCATCGTCAGAAAACATACGAGTGCGTATCCCTTGCTCAAGTATGTATCACCAGAAAACGTACTAGCATGTGTCTTGCTCTCAAGTATCAATCGTAATCGTCAGAAAACGTACTAGCATGTGTCCTGCTCTCAAGTATCAATCGTAATCGTCAGAAAACGTACTAGCATGTGTCCTGCTCTCAAGTATCAATCGTACTCGTCAGAAAATGTACTAGTACGTGACCCGCGCTCAAGTATCCATTGTCAGAAAACGTACTAGCATGTGTCCTGCTCTCAAGTATCAATCGTAATCGTCAGAAAACGTACTAGTACGTGACCCGCGCTCAAGTATTCATCGTCAGAAAACTTACTAGCATGTGTCCTGCTCTCAAGTATCAATCGTAATCGTCAGAAAACGTACTAGCATGTATCCCGCGCTCAAGTATTCATCGTCAGAAAACTTACTGGCATGTAATAATACCTTAAATAAACTATTTTTCTTTTTTCTTTTTATCTTAATTACTAAGGACAGGACCTTAATTATACTGTATTTCTTTAATTCATATTGAACGTAAAAATTTATTGAAACATATTTAAAAACGAGAATGAGGAATTTGCACATGTGGGGGATTCGAACAACTTAGTGTTTTTCTGGTAATTTCAGACTCGTAGATTCCAAAAATGTTCTCAAAAATGTAAAAAACTGGGTCCATCATTTAAAAAATTAATTTTAAAGTTAAGCGAAAATCACGTGACATCAAAAAGCTCCGTGATTGGTTGTGATGTCATCGTTCATGCAGACCAATATTTTTGTATTGCTTTTAAGCGCGCACTATTTTCCGATTTTGTTTTTGCAAGTTCCTGAAATTTTCTAGCTATCAAAATTTATTTTTATTTAAACCTGAAGGTTTATTTTATCGATCTAGATAGCTTAGTTATCTCAATTTGTCATAAATGTCTCTTCTACCTGGATTTACCAATCAGACAACCTCCCGAAAATTGACAGCATGTCAATGTTTTCTTTCTTGGCAAAAAACCCGGATTTTATGGGAGCAGAAATACGAGGAATTAAAACCCAAAGGTGTGTAAAATCATTTATATTTTTTTTTCCAATTTTACTTAACATGTATTAATACTTTATTCATGCTAAACACAGCTCTTTTGTTTGTAAACACAAACAAGTCAAATAAATATACATATATCATATACATACACATTTGTAGTTGCATCGTTTTTTATAAATAGAGACGGATGTAATATTAAAATAAAAATTAGAGGAGGTATTTTTTGTGAGACCGGTCTCATTAGCCTTCGTGTTGCAAAAAGTAGACCGTAGCATTCCAAAACCAAACCAAAACAAAATCAATTCTTAGATATTTTAAATATGATGAAAAGAAATTTAAAATCTTTAAATGGCTTTACTTAATTATTTATACATTTTTAAATAGCAATACAATTTTATTGCCTTTAATATTAATGTCAAATTAAAAAATGTATAAAATTTCTCAAATTAAATTTAATTTTTAAAGTAATATAATTATTAAGTATTTTAAAAATATTATACTTTTTTTTTCAAATTAGTCACCAATTTAATCGAAAAATATCACTGTTACATTTGATACATAAGAAAGTATGCATCTCTGAAGAAAATATTTATAATACCTTGAAAATACATAACTTTCCCCTCCCCCGAGTTATTTATTAGATAATTATATGCTTTAGATATTTATATGTTTTTCGATATTTATATGCTTTATAAAATATTTATTGTACTTGAACTCTGTGATAATACTCGAAAATTAGCAGTTTTAAAAGTTAAATAGCAGTGGTTAATCAACAATCCTTTTAAAGGTATAGATGTATTTTATATACTTTAATTGTTCTAAAATAGTAATATTTAAACAAATGCAAGCATTTATTTACCGAAAAATGGTCTTCACAAACCCATAGAGATGATTTATATGATAATTTGAGGTTTAATTTCTCATCCCTTTTCATCTCAGTTGTCCAGATTTTACGTGTATGTGGGTCTTTTGGGACGCTGAAAAATATCTTCTCATTGCAATTAGTTGTTGTATTTTTACAGAGTGGCACAATACAATATTTAGAGTATGATTTTTTAATGCCAGACATAACAAAAAAATGCTATTATATGCGATACTTTACACAAAAAACAAATTTAAAAGTCGCCTTTTAACATGTAAACAGCATAGGAGCTCGGTGTTTACATGAACGATGACGTCACAAACTCGGCGGAGATAAAGTAGCGTTTTTGAGAGACGTTAAAGAGTCCGCTATAAAACCCATTAGAAATCACTCATTAGGCCCCCAAATGAAAGAAAAATAGCTACTGTCCTGCTTACTTTTTTGTCTTCTATCGTTTAAAATCAAAATTAGAAAACGTGAAAATTCCTCATTCTACGACAACGTTTGTTATTTTAAACGATAATTCTCGTTACGAT
>CM063497.1:22358695-22361195 GCA_032207245.1 Pardosa pseudoannulata
TCAAATTTGTGTCTTATATTAAATTTGCTCAAACCTTGTTTTATGGTACAATATAAGTTTAACCCTAAATTATATTACTGTATTTCTACTGTATATTGATTAGCAACTTTAATAGATCTTGCCATATTACGTGGTAGAATAGGAAACAGAGGTTTTGACAACAACAGTGCTAATTTTGGTGGTATAGATAAATGTTGTCCAAATTTAAGGAAATTAATGACAAACCACATGGTTTTGGATGAAACAAATGCACACATTCATATTGACATCCATATGAATATAAAGATAACTATATAAAATGATAGGTTTTTATTTGTCTGTGAGAGTCACTGAAATTTGTACTTTTTGCTGTTAGAATATTGTCTATAAACATTTTATTATAACGTAAAAATGAACGAAGAATTAAATTTAAAATTAGTTCTCATATAAAAATGCTATAATTTGCGTCACATAGAAATGAAAGTGAATCACTTTATATCTCAATTTCCAGGTCAAATCGAATTGATATTGCGCACACAAAATAATATAAAATAAGAATTGAATAAATGAAATATTTAAAGTAATGACGTCATAATGATAAAAAAAATACCATTTTCACCTATTTATTATGCGATATATTGAAAATTTTTATCTCCTGCTTTTAACCGAGGAAAACTTTGTTTAATACAATTACTTGGGATGACGTCACATTGCTAGAAATATTGCTTCTCCCACTTAGTTATGATGTGATAAATTAAAAAGTTAATCGTTTGCGTTTAATCGCGGAAAATAATGCTTGGAATAATGACATGAAACGCTCGAAAAAGGGGGAAGGAATGGATTTCGAACGTTAAAAATTTTCAAAAATCTTCCTAGGGATATACCTAATAATTTCCCAAATTTTCACAGCGATTGTATGTATGGTTTTTGAGTCTATTGAGCACAGCCGGACAGACACAAATTCATTTATATATATATATAGATATATATATATATATATATATTTATATATATATATATATTATGTGTGTAATGTGTGTGTATATATATGTGTGTGTATATATATGTGTGTGTATATATATGTGTGTATATATATGTGTGTGTATATATATGTGTGTGTATATATATGTGTGTATATATATGTGTGTGTATATATATGTGTGTGTATATATATGTGTGTCTATATATATGTGTGTATATATATATGTGTGTATATATATGTGTGTGTATATATATGTGTGTATATATATGTGTGTGTATATATATATATATGTGTGTGTATATATGTGTGTATATATGTGTGTATATATATGTATATATGTATATATATGTGTATATATATGTATGTATATATATATATATATACGTATATATATATACGTATATATATGTATATATATATGTATATATATATATATATATGTATATATATATATGTATATATATGTATATATATAGAGAGAGAGATTAGTAATGAACTCAATATCAAACTGTTTTTTAACAGTATTTTTACCTGGTCTTCGCTTTAGCGATTTCACACTTGCCATTTTTATCAAAACACCTGGTACACAAATCGTCTGCTATGATAAAAAAAAGAAAAAAATATTTCTTTTTTCGCCTTGCCGTCAGATTTTTGAGTGCGTAAACAAACTGCTAACTTCACGGAAAACTTTGGACAGTATAGAAGAACTAAAAAAATATATCCTGACAAGCAGAAAACACTTTCTCAGAACATGTAGCGCGAGAAAGAGTGAGTGAGAGAGAAGGAAAAAGCAAGTGTCAAGATCGTTTAGCTTTTCCTTGTTCTCATGAGAGCCCTTGTGTCGTCTGAAAACATCACGAAATAAAGAGGATGCCCCTTTGTTTGGCGACGCTTGAAGTGGATTTGGCGAGAGAGCACGGTGCCGATGCGTCTAAAGGGAAAAAAGAACTTGTTCATGGGTGTAAATGAAAACTTGTTTTTGGGACTCGATGCATGAGGCATGAAATAGAATATTTATTTTTCTTCGTACCACTCCTAACATTTTATGCACTGTATCAGAATTTATCTTTAGCTGATTAAGTATTTGCGAATTATATGTTATATAAAATTAAATATAAATTTTTATATACAATGGTACTATTTTTAACTTATACACTTTTTCAGAATTAATTTTTAACCCGTTAATGCCTCATTTTTCCGAATATATATTGATAAATTCATAAAATCTAAATTTATATGGATTGCACACAGTCGTACTACTAACATATTATATGATGTTTCAGAATAATTCTTTAACCGGTGAATGCTCGACTCATTTCTGCCGAATAATCAATGAATATGTAAAATCTAAATTTTTATGGACTGCCCAGATTATTCCTACCGCATATTATTCCTAAGGTACTTTATTTCAGAGTTAATATTTAACCGATTAATGCCAGACTCATTTCTACCGAATATATATTGATGAATACATAAAATGTAAATTTTCATGGACTGCACAGAGTAGTACTACTGACATATTATACGATGTTTCGGAAT
>CM063497.1:22373695-22376195 GCA_032207245.1 Pardosa pseudoannulata
ACGATCAGATATTAATTAATTTGCCTTGTCATTGAATTTTAACGCAATATACAGGTCTAGAAGGGTAAAAGAAAAAGTGTTATCTTTCTGCCGCTGAAATAATTCTTTTTGTGTGGCGAGTATTATTTACTCTTAATTCAAAATATGCCGATTTGTCATATTTGTCTTATATACTATTTTCCCCATTTTCTTTTGTGCTGAACAATGGTGGAATGGTTAAAATTTTAAAAAATTCTGTTTAAAAGTAACTGTATGTACAAATTAATTGATTGGTTTACCCTTATTCTGCCATTGGAAATATAATCTACCTAAACGATGTATCTTCAAAACTGTTAAAAATTACGATCAAATCAGTGGATTGGTTTACCCTTAGGCTGCCGAACTGGATGGCTAAGGCCGGGGCAGAGTTTTACCACTCTTACCCTTAGGCTGCCAAAAGAAATATAATCTGCCCGATCGACGTTTCTTCAAAATTTTAAAAATGCGACCAAATCAGTGAATTTAATTTACCCGTATGCTAGCTATGGAAATGTAATATACCCGAGTGACGTATCTTTAAAACTGTTAAAATTATTAACAAATCAGTGAATTGGGTTTACCCTTATGCTGCCAATGGAAATATAATCTACCCAAGCGTCGTATCTTCGAAACTGTTAAAAAAAAACACGGTCAAATTAGTGGATTGGTTTACCATTAGGCTGCCAATGGAAATATAATCTGCCCGAGGGACGTATTTTCAAAACTGTTTAAAAAAAACATGGTCAAATTAGTGAATTGGTTTACCCTTATGCTGGCAATGGAAATATAATATACCCGAGCGACGTATCTTCAAAACTGTTAAAAGAAAATCAAACTGCAGTTTTCAAGTGCTATGGAGAAACACTCTCAAGGCAATTGAATGGCAAAAAGAAATTTCCAATTGACGTAAGCAAAAGAGCGTTAAATGTTTGCAGTTACCCGTGAAACACATGTTCCATCGATTCGGAACATCATCATAAACGCATTCTTGCCACCTCAAAGACTACTTTCTCCCCCCCCCCCTCCGCCTTTTTCTTTTTATATAAATGGGCGTATGTTTGAACTGGTTTCCTCGATAAGCAACAAAAACACTTTCGCCAACGCTGGCTTCAAGGGAAAAGGGAGAAATCATAAGAGTTGATTTCCTTGTGTTAAAAATAGGACTGCTTAAAGTAACAGTGAGAGTTGCAGTTAATTGCAGTTTTGTTTTTATTTCTGAATCTCCAATTGGGTTCATTATTAGTTTTAATTTTTTCGTACAGCTAGTGTAAGTTCATCAGAGAAATTGGCGATTTATTTGGCAATATTTTAAAGGATCGCCAAGATGTCGCTAAATGAGCTTTCATTTATAGCTTTTATGCTGATTTTGTGTATTGTTTATGGTAACAAATTTTTGAATAAGAATTTTTCATAAGTTTGTATCTTCACTATTGACTTAATTCTATGCTCCTTTTTTTCTTGTGAATATATATATTTTTTGTTTGTTTTTCGTTAATCTTTTAAGTCCGTTAATCTTTTAAGAGAATAAATTTGAAGGCCGCCATTTTTGGAGCTACCCAGTTTTTTGGGTTTATAATAACTAGGATTTAAGATACGTGTAGAAAGAGGTTTTATTTCACGCGAAGTGGAAAGGGGCAGGGTTAGAAAACTGTCTCAAATGCTCGCTGACTGTGGTTTTGTTGCTTCCTTCCCCACTGAAAAGAACTGTAAAGATGACGAAGTGTCAAGAATCAAAGTATCTTATTCCATTAATCTTTGCGCTGCCTCGTTCTATCTCAAAACAACAAAGCTCAGTTTTAGTGAGCGGCTCTTTTTTTATTTCCGCTCTCAATGAAATGGGTTAGGGCAAGTTTTTATTTTTGAATGACTCAATTGGTGACTCATTCGTCCAAGTACCACGCCCGTGATTTTATCGAATAAGTTTGCAAGTGTGTGTGTGTCTATACATGTATTAAATTAATTAATAAATGACGAAATTATTTCTCACAGTTAAAATTCTTCACTGTGATGGATATCTGTTTTTCAGAGGCAAAATCAGTAACTTCTAGTTTTTTTCCATAGATCAGCGTTTCCCAACATGTGGCCTGCAAGTTACTAATTGGTGGTACTCCGCGAGTTACTGATTGGTGGTACACGAAAATCACCTATATAATAATAGCCTAAGTTACCTGTCCGTCTGTCCTCGAATTTATGAAGCGGTTGGACCGGGAATGGATAGAGGCATCCATATTAGATTTTTGTTGAGTTAGAGTTAGCAACGTTCGAAATTCACCCCTTCCCCCTTTTTCTATTCTTTAATGCCATTTTTTCAAGCCCTATTTCTTACGTACTAAAAACGTAAAAATAACATTTTTTCAAGCATTATGACGTCATTCCTTTAACCATCTCATTTAATCATTACTTATTTTAAATTATTTAAACATCGTCATCATTATTTTCGTACTTTTTATCACTGATCTTAGACATGACGTAAATAACTTTC
>CM063497.1:22386195-22401195 GCA_032207245.1 Pardosa pseudoannulata
TCCCAAATAGAAGAGAGAGAGAGAGGTGAGCGACAAATCGATTAATTCTCGAAATGTGAAATCGATAATTTTTCCATCGTTTCCACCGAAAGTAATTTTCGGATTTAGGCTGTCAAATTTTGAATTTCGGCTTTGTTAATGGACTTCGTCTTTATGGCCCACCCCCTCGATAGTTTTTTTTTTCCATTCTTTTCAGGCGAAAATGTTTGGCCACGTCATCATATTTCTTTGTTGTTTTATGAGTTAAGCGCTTTTTTACCTTTTAGTTGTTCTCCCAGATATCTATGGGGTATTATGAAATACTGTAATATTTCAGATAAGATTCAGTTCGTCTGAGGAGGAATATGAATTAAAGTTTGTTTCAGTGGAGATCACAGTCTATATATATATCCTTTTTCTATGCAACACCCCGGTGAAGATTCGTGATACGTAAGGGAAGATGCGTATGTAAATAATTTGATTCACACACATATACAAGGTTCCCGCGCACCTGGAAAGTCATGGAAAATCATGGATTTAGACAATGGATTAATTTTGTCATGGAAAGTCTTGATTATTCAAGTAAAATGAGTAAAAATCATGGAAAGTCATGGATCTGCTAAACTACCGATTAAAAAAAAATGCATTGAATTGTTTTATTCTATATTTACTTGTTAATTGGCTGAAGTTACTGAGTTTGGTATTTATGTATTATCTTATTGACCATATTACCAAGTAAAATTTGTTCGCCAAGAAAACTCAGAGCAAGAAAGCTTGATTGGTGGGTAAATGTATATTATTCTGGTTTTTTCTTAAATTGTAGATTAAATTTTATTAATATAATTATATTTTAATAAAAATTAGTTAAGATTTTTGCACAAAATAGAAGTTTATCTTTAGGGATATTGCATATAATGTTATAGGGTTATATTCGGCTATTATTCATGGTCACCTGGATAATACCAAAGTACCCTGAATTCAAATTGGAAACATTTCGATTGAAAAATGGCTATATGATTAAACTTAGGTATGTAGATACAACAATTTATTTTTATGTATGTGAGTTTATTAACACTTATAAAGTAAGTTTATAGTTTTTTTATGATAAAATTCCTGTCATTTCTCTAAAAGCATATATTTTATTTGTATGTACATCAGAAGTTTTATTCATATATACTTTAACGAAAGCTTTTTAAAGTCATGGAAAATGATCCGCTAAATCAGGGAAAGTCATGAAAAGTCATGGATTTGAAACATTTTATTTTGGCAGATACCCTGCATATATGTGTGTGCGCGTGCGCAAACCAGCGCAATTAAAGCCTACTGTGACATGAAATTAGTCACTATTGTGTTTAGTTGCCCGGGCTACGGAGCAAGGAAAATGTTGGATTACTTGGACTTAACCAGCGGTTAAGTATTGGTGTGTAATTGTAAACAGTCTTTAACGGTACTTGTCATCATTTGTAATGACTTTTTCTTTAGTTACTGTGTGTGTATTTTAAGTCTTTTTTTATGTATTTAATTTTCAACTTTATGCAAATTTACACGTGTATCTGGTCAGCCCAGTAGTATATAAACAATAATTGTAGTTTCTGTGAGCTAAGTCTGACGGTTGATTTGATTCCCTGTGTGGGTGCCACGATAGCCTTTTTATTTGACTGCTCGCGGAACAATTTATAATGTTACTATTTTTTAATGCGTGTTAAATAAACGGCATGTTTTTTTTAATGGTTGCTTTCTTCACTCATCATACTTGCCACTCTCCGTTAAATGTCATATGAGACTGACAGAAAAGCCTAAGCAACTAAACAACTGAAGTATCTGCAGCTGGCATTCCATGAAAAGAACACACAGAGTTCCTAGCGGAACGTAAACTTTTATTGAGCTAAGAGAAAGACATGCTCTTCAAAGGCAGACGACAGAATGATCGTGAAATTTGTGGATTACTGGGTTGGAATCCAGAGCGAGACGCGCAGACGATATCTTTCCTACAGAAAGTAGCTTAGTTTTATTTTTATTAATTTTTTTTTTATACAGGCACTATATGCCCTTTATCTCATTACAAGGCTGCGTAGCTGTTACCCATTAAGCACCACCCGGTGAGATTTTTACGTGTAGTTTTTTAAGGTGTTCTACGAACGCGAGTTTTAAGCACCACCCACATTTTAAAGTAATCCGTAAATTGTATACATATCTATATATGCACACAGATTTACATACATATGTTTGTATGTATATATATTTATTATCTCACCCCGCCTCCCTGAATATGCTTTTTTGAACACCCCCCCCCCCAAAAAAAATAATAATAATAATAATAATATCTCGAACCCTTGAGTTTGCGCCGATTCTAGGTTGGGAACCACAACTATAAGCATATGAGTTAATTTGAATTTTGAATATATTATTTTGTTTACATCCTTAAGTACCCAGACCGCTTAGCAGTTAACACGCATGCCCCCTGTTTGACGAACTTCGGTAGTAGTTGACACTTCAATTCTTACTAATTTGCCTAACAGTTAATTCTATGTCCACACAATTTTCAATTTCGAGCGAAATCCCGTTGTCTTTCTCTTTTACAACCTTGTGCTAGATTTATTCTGCCATTACGGCTTGCGACCCTCAATGAAAAATTCATTGAATGGGAGCCAGGTCTACCGACGAAAGAATGTTACACGATTAAGCTTTGCCCCCCTTTTTTTGTGTACCCCCTTTTTTCTTCTTTTTTTGTAGTTTTCTCTTTTTCTTTTCTTAGATTTCTTCTCTGCCTATTCTCTCTCTTGCTTTTTTTTGGCTTATTTTTCTTTTACTCTTTCATTCCGGAACTGTTTTTTTTCTTTTTAATTTTTCTTTTCTTTCTCTTTTTTTCTGTTCCTCATCGCTCTTGCCGTTGCAGTGTAGATAAGTCGGCTGGCGATGCAAGTGTTAAATGCTGGGTGGATTCGGGATTTTTAGTGTTACGAGTATTACAGCGGTGCCGTAATTGGCTAATTTAATTTGGGATTTGGCTGCGTTTGGCGACTTTTCTTTTCATCTGTTTGTGAACTTCTTCAAAATATAGTGCGTGACCTGGTATATTTAAAAATAAAGATCATTTTTCTTCTTGTAGACCTGGGGAATCTCTTAAATGCCACGGACAATGCTAGGACCAAGGCTCTGAATCGAAAACCGGGAGAAACGTTATTTTGGTCATAACGAAAACCGGAATTGAACTGAAAACTTTAATCGGTTCGATATATCTCCAGTGATTTTGTTACTGTAATCAACTTATCGATGTTTTCTAATTTAACTTCAACCATATAAGTATCGTCATTACATGTACCTTATGCCGAACGATAGCTGAGTGGTTAAGGCTCTGATCTTTGGAACCTGGGTTCGAATCCACTGTGGCATGAATGTTTGTAGCCGTTCGAACCGGCTTTAATCCTTTAAGGACGGATGCATCATATATGCAACGCATCTCAAATTGCCTCATAATGAGTATATTAATGATATTTTAAGTAAAACATTTAACACATTGTAAACGGTACACGAACTAGTACGTTTTCTGATGATTATACTTGAGTGTGGGACACGTACTAGTACGTTTTCTGACAATTGTTACTTGAGCGCTGGTTACGTACTAGTACGTTTTCTGACGATTATTACTCTAACGCTGGTTACGTACTAGTACGTTTTCTGGCAGATTTGTACGTTTTCTGGCAGATGTACGTTTTCGATTGATACTTGAGCGTGGGTCACATACTAGTACGGGTTAGTGTAACAACATGGTTCTTAGTGGGTACAAAAATAATGGTATATAAAGGAAAACGAAGCTGAATGTTCTTGTCTACTACATAGATTCTGGAAAAATTTAGACAAATAAAAACTGGCTTTTCCATCAGTGGATGAGGAACCACAGAAAGGGAAAAAAAATAGGTTCAAAGCTGTGGCTAGGAATGCCGCGTAAAAAATTAAGTTTTGTTAAAATTTTAAAATTTTAGAAAAAAAAGAAAGAAAAAAATTAAAAAATAAATATAATAAAGAAAAAAAATAAAAAAATTAAATAAAAAAATATGAATAAAAAATAAATTATGAAGAAAGAAGAATGGTAATAATTTAGGACCGTACCTGTCATATTGAAATCGTTTCCCTAGATGGTAACCTATATTGGAAAATTATAATTCTCTCTACCCGGTATGCATTGTAATGATTTTTTTTTTAAATTGTACCACATACTGTAGGTAAGTTTTATAAAAACCCGGCAATTTTTCTTCTTGTAGACCCGTGGGTCTCAAACTGCGACGAGCGTATGCCAAGAGTGCCGTGTGAAAAATAAAGTGTTCTTAAAATGTTGAAATTAATCAAAAAGCAGAATGATACTTAAGCTGTGACCGTACCGGTATATTGGAATCATCTACCTAAATGGTAACCTTTGGAGGAAATTGAAAAGCTTCTTTTAAAAAAAAAAGAAGGAATAAAAACTTTTATTCTAAGGGTGGGTAAGCGTGGTAAGAAAAAGTGATGGGGTTAGGTGGGGGGGTGATGTGGGGGTGAAGAGAGGGGATAAAAAAAAAAATTAAAAAAAATTAAAAATTTTCCTAAGTATGGGGGGGTGTAAAAAAAAAAAAGCCGGTACGCATTTTTAGGATTTTTATCTAAATTTGTACCACGTAATAGAACAGTAAGTTCTCGAAATATTATTTTACTTACCCTTTGTTGCAGTCATTTAACAAAGCTCTTAAAAGTTAAATCACGAAGACAAATCTTTTTAAAGTAAAATCATGAAGGCAAAGTTAAATTAAAATCACATAGACAAAGCTTTTTAAATTGACATTACAAATACAAAGCTTTTAAAAGTAAAATAAGAAAAACGAAGCTTTTAAAAGTAAAATCACGTTTATGGAAAAGGCATTAGCAGACTAGTGTACATATATTATTGGGACATGGAAAATAGAATATATATATATTTATATATAATTATACGTAATAGAATTATTGTAATATATATAATTATTAGAATTATATAGAATTATTATATATCGTAGGGATATATATAATTTGCCTTTCTATCATGTATTTAAAGAATTCTTAGCTGATCAGAAGGAATTTCTCTATTAGTATATCATTCAATATTTTTCAATTTAAAGAGAAATATTCCATTTTTTTTCATTAGAGGGAAAGGAACGGGAAAATAAAGTTAAATTTATTTATTGCCTTTTAAAACAGTTTAATCTTAGTGTTTCAAGCCTTCCGTGTCTTCGCTCTACCCCTAAAAGTAACTGGTTTTCATTCGGTATTCAAATTCCGTCATTCCCTAACAGGAAAAAAAATTTGTCTGAGTCAGTTCGGAGAATCCACCTTTTCCTGATTCTGAAGAGAGCTTGCATATATTCCCTACTTATCTTTTATTTTTTTTTCTATATAAATATACTTTCAAGTTTTACGACATGTCTTTGCGATTGAATAAAAGAATTCCCTTATCTTTCTTACTCTGGCACGGAATTGCTTTTTAACTCTTGAAACCTCTTCTATATTATCTGTTCCCTCCCCTTTTCTTCCTTGCTTTGCATGTATACTTTTTTTTATTCGCCAACGTTGGCTGGTTTCCTTCGATGCCTTTTGCTTGTATCAAACATTGCATCTTTGACTCCTATACTTTCCGTAGATTGCAGGAATGAAATTACCAATGTTTTAGGGCACATCTGACGGATTTGTTGTTATAGTTTGACCATTTTTTTTAAGTTGCAAAACGCTTTAAAGCTTAAGATGGTATGGCATGATACGTTAAATTTGCCGTAAACCATGATGGTTAAACTTTTTCTTGGTTTTTGATTTATTGGTTGACTAGTGATGGCTTAGCAATAGCTGTGCCGGGGCACTAGTGTCAAACAGGCAGACGCGCTTTTTAAGATTCAACAATGAAACCTTCTTACGTGTGTCACCGTCTGTCTGATCAACACTTGCTGTTGTTTTAATTGTTGTTGGCCAAGGGTTGTTTCATCAAAGTCGTTTAATGGCTAACCGTGATTACCCATGGCGCCAACCAATGGTGGGACGGAATTCTCAGTTTAAACATAGATTAATCGTAGCACTGATGTCAAACAGGCAAAGGCGCTTTTTAAGGTTCAAACCTGAATATTCAACAAGGAAACCTTACGGGAGTCACCGTCTGTTTGATCAACACCTGCTGTTGTTTTAGGCTGCTACCATATTACAGTCGACATATGTCACTGGTGACTTATACGTCATAATGATGTCAGAGAGGGAAATTTGTGGTATCAAACTCGTCTGGTGATTTCTGACGTCATTATGACGCAGAAGTCACCAGTGACATGTCGGTTGTAATATGGTAGCAGGCTTAATTGTTGTTGACCAAGGGTTGTCCATCAAAGTCGTTTAACGGCTAACCGTGATTACCTATGACGCCAACCAATGGTGGGACGGAATTCTCCGTTTAAACAGAGATTAATCGTGGTTAGCTGTTTAACGACTTGATGAGACCAGCTCTAAGTCTTGGAGTAATGACGTCACAACGCGGCAGCTACAAATCTGCTCAATAAAACAATACTCTCTCGGTCGAACTGATGTTCAGCGCCATTTGCGGCTGTCTGTTCAACCCTTTATATCGTGAATTAATTTACCATCAACTTTCTTACTGCATTTTTGCATAATTAGATTAGTTTCAATGGAGAAAAATCGTAGAAAAAAGAAGATTTTTACTGCATTTTAGTAGTTAATTTTGCAGCTGGTACTTTCTAGTACCAACATGTATTTTTGACTCTATGATAGAAAATAAAACATTAAATTATGAATAAACCAAATGAAATGCTTACCTGCGAAGTATCTAAACAATAATAGTACCAAATAACTGGTAATAAACCTCTAAATTTACTCAACTGAACAACACGTGTATTAACTCTACCACAAAATGACCTTCGAATGCAGTACGCCAGTTATAAAATCCTTACTATGCGAATAAAAAGTGTTCCTTATTGGTGCAGTTATTTCTTTTTTGCTGTAGGAACTGCACCGTTCATGTCCTTGTGAATACCGTCAGGAAAAACGACTTTATTAGGAATATATAGGTGTGTGATTGAAGCGGTACTTATAAGTACCGTCAGGATAAAAAGGGTTGACAGAAAATTTAATCTAGAACTTAATACAAAATTAATTTAAACATTGTGTACGTATGAGCCAACATCAAGTATGTAGTCTACAAGGAATTCTTTTAAATCCATACCTTAAATCTACAAAATTGATAATTTAAAGAACAAAATGAAATCGCAACTTAAACAGGAATGGAGAAACCGAATCGAAGCCGAATCCTGTAAAGTAGTTTTCCTGTCAGGGCTTTTGGAGATCACTTCTTGAGCGCTACATTATCTATACTACACCCTCCCTTCTTCCAGTGCGTATAGCCTAACGATGGCCGATTGGTCAGGGTGCTGGCCTTCGGTACCAGAGTTCATGGGTTCGAATCCCACTGTGGCATGGATGTTCGTAGCCATTCGGAATCGGCTTTAAACTGTAGGTCCCGGTCTCATTAGCCCTCGTGTTGCAAAAAGTAGACTGTAGCACTCGAAACCAAACCAAAACAATCCTGTGCGTATATTCTTTGCTAGCGTGCCTCGAGACAATTTGGAGTATCCCATGATACATTTCCCCAGTAGAATAATAAAAAAAAATCACTATTTGTTTTTATAAAATACTTTCTGTTACGGTGCAAAGATTGGGAGGTTGGATAAGTGAAAGTAGAAGTATCTAAGAAGATTAAATAATCGACAAATGACGAATGAAACCCGTTGAATACACTGCTGCCACCTTTATTGACATATTGTCTTTGTGTGTCGGACGTTAAGTACTTTTTACTTTCTACATGCCCTTCGTAACCCTACATATATTTGCAAGCTACCGTTGCTAGATATAGCTAGATATATCGTGACATCTCTATTCATTCCTCCGGGCTGCTCCAACATTTATGGCCACGCCTCCTTCCTTTTCCATATTGACATATCCATCACGGAGAATACCCAATATACATAAAGCATATTGCGCGCCTGAGGTTGCTAATACGAATTCTGGATTGGCAGTCGCGCACAGATTAACAGCGAATGCAGTCGTATAAAGCTAATACACAAAATGTTTGGTCGGCTCGAATTTAACATCCTAATAAAGGCACACAACGACGCATGCGTCGTTATGAGAGAGAATACAGGGTTCGCGCTTCATTTGGTATTTGAAGCAGAAACAGCTGGCCCGACCAGTGATTGGCGATCATTATTGGATCTAATCGCCATTGTGTTGGAATATTTGGCGATTGAAGCACAATTATTTTCCATGAAACATTCATATGGGGAAATGAATGGTGATGCTTGGAGAATATTGCATCTGACATGCGTTTTAAGGAACTCTGGTGAAACAAACGTAGCTATAATAGAACCTCGAAGTATAGTTTATCATGGAGATGGAAATTATAAACGATGGATGTGGGAACGATGTAAAAATACAGTAAATTGTGTGATTATGACTTAATTATTTACACTACTAATTTAAAGATTTAAAAATTTTATAAAATATAACATTTAAAAAGACATATTTTGCAATTAATACTTGTGTCGTGAAAATGTATCGTAATAAAAAAGCCTCTATTTCTGCAAGCACGTTATTGCTGTCAACGTGTGCGTACATAAAGGCATTTAATTTTGAAAATCTTCTGGAGTTTCAGCAAAATTTGGTATTGGCTCTGATACAGCTTTGTCTTCTTCCTGCTCTTGATAAATTTTTGTATATAACACGCTAGATATTTTATCAAATTATGGTACAGTACAAATGCACACTAGTATTATATCGTAATTTGACAAAATGCCTAGCGTGTTACATGCACAAAATTTGCTGACTAATAAAAGTTATAAAATTTTTAAGATTTTTAAAATTTTTAAACATTTCTATTATGTTTTTGTCATTTTATAATAATGACTTTGTCGTATTATAATATGACAAAGGTATGATAGAAGCATCAAAACATAATAAAAGTACGTAAATTAAGGCGAAATATGTGTTAAAAATTAAAAAAAAAAAATTTTTTAATCAGCAAATTTTTTGTATGTAATACGCTAGACGTTTTGTCAAATCATGCTACAATACAAGTGCATATTCGGCGTTTTGGAAGACTACTCGGCGTTTATCTTGTATATAATTAAGTAGTTGTTAAAGATTAACTTCTTTACTGTTGTGACCCCGCTAGGTTGCTATTAACTGCGACGTAATCATCAAGGATTCTAATAACCATCGAATCTAAAGACACAATTGAATATTGCAACCAACTTCTTTTTTTAACAATTCTAATAAAGCAAACTTTCGTATAGTGATACTAAAATCCATTGTTTTGCACAGGTATTGTGCAGAAACTTGTCTTATATAGAATTACAATTACCCCGTAGTTATATTAGGACTAATCAGCGTTTATCTGTCATGTAATTAAGTAGTTGTTAATTAATGATTAACTTTGAACATGGTTAACAGAGTACTTCTTTACGATTCTGATAGTCATCTAAAGCTAATTTGCAGTTCATTGCCCCGGAAATACATGTCATTTAATCAGCAGTTAGTTGTAATCAATCATGGATATGGTTGGTTCAATTCAGAACGCTACGGTTTGCCGTCATTGTACCAGGAGAACATATATATTACAAAGAATCTAATTTTCTGAGTCATCTTTCCACACATAAATAAAGCTACACTCCTTACGATTGGCACATTTAAGTTTATCAGAATTTTCGGCCAACAGGTTTTCTGGCGATTACAAATTCCGAGAAGAGAGCGTCTGCAGATTTATAAAACGCTTCGGTTGACTCGACATCAAAGGTCAGTTCGTGGTTTGAAAGTTATTCCACCGACACCCATAAGCGATCCATTTACTAGGAGTGTCGTGAGAAATTTCGCCCACCATAAAGCGGTGTCGCGCACACAATGCAACACCCCGCGTCTTATCTGAAACTGGGTTGACGAATGCCATTTGCACAAGGTTCTACGCTGGAAGGATTAGGACAGAAGTGGTTGAACCATGGCACATCGGATGATTACTAATGGCATAATGTATCTTTACGCCTACGTAACTATATATTTAAGAGTCGATACAGATATGAAGTGGGTCCGCTTTGCAGCCCTTTCATAAAATTCCGTATATGAAAAGTTTTTTCTCAGAATTTGGTATAGTAAAAGTGACTCCTTCACAAAATTAACTACTCCTACTTACCTATCCAGGGGTCGATGCAAACGTAAAGTGGGTCCGTTTTGCGGCCCTATTACAAAATACCGTTTCGAAAAATGCGCCTTTCACAAAAATCGGTGTAGCAAAAGTTATCCCTTCACATAATTCTGTACGCTTACTTAACTATCTAACCAGGGGTCGATGTAGACATAAAGTGGGTTCGCTTTGAGGCGTTTTCACAAAATTCCTTTTCGAAAAAATTGTCCTTCATAAAATTCCGTATATGAAAAGTTTTTTCTCAGAATTTGGTATAGTAAAAGTGACTCCTTCACAAAATTACGTACGATTACTTAACTATATATCCAGGAGTCGGTGCAGAAAGTGGATCCGCTTTGCGGCCCTTTTACGAAATTCCGTATCGAAAAAAAAACTGCCCTGCGGAAAATTCCGTATACGAAAAGTTGCCTCTTCTAAAAAGTCGCCATAGTAAAAAGTGTCCATATCTCAAAATTTCTTACGCCTACCTACCTATTTATCCAGGGGTCAATGCAGACGTAAAGTGGGTCCATTTTGTGGTCCTTTCATGATATTCCGTATCGAAAAAAACGGCCCTGCTCAAATTTCCGTGTACGAAAAGCGGCCCCTTCAGAAATGTCGGTATAACAAAAGTGGCCATTTCTTAAAATTCCTTACCCCTACCAAACTACTTTGCCAGGGGTCGATGCAGAGATGAAGTGAGTCTGCTTTGTGCCCTTTAACAAAATTCCGCATCCAAAAAGCCCCTATCACCAAAATTCCGTATAGGAGATAGGCCCCTAAATGAAATTCTGTATAGTAAAAAAATCGCCAAGTTTGGCGAAAAAAAAAGCACGGCGTCTATAATGCATCTGTACCTGAAAATATTTTGAAAAGTGTTTTACCCCCTTCCGCTTTTCGACACAGTTATGTCTGCAAGTCTGAAAATTATTACTAAATAACTCTCATCCCACATTCAGATACGTCTAAAATGCCTAAACGTATTACGTAGTGTTGAAATACGACATCAGATGACAAAATCGCTCAAGTGTGATTTAATTCAATATGTTAACCGCTGGGAGAAAGCCGTTGAAAAGAAATTTAACAGTCGATGAAACTACAATCCCCCAATGCCAATAGAATAATCCCGAAGAATTACCCGCTACACAAATACCTCCGCGGCGAAATGTGTCCCGCGTCACCCATCTTTCAATCTCGATTTCGAACGCAGGAATCGTTCTGTTTAGAAACACAACCCCTCCCTTTTCCTCCTCCGTTTTGCAGGAAGCCATGAATCAGTGCCGTTGAAAGAGAGAAAAATTAATATTTACACGAGTCGGGGATTTAGTTTTCCCTTAAGTCTGTTCAACATCTTCGCTTGGCATGACAGATTCTGCTCCACCGAAGCCAGGTTTATCATGTCAAAATTCCTCGCTCTCGGCGTTTGGAACGTTGCAAATTTCGGCGTGGGATTTATTCCGCTGGACGCCCCTGCACGCACGATCGGTAGTTAGTGGATATTTGTCGAATGTTATTACCTTTTATTTTCATGACTGGACCCTTGAGAATGGTTGTTGGTGAATGAATGATTGATGAAATGATATCAAATGCGATTTAAATATCTTTTTAATAATCACTATTATCTAGTGACTAAATTGTTGAATGTCCATAATTGGATCTTGAATACTCTTCGAGTAACGACAAGTTGAATTTGTATGTCAGGATTCTTGTTTGTGATTACTAGTCGATAAATATAATACCCTTCAAAACGGTCGTTGGGAAATAAATGACTCCGTCAAATTGCTAGTCAAATGATGTCAAATGCGATTTGAATATCTTTTTAATCATCAATATCTAGCCACTGAATTGTTGAGTATCATCATTGGACGTTAAATACACGTTGAATCACGACAAGTTAAATTAGTATGTCAGGATTCTTGTTTGTGATCATTAGTCAATGAATACATGTGGAATGTTAATTTACCATAGGACTTTTGAGGAAATAAATGACTCAGTCAAATGATGTCAAATGCGATTTGAATATCTTTTTAATAATCACTATTATTTAGCGACTAAATTGTTAAATGTCATTATTGGATACTGAATACTCGTCGAGTAACGACAAGTTGAATTTGTATGTCAGGATTCTTGTTTGTGATTACTAGTCTATAAATACAATACTCTTCTAAACGGTCGTTGGGAAATGAATGACTACTTAAATGATATCAAATGTGATTTGAATATCTTTTTGATCATTACTATATCTAGTCACTAAATTGTTGAGTATCACCATTGGATATTGAATACACATCGAATCACGACAAGTTGAATTTGTATGTCAGGATTCTTGTTTGTGATCACTGGTCAATGAATACATGTCGAATGTAATTTACTATAGGGCTTTTGAGACATCACTAATGAAAGAATACTCATACCAAGAAGGTAGAGTATAGTATGGTACCAAATAGAACTAATTACCAGGATGCATGTGTATTTTAACAATTAAATCACGCCTAGTTGAATTTGTATGTCAAGATTCTTGTTTGTGATCATTAGTCAATGAATACATGTCGAATGTGATTTATTACAGGACGTTTTTGAGTCATTACTTATGAAGGAATACTCGTACCAAGTACATCGAGTATAGTGTGATACCAAGTAGAATTACCCGGATGCCAGCTCTGTCTACAGGACAAAACCACGGAGAACGGTCATTAGTGAATGAATAACTGGTCAAATAAAATCATTGACGATTTGACTACATTTTTAATCATCATTATTCACTTGTCACTGAATTGTTGAATATCATTATCAGTAAATGAATACTCATAGAATCTCGCCAAATGGAATTTGCATACCAGGATTCTTTTTCTAGATCAATCATTAACATATAATGAATACGCGCAGAATCTCGCAAAGTTGAATTTGCATGTCAGGATTCTTGTTCTAGATCAATCATTGCCTGATAATGAATATCCACAGAATCTCGCCAAGTTGAATTTGCATGTCAGGATTCTTATTCTAGATCAATCATTACCAGATAATGAATACTCGCAGAATCTCGCGAAGTTGAATTTGCATGTTAGGAATCTTCATCTAAATCAATCTTTACCAGATAATTAATGCTCACAGAATCTCGCCAAGTTGAATTTGCATGTCAGGATTCTTATTCTAGATCAATCATTACCAGATAAGCAATACTCATAGAATCTCTCCAAGTTGAATTTGATTTCAGGATTTTTGATCATGATCAATGAAGATGTGTCCAATATAATTTTTCTGACAGGGAATTTCTGAGCTAAGGAATGAATACTCGTTGAATGGTACCAAGTAAAATTCCCTAGATCCATGTCAATAGTCACTACTAAGTGGATTCTCCAATAATACCAGTACTTACGTGGGAAGGTATGGAAAGTTTCAGGGAGAGCTAGGAACGCAGGAACGCAGGTTGAAGTCCTGCGTTCGATTTACACGACTATGGGGAAACATTGCAGAACAATAAGTCACCCATCATACGAGACATATCAAATACTTCAAAATCATTGATAGTCTTTCTTTTTTAATTAAGTAAAATTATGTTAAAATTTTTGACGTCAATTTCATCAGAAACTGTTAATGTGCCAGTTTTATTTGAATGACTGTAAATAACTACAAAATATTGAATTACTTTTTGAAGATTTTCCAAGTAGAAGTGCTTCTGGTCATAGTTAAGTTTTGTCGGGGAGTGTCCTCCGAAAATCCTCTCATTTTAATCTCGTTAAAATAATGCATAAGCCGCTGCTCGTCGCGCAAATGACCGCGTTTCATCTCGTCTCCAATTCCGAGTAACTCTCGGGACGTCGTCGTCGGAATTTAATGCCCTCTCGAGACACAACAAATGGAGAGTTAACGTTTCGGAAAAGAGCTCGAACGTTCATTAGCAATTTCGAGAGTTGAGAAGTATTCTCGTGGCATTATGGGACTCGAAAACACGGAAAATGCCATTTTGTCGCCGAACTGGAATCTGTTTTCTGTCTCTTTCACCCGACGATTTCATTTTGGTAAAAGGTTTGGGTTTGGACCGCTAAGCTCTGCTTTAAGGCTACGCGAGGAGACAATGACCGACTTATCGCTTTACTGACACCTCATGCGAGGATTCTAATTAAAGTAATAAAACAAAAATAGTTTAAAATAATTTTGCAATAAACTTTTATCTTCAGTTACACATCAAGGTCGTTGGATATAAAAATGTGTGTGGTGGGATGAATTTGTAATGTTTCACTATTGAAATTTATATGTGTGTATATATATTATATATATGTGTGTGTGTATATATGTATATATATGTATGCACATGTGTATATACATATGTATATGCAAATATATATATATATATGAATGTGTATATATATGAATGTGTATATATATGTATGTGTATATATATTTGTCTGTATGTGTGTACATGTGTTTATGTACATTCATGTATGAATATATGTGTATATATATATGTGATGTACATGCATGTATGAATATATGTGTATATATATGTGTTTACGTGCAAGTATGAATATATGTGTATATATGTGTGTGTGTGTACGTGCATGTATGTGTATGTGTATGTATGTATATGTATGTGTGTTACGTGCATCTATGAGTGTATGTATTTGTATGTGTTATGTGTATATATACGTGCATGTATGTATATATGTGTGTGTACGTGATTGCATGTATGTATATATATATGTGTGTGTACGTGCATGTATGAATATATGTATTATATATGTGGATGGATATGTATGTATGTGTATATATATATATATGCATATATGTATGTA
>CM063497.1:22406195-22408695 GCA_032207245.1 Pardosa pseudoannulata
AGGAATTTACTTAAGTACAGTTCCCCATATTAGGAAAAGAATGAAATTTTTATACACTGTGGAAGATGAGAAAATGTTTAGAGAATAATTTAGTTTGTCAACTGAATTTAATTTGACTTATTTTATGACTTATGGAGCATCGATGTTGCACCTAAATTTTCACCATGTTAAGTTCAAATTTTTCTTCATTCTATTTACTTTTAACTTCTAAATTTCACTGAGAAAATTTTTTTTATCAGTTTAGTTTGTTAATATTGTAATCTTATGTTAAAAAAATTGTTTGAGATTTCAAACATAATTTTCATGATGTTTAAATTCTATATTTTTATATAATTCCGTGTTAATTCTAATTCAATTGTAGAATTTTTTTCATTTCCTAAAATTTAAATCTTATTACTCGCTGAAAAAAGCATAATTCTAAAAACAGAAATAAAAAAACTCTTATTCTAAAGAGAAAAATCAACTAAATAAAAACAATGGAAATTGTTCAAGAGGACACCAAAATAAGAAACAGTAAAGATATGCTCAGGCATTGCGATTGTTTTTGTGCGTCTGAACGAAATGTCCTCATCAGAAACGTGGTGCGACCGAAGAGATGATTGATTGAACTGTTTGTTAGCGACGAAAAATGCTCTCAATTCAGCCAATGAACACTTCGTTACTGCGGCAGTCGAGATCATTATCAATAGAATAATAGCATGCCTTTTATGTGATCATCGGTAATTGTTATATTTCGACGTTGAAAATATGACACGTGTCATATGATGGGTCAATTCTAGCTAGTATGTGAAAATTGGGGTAAATCAATCAATTAAAAGAAAGTTTAGTTGCCTGCTAGGGTCTTCAGGTAAATTCGTTTACTTATTAATCACTTGTGTGAACGAAATGTCCTCCTTCAGAAACATGATGTGACAGAAAAAATAATTGATTGAACTGTTTGTTAGCCTCACTAACGATGAAAAATGCTTTCAATTCAACCAATGAACACTTCGTTACTGCGGCAGTCGAGATTATTATCAATAGAATAATAGCATGCTTTTTATGTGATTGGTGGTAATTGTTATATTTCGACGTTGAAAATATGACACGTGTCATGTGATGGGTCAGTTCTCGCTTAGTATGTTAAAATTGGGGTAAATTAATTAATTTAATGAAAAGTTTAATTGCTTACTATGTTCTTAAGGTAAGTTCGTCTACTTTTTAATCACTTGTTCGTCTGAACGAAATGTCCCCCTTCAGAAACATGATGTGACAGGAAAAATGATTGAACTGTTTGTTAGCCTCACTAACGACGAAAACTGCTCTCAATTCAGCCAATGAACACTTTGTTACTGCGGTGCTCAAGATCAATGTTAACAGATCAATAGCTTGTCTTTTATGCAATTGCCATTAATTATTATATTTCGACGTTGAAAATAGGACACATGTCACATAAGGGTCAATTCCAGCTTAGTACATGAAAATTTCGACTTAACTAATTAAATGGAAGTTTAGTTGCTTGCTATCTTCAGGGGTTCATCTACCTGCCGTATTGGGTTCCTCTCAATCAGTATTAACCTATTAATTGTTCATTTGAACGAAATGTCCCCTTCAGAAACCTGATGTGACAGAAAAAATGATTGATTGAACTATTTGTTAGTCTCACAAACGACGAAAAATGCTTTCAATTCAGCCAATACATACTTCGTTACTGCGCAGTCAAGATCAATGTCAATAGATTAATAGCATGTCTTTTACGCGATTGGCGATAGTTATATTTCGACGTTGAAAATATGACACGTGTCATATGATGGGTCAATTGTAGCTTAGTATGTGAAAATTGTGGTAAATCAGTTTATTAAATAGAAATGTAATTGCTTGCTGTGGTCTTCTTAAGATGGGTCTGTTCTCCTCACTTAATATTATTGTATGGGGAAATAAAATTTCATCTGATCTGATTGCATTTTGCCAACCGATGGCCGAATGGTTAGGGCACTGATCCGTACAGGAGTTCTTGGGTTCGAGTCCCACTGTGGCATGGATGTTCATAGCCGGTAAGGAATCAACTTAAGTAGTAGGTCCCGGTCTATTAGCCCTCATGTTGCAAACAAGTAGACCGTACTGCTGTAAAGTAACCAAACCTGATCGACTTTTAAGAATTTTTAAAACACATACATATATGTATATATGTATATGTATATATGCATATGTATATATGTATATGCATATATGTATGTGTATATATGCATATGTATATGTGTATATATGTATATGTATATATGCATATGTATGTATGTATATGTGTATATATATGTATATGTGTATATGTATGTATGTATATGTATATATGTATATGTATATGTGTGTATATGTATATGTGTGTATATGTATATGTGTGTATATGTATATGTGTATATATGTATATGTGTATATATGTATATGTGTGTATATATATGTGTATATATATATATATGTGTGTATATGTATATGTACATGTGTATATGTATATGTGTATATATAT
>CM063497.1:22418695-22428695 GCA_032207245.1 Pardosa pseudoannulata
TGAATAGTTTGAGAAGTCATGCTTTCATAGGCGGAAACGACTACTATTCACTTATTCGGAGATTTAATCGTTTCCCTCGTCTTCATTAAAGTAAGTTTACACTGCATTTTAATTTACTTTAGTCATCAATTACTAATTAAAAGTACACGATCAACATCGTTGCTGTTTAACAACGATTGGTATTCATATTTAGAGTATTCATTTGAAGGAAGAACGTATAAGTGAATTTGCACTGTATTTATATATAGAAAATATTTGCTAATTAAAAGGAAACGACTGTTTTTCACTTACACGAAATATTCACTTATACGAAAATTTGTTTCTTCTAGTATTCGTATAATTGAGTTTGTACTACATATATATTTAATTTAGACAATGTTTGCTTATTTTAAAGTGTTATTTTCCTAGGCAAACACAGCTACTATTCACTTATACGAAGAATTAATCATTCCTTCTCGTCTTCGTATAAGGGAGTTTACACTGCATTTGTATCTGTTTTAGCCAATATATGCTAAAAGTGCATGAAGAACATTGTTGAATAGTTTGGGCAGTGTTGTTTTCATAAGCGTGAACTATTACTATTCACTTATACGAAGATTTTATCGTTCCCGTCGTCTTCGTGTAAGTAAGTTTGCACTGCATTTTTATTTACTTTAGTCAATAATTGCTAATTAAAAGTGCACGAACAACATCGTTGCTATTCAATAACGACTGTCATTCATATTTACGGAGTATTCACTCATACGAAGAACGTAAGTGAATTTGCACTGTATTTATATTTAGACAATATGTGCTAATTAAAAGGAAACGACTGCTATTCACTTATACGAATATTCACTTATACGGAAATTTGTTTCTTCTAGTATTCGTATAGTTGAATTTTGTACTGCATTTATATTTACTTTAGACAATTTTTTGCTTATTTTAAAATTTTTCCTTATTTGTTTTCCCAGGCGAACACAGCTACTATTCACTTATACGAAGAATTAATCATTCCCTCTCGTCTTCGTATAAGTACTGCATTTATATCTGCTTTAGCCAATATTTGCCAAAAGTGCATCAAAAACATTGTTAAATAGTTTGAGCAGTGTTGTTTTCATAAGCGGAAACTATTACTATTCACTTATACGAAGAATTAATCGTTCCCCATCGTCTTATTAATGAGTTTACATTTTATTTATATATACACTTTAACCAATATTTGCTAATTTATAAATACACTAACAACATCATTGAATAGTTTCAGCAGCGTGGCTTTCATAGGCGGAAACGACTACTATTCACTTATACGAAGATTTATTTACTTTAGTTTATAATTGCTAATTAAAAGGTCACGAACAACATCGTTGCTATTCAACAACGATTAGTAGTCACAATTACGAAGTATTCACATATACGAAGAACGTATAAATGAATTTGAACTGTATTTATATTTAGACAATATTTGCTAATTAAAAGTACACGAACAACATCGTTCGTGTACTTAAAATGCACGAACATGAAATAGTTTGAACAGTGGCGGAAACGACTACTATTCACTTATACGAACATTTAATGGTTTCTCTCCTCTTCGTATAACTAAGTTTGCACTGCATTTTTATTTATTTTAGTTAATAATTGCTAATTAAAAGCGCACGAACATGAAAGAGTTTGAACAGTGTTGCTTTCATAGGCGGAAACGACTACTATTCACTTATACGAAGATTTAATCTTTCCCCTCGTCTTCGTATAAGTAAGTTTGCACTGCATTTTAATTTACTTTAGTCAGTAATTGCTAATTAAAAGTACACGAACAACATCGTTGCTATTCAACAACAATTCGTATTCCCTTATACGAAGAACGTATAAGTGAATTTGCACTGTATTTATAATTTTTAGACAATATTTGCTTATTATAAAAGTACACGAACAACACGAAAATTTGATTAGCCTCTCAAAATCTTAGAAATAACTTTGTGTTCTTACAAGTAATCACGGAAAGGAATGTATTTATTTATTTTTTTTTACAATAAATTTTAGTTCCATTTATTCAATATTTACCTATTACGGATATTTTCCGCTTTATCTCATTTCACGAAAGTCATTAATTTATTTTCCAGAAGTTCAGAGGGAAATCTGCACGATAACAAAGCAAAATAAATATTTTCATTTATTCGCTCATTCCGATCAAATTTATTTTTATAAAAAGAAACGCTGAAAGAAATTTTGCTTTCCTTTGAACTCGGTAAAATATGTAAAGAATTCACGATTTCGATTAAGCGATCGATGCCATTTATTTACTTAAAAGAAATTAGAGAGAAACATTTAAGGAGCACCGAAAAAGTAAACTATCTTCAGAATACGTTACTTTTTGTTTTAACCTCGAAGGCAGTGGAAACAATTTATTGGAGAACGTTAAAAATTTAATTTCTTCATCAATTAGTTAACGTAGATAATGAATGCTAGTTTTATTCACCCGTCATTTCGGGCTATTGGCGTAATTAATTTATTTAGAGAAGTGTACTGAATTTTTTTTTCAGAGTTTATTAACTGTATGTAAAGTTAACAAACTTATTGTTTATTGCCTGGTAGGATATATTCAATTTATTGTGTGAGTTTTGTAGAAACTTTAGTTTTGCTGTGCTCAATAGATTGTCGTGAAAAATGGCGCTTATTGCTTCGTCTATTGATCCAGTGGGATCTAGGCAATTTATATTTAGAGATTTTACGGAGAATGTACTTTTTCAGTACTCAATAAATTAATGCGAGAGATACAAGTTTATTCTCCAAAGTGTGATCGATTTAATGAATTCTGTAAAATTGAAAGAAACTTGAGTTTTATCGTGTGTAATAGATTATTGTGAAAAATAGACGTTTACTTTTTATTATCTAGTGTGATCGATGCAGTCTATATCTAGAAAATTTACAAAGAATTTTACTCTTTTATTAGTTAGCAGATTAATGTAAAGCATTGACGTTTACGATCTAGATTGACTGAGTTCATATTCTTGAGAATTTTGCAATATACTTTTCTAATATTACTTTTACATTTTTAGAATTTACTTTTTTAAGATTAATGTAAATAATGAACGTTTATTGCGTATTATCCAACACGATTTATTCAATTTATAGTTAGGGAAACTTTATCTGAGGAGTTGAGAACTATTTCCATTTTGGTAAGTGTAGAGAAACTGAATTCTAAACTTTCTTATTATCTAGTGTAATTAATATAATTTATGTCTAGAGAAATTACAAGGAATTAACTCTTTCAGTATTCAGTAGATTAATGCAGGAGATAGACGTTTATTCTCAAAAGTGTGATCGATTCAATTAATTCTGTGAAATTTAAAGAAACTTGAGTTTTATCGTGCGTAATAGATTATCATGAAAAATAGACATTCATTTCTTATTACCTAGTGTGATCGATGCAATTTATTTCTAGAGAATTTTCAAACATGTTTACTCTTTGAGTACTTGGCAGATTAATGTAAAGAATTCACGTTTATAATCTAGAGTGTGATCAATTGCGTTTATATCCTGGAGTATTTTGAAATTTACTTTGCTAGTATTAGTTTTACGTTTTTAGAATTTACTATTGTAAGATTAATTTAAGTAATGAACATTTATTGCACATTACCTGACACGTTTTATTCAATTTATAGTTAAGGGAACTGAGGAGTTTACAAATAATGAGAACCATTTCCATTTTAATAAGTGTTAGAGAAATTGAATTCTAAATTTTCTTATCTAGTGTGACCGATGTAATTTATGTCTAGAGAATTTATAAGGAATTAACTCTTTCAGTACTCAGTACACTAATGCAGGAAATAGACGTTTATTCTCCAAAGTGTGATCGATTCAATTTATTCTGTGAAGTTTAAAGAAACTTGAGTTTCATCGTGCGTAACAGATTATCATGAAAAATAGATATTTATTTCTTATTATCTAGTGTAATTGAAGTAATTTATATCTAGAGAATTTACAAAGAAGTTTACTACTTGAGTACTTTGCAGATTTAAGAAATCACGTTTATTATCTAGAGTATCATCGATTGAGTTATATTATGGAGTATTTTGAAATTTACTTTGCTAGTATTAGTTTTGCTTTTTTAATATTTATTTGTGATATTGTATGTAATCATTAGTCTAATACGTATTATCCGACACGATTTATTCAATTTATAGATAAGGAAACTGCGGAGTTTACAAACAATGAACACAATTTTCATTTTAATAAGTGTAGAGAAATTGAATTCTAAATTTTTATTATCTATGTAATCGATATAATTTATGTCTAGAGAATTTACAGAGTTAACTCTTTCAGTACTCGGTAGATTAATGCAAGAGATAGACGTTTATTCTCCAAAGTGTTTTCGATTTAATTCTGTGAAATTTAAAGAAACTTGAGTTTTATCGTGCGTAATAGATTATCATGAAAAATAGACATTTATTTCTTATTACCTAGTGTGATCGATGCAATTTATTTCTAGAGAATTTACAAAGAAGTTTACACTTTGAGTACTCGGCAGATTAATGCAAAGAATTCACTTTTATCTAGAGTATGATCGATTGAGTTTATATCCTGGAGTATTTTGAAATTTACTTTGCTAGCATTAGTTTTGCGTTTTTACAATTTCTTTTTTAGATTAATGTAAATCATTTGAGTATAATATGCATTATCCGACACGATTTATTCAATTTATAGTTAAAGAAACTTTATATGAGAGTTGAGAATCATTGAGAACCATTTCCATTTTAATAAGTTCAGGAATTTTGAATTCAAATTCCTTTATTATTTAGTCTGATTTATGAAATTTATGTCTAGAGAATTTACAAGGAATTAATTCTTTCAGTACTCAATAGATTAATGCAAGAGATTGACGTTTATTCTCTTCAGTTTGATAGATTCAGTTTATTCTGTGAAATTTATAGTAACTTTAGTTTTATCGTGCGTAATAGATTATCAAGAAATATTTAAATTTTCTTATCTAGTGCAACCGATGCAATTTATGTCTAGAGAATTTACAAAGAAGTTTACTCTTTGAGTACTTGGTAGATTAATGTAAAGTATTAACGTTTATTATCTAGAGTATGACCGATTGAGTTTATATCCTGAAGTATTTTGAAATTTACTTTGCTAGTATTAGTTTTGCGTTTTTACAATTTGTTTTTTACATTAATGTAAATCATTAGTCTAATGTGCATTATCCGACACGATTTTGTTACGGAAACTTTATATGAGGAGTTGAGAACAAACAAATGAGAGCTATTTCCATTTTGATAATTGTAGAGAAATTGAATTCTAATTTTTTTATTATTATTTAGTGTGATCAATTAAATTTATGTCTAGAGAATTTACAAGAAATTAACTCTTTCAGTTCTAAATAGATTAATGCAAGAGATAGACGTTTATTATTTACAGTGTGATCGATTCAATTTATTCTGTTAAATTTAAAGTAACTAATTTTATCGTGCGTAATAAATTATCGTGATAAATAGACGTTCACTTTTTATTATCTAGTATCATCCATGTTCTAGCGATACTAACCCTGCAAACTGTTTTTTATTTTGGTTATTTTTCCGGTTATTATGAATTTTTAAAGTTTATACGGACTTTTTAATCACTCGGTACTTATAACTAATACCACATTTAAATTTAATTATATCTAAGATAATATTGGTAGTCATTTGATCGAGGAATGTCAGTGAATTTATTAAAAAAAGTTTTTCTGGGTTTACGCTAACAGATATAAGTTTGAATTATAATTATACCCAAAAAAGTGTCTTTGTGTACATTAATATCCTTGAGGAGTCTAACAAAGTAAATTAGGGTATGTTTATCTTTCGGGCAGCTGCATATTGACGTACGGACCAAAATATTATTTCTCCGACTGTAAACGTCCAAAGAAAACACGCTTCGGCGCGAGGAAAAAGAAAAATTTACGTTCTTATTTTTTTCTCCACGCAGTGTTCGGGATTAGTGTTAGATGAAAATATATCGGCGTATATTCCTGGATCCAGAAGTGGAGTATTTCACCGCCGGGAATGGCAACAACATTTCCTAATGTATAGGGAAATTTAATATTCTTCTCCTCTTGGCTGATTGTCTTTGGCACACTTGGGTGTCATTTCAGAGCGCTGTTACGGACGTAAATTCCAAACTGCGGCAGAGCAGTATTTCCTCAATTCCTAAATGACGACCAAGTGATTAAGGAAATAAAAATAATCCAAGAGTTTTCATTCGTCCTTCTCTTCTCCTCTTATTACCGTTACATAGCGACCTCTCACATATACGACTCTTAAGAGGTCTCATACCTTTTAAAATTATCTATGCATATTATTACGGTACTAGCATTGTGGAGAAATCGATATCTGATCTGATGACGTCATAATTTAAATGACGATTATTATTCATTTACGTTTTATTTTTATGTTTAGATTTTGATTTATCGTTTGGCACTCGCTGAAGTTTCTGCATTAATAACGAATAAAGAGGTTAAAAGTGGAGTTGCTCAAAATTGTTTATACAAACAATTTTATACGTTTTTTTAAAAGGAATTTACTTTGTTATATGGTAAGTTCAACAAGCATACAGCCCGTCATATGACGGATCAATAAATTTTTTAATTTTCCAGAATTGTAAAACACCCTATGAGACAAGTAAAAAAAAATGGTTTGTTTTTTGGCTGAGAATTATCTGGTACACGCTCAATGATTTGTTTATCTTTACTGACCGCATATTAGTTGCCAACTTTAATTTATCTTGTCATATTAAGTGATAGGATGGACAGCAGAGGTTTAATATTGAGAACAGGGCCCGACTAAGATACTTTTGTGCCCATGGCACAATCCAATTTTTGTGCCCTCCTCCCCCATGCAAAATTATAGCAACAAGTTATTATCATACTTACAGTCTTTTATAACATTGAATTAGCAAACACATTTAAGAAATTAGTATTAAAGTAATATTCAAAATCAAAAACACCAAATTTTCATTTTACGTAATCATTATTTCTGTTTAGCCATGCTAAAAATTAAGGACTTTTAAAGACCTTCAGTGACCCACTTTTTTTTATTTTTACCTTGTCACACTCACAATGTCTGTGGTGCAGAAAATAAATAATAATAGAATTAAAAATAATTTAAATGAGATGATATAATGGCTTATGGTGGTACGTTGCTAATAATCTGTCTTATAAATATGCAATAACCCATAGGATAAAAAGAGCACCAGGTTCGTAGTGGGAATTATCAGGTAAAAAACATTAAAACTAAAGTAAATAGGAAACAACATAGTACATAACAAACACAATTACCTCGTACAATAATTTATTAAAACGTAACGATGGCTCGCTTACATGCAGCTTGCCGATAAAGAAGCCAGAAAGCGAAATGATTTAACATTCAAACAAAAGGTCGAAATTTTAAATCGTTATGACAAGTTACGAAATATGAGTCAGCTCAATGCTACAGCGCAGTTAAACAGTTCTCAGCCTCTGAATTGCATTAAAAGTGTCGAAACGTGGAGTACAACACCGCTCCGACGACTTTGAAAAACATTATGATTACGAACAATTTATCAACGAGCTTCTCAGAAAAAATTGTAAGCAGTCAACAATGGATCAATTTTTTAAAATTATGTATACAATTCTTATGTTTTAAAGGATAATATAAGTACATAAATATAAGGTGTGTTTGTCATTTTGTTTTGAAATTTAGTACGTGGGAATTAAAGGGGAGGGTAAATTGATCTAATTTTGCATATCGTTTATTGTTATCAAAAGCACGGTGTCCCAATCTGGTCACATTAAGCTGAATCAACTGTAATTTCTCCCAGACATGGGGTAAATATTTCCGCGTTTGCTTTTTGAGATCCCGCTCTCTGCAAAAGACATGGTTTCCGCGCACCTGGAAAGTCAGGGAAAATCATGGATTTAGACAATGGATTAATTTTGTCATGGAAAGTCTTGATTTTTCAAGCAAAATGAGTAAAAGTCATGGAAAGTCATGGATCCGCTAAACTACCGATTAAAAAAAATGCATTGAATTGTTTAATTCTATTTTTACTTGTCATTTGGCTGAAGTTACTGAGTTTGGTATTTATGTATTATCCTATTGACCATATTGCCAAGTAAAATTTGTTCACCAAGGAAACTCAAAACAAGAAAGCTTAATGGGTGGGTAAATGTATATTATTCTGGTTTTTTCTTAAATTGTAGATTAAAATTTTATTAATATAATAATAATATTTTAATAAAAATTAAGATTTTTGCACAAAATATAAGTTTACATCTAGGGATATTGTATATAAACATTACATTGTTATATTTGGCTATTATTTATGGTCACCTGGATAATACCAAAGTACCCTGAATTCAAATTGGAAACATTTTGATTGAAAAACTGCTATATGATTAAACTTAGGTATGTAGATACAACAATTTATTTTTATGTATGTGAGTTTAACAACACTTATAGAGTAAGTTTATAGTTTTTAGATAAAATTCCTGTAATTTCTCTAAAAGCATATATTTTATTTGTATGTACATCAGAATTTTTATTCATATATACTTTTAATGAAAGCTTTTTAAAGTCATGGAAAATGATCTGCTAAATCAGGGAAAGTCATGAAAAATCATGGATTTGAAAAATTTTATTTGGGCAGATACCCTGAATAGATTTTGAAATACATAAAACTTTTTATATATTGTATAACGCGTATTAATGTATTTCTCCTTCTGTAAATATTTGTGTTTGTTTGAATTTTTTCCCCCAAGAGATACGTAGAAAGGTAGAGTTGAGATGTTAAGAGGCTGTGACAGAAAGGAGATTATTGGTTTGGCTTCCTTGGATGTGTATTTTTCTTTTAAGTAGATGTTAAAGGGATTTTTTTTTCTTCGGGTTCGAATTAAGACGCAAACACTATATTGAAGGGGTTTTTTTTTCCGGTTACCCTTTAATCGTGCATATTTTGACTTATATATTTGATTATATTTTGACTTTAAAGAGAGAAATTAATTTTAAATTTCAATTTTTTTAAATTAAAATTCATAGTTTAACTGTATTTGTTACGGTAGCATAAATAATGCTAATGCATAACACTAGATTGACGGAACCTGTCATTTCAACAAATTTTATACTTCATGGCAAAAACTGCAAAATCCGTTATTTTAATTATATTAGTTTTTTAATTGATACTGAAATTGTCGATTTTACAGTTAGATGAAAGTTGTCGATATATTTTTTCGATATATTTAATATTAGTTATCGATATCAACATATTTAATATTAGTTATATTAGTTTTTTAAATCATACTGAATATTGTCGATTTTACTGTTAGCTGAAAATTATCGATATATTTAATATTAGTTATATTACTTTTTGAATTAATACTGAAATTTTCGATTTTACAGCTAGCTGAAATTTATCGATATATTTAATATTAGTTATATTAGTTTTTGAATTAATACTGAAATTTTCGATTTTACAGATAACTCAAAATTATCGATATAATTTTTCGATATATTTCATATTAGTTATCGATATCGACATATTTAATATTAGTTATATTAGTCTTTTAAATAATACTGAATATTGTCGATTTTACTGTTAGCTGAAAATTATCGATATATTTAATATTAGTTATATTAGTTTTTGCATTAATACTGAAATTTTCGATTTTACAGCTAGCTGAAAATTATCGATATATTTAATATTAGTTATATTAGTTTTTGAATTAAAACTGAAATTGTCGATTTTACAGATAGCTGAAAATTATCGATATATTTTTTCGATATATTTCATATTAGTTATCGATATCGACATATTTAATATTACATTAGTTTTTTAAATAATACTGAAAATTGTCGATTTTACAGCTAGCTGAAAATTATCGATATATTTACTATTAGTTATATTAGTTTTTTTTAAAATTAATACTGAAAACTGTCGATTTTACAGCTAGCTGAAAATTATCGATATATTTTTCGATATGTTTCATATTAGTTATCGATATCGACAT
>CM063497.1:22443695-22446195 GCA_032207245.1 Pardosa pseudoannulata
AATGGGTTCGCGTGCCAACTCTCAAAACATGCCCGGAATTCTAACTGGTTTGGAATAGCTTGTGGGGCGAATAAAAAGTCGTCTGCTAGTCCCTGTGGTTTTATTTTTTAAATTTATTTATTGAAATATCATACTATTTATTGATAAGTTAAATAATATATTGTATATTGATAAATTAATCGGGGAAAATAGGGCTAGAAATAATAGCATTAAACGCTCGAAAAGGGGGGAAGGGGTTGATTTCGAACGTTTTAAAGACGATAATATTTTTCTCTGTGATATGAAGCATATTTATACCAATTTATTTTAGAATCTGATCGATAGTTTAGGAGAAGATAAACTTGACTCTCTTTGTGCTCCTGAAGAATCCAATATGGATGCCTCTTTCCATTTCAGGCCCAACCGCTTCATAAATTCAAGGACTGACGGACAGAAAACTTAGGCTATTATTATATAGGGGATGTGTGTTTGACAGTTTAAAATAATTTTTTTCTACTTTATTATTTAGGGTCTAATATAAATTTTGTAGAATAAATTTTTTTTTTGTTATATTAAGTAATGATTTTATTATATTTAAAATATATATACAAAATGAACTGGCGACAGTTTTACTATCGCCAGATCTGGTGTGTGCCTTTGTGTGTGATTGTGTACAGGTGCATGTATAGTAATGTATAGAATAGCATGTATAGAATCGTGTAAAAAATTGTCATTTTAGCCATTTTTCAAAACACAATCTTTATTTTCCATATTTGAAAAGTTAGTTCCACTTCATGACATTGCATAAAGTTTCTACTTTATGCAATATGCGCAAGTAGACACTTTATTCTGTCTTGAGAAACGTTATTAAGGATAGATATCCACGAACGGTTAGTAATTATTTAGAATCGTCATACCATTTTACCATCTATCAAAACACAATCTTATATTTTCCATGTTTGAATAGTTAATTCCACTTCATGACATTGCATATTCTATTTTATGCAATATGGGCAAGCAGAAACTTTATGCAGTCTTGAAAAACGTTTTTAAGGTTAGAATTCCAACGAACGGTTAGTAATTATTTAGAATCGCTTTGAAAGTTGTCATTTAAGCCTTCTTTCAAAACAATTTTTTATTTTCCATATTTGAATAGCTAAATTCCACTTCATGATATTGCATAAAGTGTCTACTTTATGGAATATGCTGAAGTAAAAACTTTATGCAGTCTTCAGAAACGTTTTTAAGGTTAGAATTCCAACGAACGGTTAGTAATTATTTAGAATCGTCATAAAAGTTGTCATTTTAGCCATCTTTCAAAGCACAATCTTTTATTTTTTTAGTTGAATAATTAGTTCCACTTCATGACATTTTATAAAGTTTCTACTTTATGCTGTCTTCAAAAACGTTTTTAAGGTTAGAATTCCAACGAACGGTTAGTAATTATTTAGAATCGTCATAAAAGTTGTCCTTTTAGCCATCTTTCAAAGCACAATCTTTTATTTTTTTAGTTGAATAATTAGTTCCACTTCATGACATTTTATAAAGTTTCTACTTTATGCAATATGCGCAAGTAGAAACTTTATTCTGTCAGGTTAGAAATCCAACGAACGGTTAGCAATTATTTAGAATCGTGTAAAAAGGTGTCATTTTAGCCATTTTTCAAAACACAATCTTTTATTTTCCATATTTGAAAAGTTAGTTCCACTTCATGACATTGCATAAAGTTTCTACTTTATGCAATATGCGCAAGTAGACACTTTATTCTGTCAGGTTAGAAATCCAACGAACGGTTAGCAATTATTTAGAATCGTTATAAAAATTGTCATTTTAGCCTTCTTTCAAAACACAATCTTTTACTTTAACCATGCATTTTTAGTACCACCTGCTGATATTGCATAAAGTTTTCTAACTTTTATAGTCTTGACAGACGAGAATTAGTATTCCAAAGTACGTCGCCCTCCCTTACCAAACTCAAGTAACCCATTTACATGTGTGTGAAACCTGCGTTTTTACGTTAAAATTTCTTTATTGCTATCAAGTAGAATAAATATCTGACATTATTTCTCTAACACCCACATTTATTCTTAGAGGTCTGGCCATGCTTACGGAAATAGTAAAAAACATCTGTTCTGAAGAAAGAGGGAGAGGTGGCCAGAATTAAAATGTCGTTTTTCTGATGTGTTTTCTTCGCCACCCGCCTACCTCTTTAGAATGGGTTCGCGTGCCAACTCTCAAAACATGCCCGGAATTCTAACTGGTTTGGAATAGCTTGTGGGGCGAATAAAAAGTCGTCTGCTAGTCCCTGTGGTTTTATTTTTTAAATTTGTCTTTTGTTCCAAATAGGGGAAATTTGGCAGCAAACTTCAGTTGTGCTTTTACGTTCTTTGTTTTAATTATTTTTTAATCTTTTTTATTAAATATTTTCTGTTGAAGTTATTAATACTAGCGAATCTTTTGCTTGTTATCTTTTGTTAACAGATTGTGTGCGGGTACATTTCGCAGCGAAATTGTACCCGGA
>CM063497.1:22453695-22476195 GCA_032207245.1 Pardosa pseudoannulata
GCTGTAACTAAATGCATGGAATTTCAGCGTTACTAAAACTAGCCAGACTGTGGCTTCTACCATATTACAGTCAACACATATCACTGGGGACTTCTACGTCATAATGACGTCAGAAATCGCCGGAGTTGGGAATTTGTTACCATAAATTTCCCTCTCTGACATCATTATGACGCAAGTGTCACCAGCGACATATGTCGACTGTAATATGGCAGCACCCTAAATTTTTTGCTCGCAACTATAAAACGATTTCACGCAGTAGGGCAAATTCTCAAATTTTGACAATTCTGGCTGTAGCCTCAAACGAAAGGGCAGTTTATTGTTTGTCTTTTGGCTGTTATAAACATTAAAATGAATGGGAAGGGAATTATAGTAGTTCGTGACGTGGCGACAAATTGCCTTATAGGGCGATTTCATGCAGCAGTGAACATCTCAACTTTTGACGATTCTGGCTTTAATTTCAACCAGAAGGACAATTTATTGTCTGCCTGTTGGCTATTGTAAGCATGAAAATGAATGGGAAGGGCATTAAAGCCGTTTAATGACGTTCCATGAAATCACTCTATATTACGCTCATGGATAATATAAACAATATTTAACTGCTTACAGCTATTGTGGCATAGATATTGCCGTGATCGTTTAACCCATTAATACCTGGTGCCCCTTAAATACCGCGTAGAATTAACTTGTGAAACTTTTGTTTTCTTAGAATCAATTTTCGTAAGAAATAGTTCGATTATTTAAACCCTTAAGAATTAGTACATTTGTTTTACCCATTTATCGTTTCCGATTTCATATTTCCACATATAACCAGTAAAGGGTTATTTACCTAACAACTAATGGGGTAAACTACGAGGGCGACTTATTCACAGAGAAAAACAAAATCATGTGATAGAGTAGGATGATAATGGAACAAACTTGATTCGGTATTGGGTTTGTTAAAATTGCGCGAGGCTTTGTCAAATACAGTGGACTCCGCTTAATGTGATCGCTGTTAATGTTGTCAATCGCTTATTGTTATCGAAATCACTTGGTCCCGATTTTCTCTATTCACTTGCATGTTAAAATTATCGCGTTATGGGATCGTTACATTGGTTAATGTTATCAGCTTTCGAACCTGATTTTAACTGGCAAAGGAATATTCACAATGTATTCAGAAGGAACCCATTTCTTTTCTTTCATTTCGCTGTTGTTTAAATTTCCGAGAATTATCCTTTTTCCGTCATGGGAAATGGGGAATGACCATAGGACTGTGAAATTACAAGTTCCTGGAATTTTTCAGAAATACGCACACCCTACTGATGGTCAATTGTTGTCAGATAAGCTGAAAGCAGCACATTCTTATCGGAACTGAGAAGGAGCGTATTCACATTGTATGCCTTGCTCACTTACGTGCAGCTAGTCGATGTGGACGCCAGGACGCGAAATGATTGAACATTAAAACAAAAAATGAAAATTTTAAATCGTTATGACAGGTTACCAAAAATAAGTCAGAGCAATGCTGCAGCGCAGTTAAACAGTTCTCAGCCTCTGAATTGCATTGAAAGTGTCAAAACGTGGAGTACTAAGCTTCCCCGATGACTTAAAAAAACATTATGATTACGAACAATTTATCAATAAGCTTCATAGATAAATTGTAGACAGTTAACAATTTATCTTATGAATTATGTATAGAATTCTTATGTCTCAAAGGATAATATAAGTACATAAATATGAGTTTTTTTTTTCCATTTTATTTTGAAATTTTGTACGTGTGGGGGAGGTAAATTTATCTAGTTTTGCACATCGTTTATTGTTATCAAAATCACCAAACTGATCACGTTAAGCGGAGTTCACTGTATATAACTTTAATGCATAGCGTTTTGTTTATCCTTTGCAATAATGGCATCCTATGCTGTTTAAAACAATATATGATCCTTGACGTAACCTGCTGTAGTATACAAAGTTGTTTTAACTTTATTTTATTCTGTGCAATGCATAATAACTCAAGATTTAAGATACGCATTGATATGTAATTGGAAGAAATGTATTCAGGCATCAAAGATTTAAATCAGGGTTAGCAATAAACCAGTTTGACTTCGAGTTTAACTATTAACGAATAGCGAAAACGTAAATTAATAATAATAATAAATAAATAATTTATAATTAATTAATTAGTAATGGCATCCTATGCTGTTTAAAATAATATATGATCCTTGGCGTAACCTGCTGTAGTATTCAAAGTTGTTTTAACTTTATTTTATTCTGTGCAATGCATAATAACTCAAGATTTAGATACGCATTGATATGTAATTGGAAGAAATGTATTCAGGCATCAAAGATTTAAATCAGGGTTAGCAATAAACCAGTTTGACTTCGAGTTTAACTATTAACGAATAGCGAAAACGTAAATTAATAATAATAATAATAAATAATTTATAATTAATTAGTAATGGCATCCTATGCTGTTTAAAATAATATATGATCCTTGGCGTAACCTGCTGTAGTATTCAAAGTTGTTTTAACTTTATTTTATTCTGTGCAATGCATAATAACTCAAGATTTAAGATATGCATTTATATGTAATTGGAAGAAATGTATTCAGGCATCAAAGATTTAAATCAGGGTTAGCAATAAACCAGTTTGATTTCGTATGCGAGTTTAACTATCACCAAATACCGAAAACATAAATTAAGAAGCTAAAAAGTCCTGGCTTCCCTAATTAGTGCTAACTATTTCTAGACCCAGTCTTTTACTATTAATGATGTGTGGATATTTTCGAATATGGCAATCGTTTCCATCTTCCGGATCTTTCTGTGGACGCGTGTTGCCACAGCTGTTTATTTATTTCTTTGCTTCTTCGGAAATTGCAAACGGATAACTTCTTTCAAAGTTTTCTCCCTGATACAGAGTCTTAGAACGTATCGGAGCATATACAAACGGTAATATTCCCTGTCGGAAGAGTAACGACTAAAGTTTTCTGCGCCTGAAAATTAATTATTTTTGGAATGATATTTAATTCGCGTGAAATGGATATACAAATCTTTTTTCTCTGCTTTCTTGGTACCCAGTTGCTTCGTCTTTACTAGTTGCAAGGACTCTTCTAGATGGCGCTGTAGTAGACCTTAGTGGTGGCCGCTAGAGGGCTTTTAACATCAAAAATCTATAAAAGTGACTACACCTGGAAGGGAGGGCGGGTTGGGAACTTTCTTGGTACCCAGTTGCTTCGTCTTTACTAGTTTCAAGGACTCTTCTAGGTGGCGCTGTAATGCAACTTATTGTCCACCGCTAGAGGGCTTTTGACATAAAAAAATCTATAAAAGTCACTACACCTGATAGGGAGGGCGAGTTGGGAACTTTCTTGGTACCCAGTTGCTTCGTCTTTACTAGTTGCACGGACTCTTCTAGGTGGCGCTGTAATGCAACTTAATGACCACCGCTAGAGGGCGTTTGACATAAAAAATGTATAAAAGTCAATACACCTGGAAGGGTGGGCGGGTTGGGAACTTTCTTGTTACGCAGTTGCTTCGTCTTTACTAGTTGCACGGACTCTTCTAGGTGGCGCTAATGCAACTTAATTGTCCACCGTTAGAGGGCTTTTGGTATTAAAAAAATCTGTAAAAGTCTATGATAATTAAACTTCTTTTAAGTTGCTTGTCTTTACTAGTTCAAACTTCTAGGTCTGTAATGCACTCAATTGTCCAGTTAGAGTTTTACATAAAACAAAATCTATTATAAAGTCATACCCTCGAAAGGGCGAGTTAAATTTCTTAACAGTTGCTTCGTTTTGCAATTGCTTCAATACTTATTTCATCTTACCTTATGCTATTTCAAACAAAAGGTTTTTCTGTAGATGCGCTGAATTGTTTTGATAATTGGAATTAAAACTGTCCAATTTTGCAGAAATTGCAGGAAAGAATACACTGCAATGAAATAACTTAAAAGTTGCATAGACTTTTTCTTGTTTCAAACTTGCAGACTTGTCATGCTGAACTTGGCTGCAAGTTTGCAGGCTTGCAAAGCAAGACGGCTGAAAGTTCGCTGCAAACTAAATTTGCTAACTGGGTATGGGGAATACCAGTAACAAATATGCAGATATTTTATCAAAGAACACCACTAAATCAATAAATTACAAACCTATACAGCTCCTGGGATCAATACTTAAAAAATATATGAAAGAAAACATAAAGATTGACAACAATATTGGGATAAAAGTGAAAAAGGAAGGAGCAACCTATACTATAATGTCAAAAGTTGAACAAAAGTTACAATTCGAAAGTAATATTTTAAACTATTTCATAACCGGTCATGGAAGTTTCCCAACCTACTTGTATAGAATTGGAAAACTAGATTCGACAAATTGTAAATGCGGAATGGTAAGCAACCCTCAGCATCATATGCAAGTAAGATGTAATCTAATTCGGATGTTTATTAAAAAATACGAAAACGAAACACATATCGAATACTTTAATAGAATAGGTAATAATCGCAATCACATTAAACAGTTAAAAGAAATTTACAATGTGTTAAAATCAAACTACTCTTTTATACAAATAAGATTTTAAAATGAAGGAAAATATTTAATAAAAATGGTGATAATGATTTAAAAAGTTTATAATTTTAACCCAATAATTCAGTGTATAACTTTAAAATGAATAATGCCGAATTTTTTCCCCACCCACTTAGGCTTTCGCATCCATGATGTCTTGAGTTGTATGTGGGTGTGGGTCGCCTAAGTCTAGTACGACATAAAACTTCAAAACTCGTAAAATTGTGCATGGGCTATTACTTCTGTAGATAAATAGAAGCATTTAATATAATTTTAGATTAATATTTAAAAAGGTGGCAACGACTGGAAATGTAATTAAAATATATCGCGAAGTACACTTTATATGTAGACATTGCGTAAAGGAAGCGTGCAAGTTAAAAAGATATCAAATTATTCGATTCGAGAACTAGTTCCTCTCGCTTCTCAAGAGATTCTCCACGGTGCTTCCGAGATTTGAAAACCCGTCTGAGAGATGCGCTTGATAGCCAGATATTTTTCTTGTAAAGCGTCCTTGATTTCCAATCAAAGAGCCCACCCCGGCGACGCCGAGCTTAAATCTCGCTCATTTGCATAAACTTCCGCATCTGGCTGTGACACTTTTGTCGCCAGAATATGTCGTTGAGATTTTTCGACCGCCAAAAGCGATTGAAGGCGGAATTTGCGGAGCAGTATGTCGGAAATTTCTTTTTTTTTTCCGAGAAATTTTCTTGGAGAAAGTGTCTCAGACCTTCACAGTATTCATGGAAATGTTAGGTTCGGACTTAACTATTAGTCACAGATAGAAAGCACGAGGTGATAGTAGCATATTCTTCACAAATAATCGATTTTTTGGTATATTGAGGATATATATATCATTGGTTCCCAAAGAAGTTCTTCCGTGTTACCGCTGAAGGGACACTTGGTAAATAAAAATCAATCTAGCTTGATGCAGCAGTGTTTTGAGGTTTTACGGAAGTCTTAATATAAATTAAACCAGTTATCACTTATTTTTTAAAATTAAAAATAAACAGCAATAAATCAATTCGTAACCAGTTTAGCCTGTTTGCTTAAAACGAGATAATTTGTTTGCTTACTATCAACACTTTACGCATCTTAATTACAGAAAGACTGAGATATTCTTCACTTGATTGTCTCCGTTTAGCTATTGCTTTTGGGAGTCGATCCATAAAATTACGACGCTATAGAAAAATTACATTCTTTACTTGGTTGTTGGATACTTTGGAAAGTAAATCTACAGTCTCAGATGAATGAAAACGAAATGAATTGTTTGCTAATTGTCAACACTTTACGCATCTTAATCACAGAAAGATTGAGATATTCTTCACTTACTTCTTCGATTGGCTGTTGCTTTTGGGAGTCAATCCACAAAATTACGACGTTATAGAAAAATTTCATTCTTCACTTGTTTGTTGGATACTTTGGAAAGTAAATCTACAGTCTCAGATGAATGAAAACGAGATGATTTGTTTGCTTATTGTCAACACTTTACGCGTCTTAATTACAGAAAGACTGAGATATTCTTCATTTGATTGTCTCCGATTGGTGTTGCTTTTGGGAGTCGATCCACAAAATTACGACTTTATAGAAAGATTTCATTCTTTACTTGGTTGTTAGACACTTTGGCAAGTAAATCCACAATCTGAGATGAATGAAAATGAGATGATTTGTTTGCTTATTATCAATATTTAATATCTCTTAATTACCAGAAAAGATTTCAAGACATATTGGTTCTTGGACACTTTGCAAAGTTCAATAAACTCGATAAATTGGATGTTTGTTTATAGTCAACACTTAAAGGCTTTTAGTTGTGTCCTTACAGAAAAATTTCAAGAGATTCTATACTTAGTTGTTGTTCATTTTTGTAAGTAAATCCAGAATCTCATATGAATGAAAATGAGATGATTTGTTTGCTTATTATCAATATTTAAAAGCTTTTAGTTATGATCTTTACAGAAAGATTTCAAGACATTCTTCACTTAGTTGTTCTACGCTTTTGTAAGGATACCCACAACCTCAGAGAAATTAAATTGAGATGAAGATTTGTTTGCTTATTGTCAACACTTAACGACTCTTAATAATAATCTCGCATAAAGATTTCAAGATATTCTTTATTTGATTGTCTCTGATTAGTTGTTGAATACTTTTCTAGGTAAATCCAGAAACTCGGATAAATCAAAACAAAATGAAGAATTGTTTGCTTATAGTCAACACTTAATGAATCTTAATTATGACCTATGCAGGAGAATTACAGAAACATTCTTCACTTAGTTGTTGGACACTTTTGTATTAATATATTGGATTAATGATCTTTACATAAATATTCCAAAACATTCTTCACTTAGTTGTGAGATACTTTTGTATTAATATGTTGAACTAATGGCCTTTACAGAAACATTCTTCACTTAGTTGTGAGACACTTTTGTATTAATGTGTTGGATTTAATGACCTTTACAGAAAGATTCCAAAACATTCTTCACTTAGTTGTTGGACACTTTTGTATTAATGTGTTGAATTAACCTTTACAGAAAGATTCAGAGACATTTCTTCACTTAGTTGTTGGACAAACTTACATGAATCCAAACTGATACAGAAGCAAGTTATTGAATTGTTCTCAAATGAGAAGCTATTTGAACACGTATATTGCAAATTCTGGTTACAAAAACATGCACCGATTTTATATCTTGCATTATGGGTCACTGTACAGAAGCTGTTAAATCAAATAATTCATCAAGCAAATCCAATTATAAAAACACTAAAACTTAACATTATTTTAAACACTATGTTAAATTGTATTTCACGAGTTGCATAAAAGATTTTAATTATTTTAGTCTTCAATTACAAGAAAAGAAAATTTACATCACAAGGCGACAAAACATATTCGCCAAACCTAACATAAATCAACGTTCTATCTCCATGACCTCCAAACAATTTGACCTACCTAATACTTACCCAAGGTAAATCACCGTACAAAATTTCCTGTTATTTGGTCCAGTTGTTCTAGATTGCTGTCAACATAAATATATGTATAAAAGATTTTATGTAGATAGTCGCTGCCCAAACCTTCATAAATGAAAATAACATCCCAGCTTACAAGCCCATAAGGGAGTTTTAAGTGAAAGCACCCTGTACTTCTTATTGTTTAATGGATTCGGTCATATCTAAAGATCCTTGTTGATTATTAACAAGAAGTGGTTCCAGCAGTCATTAGGCACATAGTTGCGTATGATGTAATTGAAGATAATACGCATACCTTCTGCTCTGTGCGTGTATATACGCATTTTCACTCATTTCGTCGGTGAAAACGGCGGAGGTTAATTATCTTTATAATGAAAATGGACCACATTCTCGGAGGAGTGGCGTCATTTTAACTTTACTGGCACGTGTGCCCGCAAACGCCAAATGATGTGTTTGTAATAAATAAATAGATTAAAAATAAACCTGATACGTTTGGATGTTGATGTGAGATTAGGTAAGTCACAGGGTAATTACGTAAGTTCAGTGTACAGTATAGCAAAAAAGCTTATCGAATCATCGTGTAAATTTAAAAATCTCCGCTAGAGTCTTATCAATTCCAAAAGAAAAATTTCATCAGTTTAGTTTATTGATTTCAGTTTGAAATGGAAAAGTTTCTCTTATAAATTCCAAAAGAAAAATGTCATCAGTTTAGTTTGTTGATTCCATTTTGAAAAGAAAAAGTTTCTCTTGTAACTTCCAAAAGAAAAAGGTCATCAGTTTAGTTTGTTGATTTCATTTTGAAAAAAAGTTTCTCGTATAAATTAAGAAAGAAAAATTTCATCAGTTTAGTTTGTTGATTTCATTTTGCAAAAAAAGTTTCTCTTATAAATTAAGAAAGAAAAATGTCATCAGTTTAGTTTGTTGATTTCATTTTGAAAAAGAAAAAAATTTCTCTTATAAATTCCAAAAGAAAAATGTCATCAATTTAGTTTGTTGATTTCATTTTGAAAAAGAAAAGTTTCTCTTATAAATTAAGAAAGAAAAATTTCATCAGTTTAGTTTTTTGATTTCATTTTGAAAAGAAAAAGTTTCTCTTATAAATTAAAAAAGAAAAATGTCATCAGTTTAGTTTGTTGATTTCATTTAAAAAAAAAAAAGTTTCTCTTATAAATTTGAAAAGATAAATGTCATTAGTTTAGCTTGTTGATTTTATTTTGAAAATAAATATTTGAGTCTTAAAAATTTTTAAAAAATATCAGTTTATTTTATTGATTTCATTTTTTTTACTGTTGGTCTTATAATTTCCAAAAGAAAAATTTCAGTTTAGTCTGTTGATTTCTTTTTGAAAAAAAAAAAGTTTGAGATTTCAATAACAATTTTGATGATGATAAATATAATAAATATATCTATAATAATTTATTGGATTAAAAATAATCCTTATGTTCTTGGACGTAGATTTGAGATTAAGTAAGCCATAGGGTGATGATGATGATGTAAGTTCAGTGCACAGTAAAGCAAAAAAAATCTTATCGAACCATAATGTGAATTTAAAAACCTGTAGTTTTTTTCTTTTAACTAGAGTTTTATGGATTTTAAAAGAGAAATTTCATTAGCTGAGTTTGATTTCATTTAAAAAAATGCTTGGCTCATAAATTCGAAAAGAAAAATGTCACCAGTTTAGTTTGTTGATTTCATTTTCAAAAAAAAAAAAAAAAGTTTCTCTTATAAATTAAGAAAGAAAAACGTCATCAGTTTAGTTTGTTGATTTCATTTTGAAAAAAAAAAGTTTCTCTTATAAATTAAAAAAGAAACATTTCATCAGTTTAGTTTGTTGGTTTCATTTTCAAAAAAAAAAAAAGTTTCTTATAAATTAAGAAAGAAAAATTTCATCAGTTTAGTTTGTTGATTTCATTTTGAAAATAAATGTTTGATTCTAAAATATTTTTTTAAAAAAATCATCAGTTATTTTATTGATTTTATTTTTTTAATGTTGGCCTTATAATTTCCAAAAGAAAAATTTCAGTTTAGTTTGTTGATTTCGTTTTGAAAAAAAAGTTTGAGATTTCAATAACAATTTTGATGAGGATAAATATAATAAATATATCTATAATAAATTAATAGATTAATCCTGATGTGTAGGGAGGTAGATTTGAGATTAAGTAAGTCATAGGGTGATGATGTAACTTCAGTGTACAGTATAGTAAAAAAAACTTATTGTACCATCCTGTAAATTTAAAACCCTCTAGATTTTTTTTTCTTTTAAGTAGAGTTTTATGCATTCTAAAAGAAAAAATTTCAATAACTTAGTTTGTTTTCGTTTTGAAAAAAAAATGCTTGGCTGACAAATTTCAAAAGAAAAATTTCATCAGTATAGTTTGTTGATTTCATTTTGAAAATAAATGTTTGAGTCTAAAAAATATTTAAAAAATCATTAGTTTTTTTATTGATTTCATTTTTTTTTTAATATTAGTCTTTAATTTCCAAAAGAAAAATTTCACCAGTTTAGTTTGTTGATTTATTTTGAAAAAAAAATGTTTGAGATTTCGATAATAATTTTGATGATGATTGTAAGTGTAATATAATCTTAAAACTAATTTGAATTGGGAAGTAAATATAATTTTCATTTGGTAACCTTAATTACCCAGACTGAAAGTTGGCCACAAATCGGGTAATAAGTAATAAAAATTGTAATTCAATTCTCTAAATTAAATTTCTCAAAATCATATTTATAGTTATAGATAATAACTCTTGTATTAAAATATGCATGCAATATATATTTTTGAATAAAAATCACGTTTAGTGATTCAAGCATTAAATTAATTTAATGATTAGAACATCGCTTTATGACTTTCTCGCAATATTTGCTTATCCCCAGCTATTGCATTCCAATGCTAATTTGCTTTACGCATTTTAAATATCTGTCTGTACACAGAAACGATTACGATTAAAACGACGAAGCCATTTGTTTGAACAACTGTCGAAGGCGAGCGGATTTTATTAATGGAAAAGTTTTCTACTGCTTTCAAATAAATATTAACTAGCGTGTTATGTTCTTTTAAAGTCTTTATACAGGTTAAATATTTGTGATAGTCGACTCAAATTTCATCGCGCGACATAATTTTATTATTGTGTACTATGCTAATAATGACAGATGTATTTTTTTTTAAAGAAATTTTGTTTGCAAATGTTAAATGATAGGTGAAAGTAATGATTAAATATGTTATATCTGTTTTTTTTATACATATCATTTACTTCTTGTTAGTTTTTTGTCTAATATTTTTATTGAAGTGCTTTTGTAATGTTAAAACAAATAGAATGTTTTTATAATGATATAAAAAGTTAACTTTTTTTAATGTTAATAATATTGATAATTATTAACTGAAGGATCTGACGTTACTCAAACATATATATTACGCAATTAAAAACGAAAAAAAAACTCAGGGTCTACATCGACCGGCAATTCGTTATGGGATGATATTTAAAGTTGGGATTTTTATGAACAGCCCGTAGTTTTTTTGGGAGAAGCTAAATTTCATATGTAACCGTCAACATTACTCAAAAATATATTCCACGCAATGAAATGCAAAGATAACTCTCAGATTCTACACCGACTAACAATTCATTGTAGAATATCAAGGTTTGGATTTTTATGGGCAGACCATAATATGTTTTATGTTATGATAAACTTAAATTGTATATGAAACCGTTAACGTTACTCGATCATATATTTCAAGCAATTAAATGTGAAAGTAACTCAGGTTCTACATCGACTAACAAATCGTTGTAGAATGATATCTAGGGTTAGGATTTTTATGGGCAGACCATAATATTTTATTTTACGAGAAACTTAAATTGTATATGAAACCGTTAACGTTATTCGAGCATAATATTAAATGTGAAAATGACTCTCAGGTTCTACATTGACTGGCAATTCGCTGTAGGACGATATCTAAGGTTAGGATTTTTATAGGCAGCATAGAATATTTGTTTTATTGGGTGCTCAATTTCATATGAAAGCGTTAACTTTATTCGAGCGTAATATTAGATGTGAAAATAACTCTCAGGATCTACATCGATCGGCAATTCGTTGTGGGATATCTTAAGTTTAGGATTTTTATGGGCAGCATATATTATTTATTTAATGGAGCTTAATTTCATATGAAAGCGTTAACGTTATTCGAGCATAATATTAGATATGAAAATAACTCTCAGGTTCTACATCGACCGGCAATTCATTGTGGAGTGATATCTAGTGTTACTATTTTTATGGGCAGACAATAGCTTTTTTTTTTTTTAATTGGAGGCTTAAGTTCATACGTCACTCTCAATATTACTCGATCATATATACTAAGCAATTAAATGTGAAAATAACTCTCAGGTTCTATATTGACTGGTAATTCGCCGTAGGGCGATATCTAAGGTTAGTATTTTTATGGGCAGCATATAGTATTTATTTTATGGCTTAATTTCATATGAAAGTGTTGGCGTTATTCGAGCATATTAAATGTGAAAACTATTCAGATTCTAGATCGAATGGCAATTCATTGTGGGATGATATCTAGGGTTAGGATTGTTATGGACAGCTTAATTTCGTGTGAAAGAGTTGACGTTATTCGACCATATATTACATGCAATTAAATATGAAAAACATCCAGGTGCTACATCGAATAGCAATTCATTTTGGGATGATATTAGGGATAAGAATTTTTTTGAGCAGCTTAATTTCGTATGAAAGCGTTGACGTTAGTCGACCATATATTCCACACAATTAAATATGAAAACTATTGAGGGTCTACGTCAAATGGCAATTCATTGTGGAATGATATCTAGGGTTAGGATTTTTATGGGCAGCTTAATTTCGTATGGGGTTGACGTTATTCGGCCATATATTCCACCCAATTATATATGAAAACTATTCAGGTTCTACATCAAATGGCAGTTCATTGTGGGATATCTAGGATTAGGATTTTTATGGGAAGCTTAATTTCTTATGAAATCATTGATGTTACTGGACCATATATTCCATGCAATTAAATATGAAAACCATTCAGGTTCTACATCGATTGGCAATTCGTTGTAGGATGATATCTAAGGTTAGGATTTTTATGAGCAGCATTTAGTATTTATTTTATGGGGAGCTTACTTTCTCATGAAAACGTTTACGTTTGCTCGAGCATATATTCCATGCAATTAAGTGCGAAAGTTTTATATCGATTGGCAGATCTTTGTGGGATGATATTTAAGGTAAAGATTTTTTGGGGGCAGCCCATACTCTGTAGACATTAATTCCAAAATTTAAACGCATACAAGCGAAACCCTTATCTACGCGAAATTACATTACAGTGTATCACTTTGTATAAAGCTCGCTAAGCCTAACATAAATTCCTCCAGCAGACAAAGAGATGAACTAGCCTGCTTCGTCTCTCCTTTTTATCCGTTTCATAAAATCGATCAAACCTATTCCCTCGGTTAGCCTTCCCATGCCCAAAGGGGATTATATAAGCCAAATATGGAAAAGTCCCTTTTGCAGTTCTCAAACATTTTCCCGTTTTTTGAAGGACGGCTTTTCTTCGGGCCACACCCAAAAGACAGTGTCGCTTTTCCATTCCTAAGACGCCAATTTCAGAGGTATTACTTTTTAGAGATAGCGTGCGTGGAAATATCGGAAGAAAACGTGAATTTTTTTGCTTAAATGTCCCGTGTTTCTTGTATCTGAGATGTATCGATCGGGTCTCACGGTTTCAAAATTTTATAGTTTCCTTAATGTGATCTCTGTATGCTATTAATTATGCATTCTCAGCCTTAATATCATGGAATGAAGTATTACATTTGTAATTCTTAAGATAAAAGATTAATAAAAATTCGTATATATTATGTATATATAAATGTATGTATACATTATATATGTATGTGTGTGTGTGTTACACACGGACGTATGGTTAAGGAAGACACATTTGATTTCATATATCAAAACTTCTTTATTGTAAACTTTCTGTCCATGGTTATGCTATTTAGATATCCTTTGTTCTCATTCTATGACGACCAGCGTGGAAGATGTTATCAGCCCGAGTTCCCGCCCAGAACTGTCTTTTTTTTTGGCATTGCTACCTAAGCAAATCTACTGTTTTACTGTCCCGTCAGCTTCTTTACTCAGTGTAGTTCCGCTCGAGGGTGTTATTACGTTATCGTTAATGAGTTCCTACTATTTTTAATTATAACTCGCTTAATGCTTAACCCTCATTTTTAAACCTGACACACACACACATATATATATATATATATATATGTATGTATGTATGTATGTGTGTATATATACATATACATACATGTATGTATATGTATGTATATATATATATGTATATATATATATATGTGTGTGTTTATATATACATATATACCCGGTGGCCATTATTAAACTGACAGTGCTCACAGTGTTCTGTAGCGCGATCTATTTGCGAGAATGACGCCACATTTTGTAGGAAAATTAAACAAGATGGAGGACGAAGGATTTTGCAAAAAAAAAAACCAGATTAGTTTCAAAAGTCACCGCTAGGGGAATATTTGGCGCTGTGTAATAGAAAATAGAGTGTTTGATTTGAATGACAAATGCAAATCAATACGGAAATTAATTTCTTAATTGTGCGAATGGATGTAACGTGAAATTTGAATAAAAAACTTCTTCCTCTGCTCAGCGTACGTGATATTGCAGATTACGAGACTTTATCGGTGTTTATGTAGATTTTAAGCATTTTTAAAAGTGTTGCCATATTGCATTTGAACTAAATCAGAAAATGTGCATAATAAAAGGTAATTTTATTCGGTATTGATTTGCATTTGTTAGCACTCTAGTTTCTATAACACAGCGCCAAATATTCCCCTAGCGGGGACTTTTGGAACTAATTTGTTTTTTCGCGGAATGCTTGGGTCCCCCGTTTTGTTTAATCTTTCTACAAAATGTGGCGTCATTCTCGAAAATAGATCGCGCTACAGAACACTCTGAGCACTGTCAGTTTAATTATGGCCAACCGGTATATACATGTATGTATGTGTATATGAAACATAGTGTAGCATGCCGTGCTCCATGGGTGTAGTCGTCAGCGAAAAGAATACGATTTTTCAGGAAAACTTGATCAGCATCTTTATTTAGCAGCGTCCAACAACAAAATACAACAAAGGATGGTACCGAGGCCTTTTATAACCTTGGGGGCGCCACCGGTGTGAGAAAGGAATGTGATTAATCAGCAAGTAGGTTGGCGAGTTAATTTTGCCAACAGGAAGGAGACAAAAGAGTTTAACGTCAAGAAGCTATTAAGAAGATGACGTAATCGCGGATTTGGTGTTTTGTAATAGGAGTTGTAATTTAAGATTATGTATTAAATTTTACATTACATATATGTATATGTGTAAGTATGTGTGTATGTATATATGTGTCTATGTATATATGTGTCTATGTATGTGTGTGTTTGTGAGAGAGAGGGGGGGGGATAATGCTTTAAAAGAGTGCAAATGTTAATCCTGAGGACGTATGATGCAATCATAACAAGAAAATGTGTATAATTTAACAAACGAAAGTACCAGAAAATCATACATTGTTCGTATCATAATTTTGTTTTCTCTTTAGGATTTGCTATTAAAATTAATGATCGATAATTCAATTCATGATAAGCATTACCAAATTATTTAATGAACCGAAACAAAATGTGCTCTAAGCCGATTCAGCAAATTTTACGAATCATTTGCACTGAATAACTTTAGTTATCGCAAAACTAACTTCACCTAATGACACTTTTTAAAAACAAATTCCACAATTATTGGGGAAAAAAAGAGGAGTCTTATAAATTAATAAAATTAAATGCTCAAATAGCATATCCTAAAGCATATAATTGAAATTAATCAAGGATATTATATTTTGTTAAATTTATTAATGAATCAACTCAAAATGGCGACGAATTTCAGAATTGTTCTACCTGCAAAAATATTGACTAACTTTTTTCAAGAATTACAATTTATGCGTTACAAAATTATCTGATGAACCAAAGCAAAATGTGTTCTCACTGATTCAGAATATTTTACGAATCGTTAGCTGTGAATAACTGCAGAAAACTCAATTAATTTGAAGAAAAATAATATTATTAAACGGAAAGAAGTTAATTAAAACGATTGCAAAAGCGAATACATAAAATTCTGTACAAAAATCAAACGAAAACTATTATATTTAACCCGAGAAGTTAAGTAATTATCTCTTCTTGGCGATGAAACCAAGAACTGTTCTTTATCTTCAAAAATGGCGACATAATTTTTTTAAGAGTAGCTGTAAAAATAGTTGATAAGCGGAAGCAAAATATGCTCTTAACGGATTTAGGATATTTTACGAGTCACATGATCTGAGTAACTGAAATAATTACAAAATTAACTTAATAAGTTATGAAAGTTTTAAAAATTACAAAATTCTTAAAAGAACTTAAGTTAATTAAAACTATAACGAAAGTAAATGCGTAAATTCTATACTGAAATTAAACTGAGAATAATATGTTGCAATAAATAATTTAATCCGTTCCGCTTGGCTGTAAAACCTAGAAATGTTCTTTATCTACAAAAATGGCGACGTAATTTTTTTAAGAGTATCTGCAGAAATCATTTGGGGAAATTCGTGATAAGCATTAGAAAATTAGTGAATAAACCGAAAGAAAATATGCACGTAACTGATGCATCAAATTTTGCAAATCATTTGCACTAAACAACTTAAATAATTACAAAACTAACCCCAAGCAATGAAATATATAATACTATATACGCATACATACAGACCTGTTAAAAGGAAAGGAGTAATTGATGCAATAACGAAAGCTAGGGCATAAAACAAACTCTTAAAAAATCGCGACGTAATTAGTTTTTAAGAATAGTTACTGAAATTCAGCAGGGACATTGATGACATGCATTAGAGAATTATTTTGGGCCAAAACAAAATGGCTACTTTACCAGTGCAACATATTTTGCAAATCGTTTGCACTGATTAACTGAAGTTTTCTCAAAACTAACTTCACGTAATAAGTTTTAAAAAATAAAGTTTTAAAAGAAAAATTGTAAATTAAAGCAATTGCGAAAGATAATATGTACATTGTATAATGTAAAACAGTTAAAGGGTAAACGAAAATGTTATTTAGCTCCAGAATTTAATTAATCAGGTCAACTTGATTAGAAAATATAAAATTGTTCTCGGAACTTGAAAAAGAAAATAAATTAAGAAAAGTGATAATAAAAGAGAATGCGTAAGTTGAATATGAATTCACGAAATCGAGTTTAGTAGTAATTTTCGTTTTGGAATGCAATTAATCATCTCGATTTCGCACGGAATGTGCTAATGTGCAAAAATTAGGAACAGTTTTAAGGTACTGTTTGAATCATTGACATTCTTGTTATGTATTGCAAAATTATTTGATAAACCGGAACAAAATTTGCACTTAAATGATCCAGCATGTTTTACAAATTATTTGCTATGTATAACTAATAATTACAAAAGTAACTTCCCATAATAATTCATAAAATAAAATACAGACCTATTAGAGGGAAAGAAGCCAAAGAAATGGCAAATAATGATTTGCAATGAGTAAAGATTGAGTTGAGGTGTTAAAATCAACCATCGAAATTCATGAAATGCCTTGCAAAATTATTTGATGAACCGAAACAAAATGTGGACTTTTGTTATCAGGCGTATTTTAAGAACTAATTGATATGTATAACTAATAATTACAAAAGCAGCTTCCCATAAGAATTAAAAAATAATATACCGAGACAGCTATTAAAAAAGCCAAAGAAATGGTACAGAAGAATTTGTAAAATCTATAAGGAACCGCAAATTGAGAATAGATTTAGGTAATTTAATCATATTGTCTTGGCAACAAAATGCATAATTATTCTATGTCTGTAAAATTAATGACGTTGTTATTAAAAAATCAACCATCGAAATGCATTGCAAAATTATTTGATGAACCGAAACAAAATGTGCACTTTTGTTATCCTACGTATTTTACAAATTAATTGCTGTTTATAACTAATAATTACAAAAGCAACTTCCCATAATGATTAAAAAATAATATACAGAGCTATTAAAAAGGCGAAAGAAATGGCACAAAAGAATTTGTAAAATCCATAAGGAATCGCAAATTGAGAATAAATTTAGGTAATTTAATTAATCATATTCTCTTGGCGACAAAATCCAGAATTATTCTCTGTCTACAAAAATTAATGACGTTAGTTTTTTGCGAAGTAGTTATGAAAATTAACCATCGAAATTCGTGAAATGTGTTGCAAAATTATTTCATAAACCGAAATAAAATGTGCACTTTTGTTATCTTGCATATTTTACGAATGATTTGCTATGTATAATTAATAATCACAAAATATCTTCCCGCAATGATTCAAAAAATAAAATACGGAGCAGTTAAAAGAATAGTCAAAGAATTAACGCAGACGATTTTTGTAAATTCTGTAAAGAAAAGCAAATTGAGAATATTATATTTAATTAGATAATTTAATTAATCATATTGTCTTGGCGTCAAACTCCAGAATTATTCTGTATCTGAAAGCAAATGTTTTCTTTAAGTATTTTCTTTTAAAACCAACCATCGGAATTCATGTTCAGTTTTAAAATTATTCCATGAGCCTAACACAAAATATGCACTTAAACGATCTTTCGTATTTTACGAAATGAACTGAAACAATATGTGCATTTATACGATCTTGCAAATTTACGACTTTTTTTCTCTGTATATCTAATAATCATAAAAATAACGTCGTAAAAATAAATAAGGAAGTGCTGAAGTAAGTCAGAGCAATAAACACAAAATAATTCGTAAAATCTATAAATAAACGTATAATGTATTGTTGGCTAATAATTTAATTAATCATAATTTGGCGACAAAACCCAGAATTGTTCTCTACCTGCAAAAATAATGAAGTAATTTTTTTCAAAGACTTATCGGTGAAATCAACCGTTAAAATGCATTATATGCTTAAAAAATTATTTCAACTAAAACAAAATATGCATTTATACGATCCTGCATAATTTACGACTTGTTTTGTCTGTATGTCTAATAATCATAAAAGTAACTTCTCGTAAAAAAAATAAATAAATAAGGAAGTGTTGAAATAAGTCAGAGCAATAAACAGAATATAATTCGTAAAATCTATAATGAACTCAATTTAAGAGTATTATATTTCGGTAGCTAATTTAATTAATCATCTTTTAGCTACAAAATCCAGAATTCTTTGTTCTCTGCAAAAATGACAATTTTTTTCTATAAACGCAAACTGAAGATATTATATTAACTAATTTAATTAATAATATTTTGGCTACAAAACTGCTTACTAAATTATTTGATGTATTGAAACAAAATGTGCAATTATACGATTCTGCATAATTTTCGACTTCATTTCTTTGTTTATCTAATAATCATAAAACTAACTTCACGTAAATAAATAAATAAATGATGAGCTGTTTGAAAGAAATAAATCAAAGTAAAGAATTCTTAAGTTCTATAAATAAACGCAAACTGAAGATATTATATTTCGTTAACTAATTTAATTAATCATACTTTGGCGACAAAATCCAGAATTGTTTTCTACCTGCAAAAATAATAACAATTTTTTTCAATAAACGCAAACTAAAGATATTATATTTCGTTAACTAATTTAATTAGTCATATTTTGGCGACAAAACTGCTTACTAAATTATTTGATGAACTGAAACAATGTGTATTTATACGATTCTGCATAATTTTCGACTTCTTTTATCTGAATATCTAATAATCATAAAACTAACTTCACGTAAATAAATAAATAAATAAGGAGCTGTTGAAAATAAGTAATTCAAATCAATAAACACAAAAGAATTCGTAAGTTCTATAAATAAACGCAAAATGAAGATATATTTCGTTAGCTAATTTAATTAATCATACTTTGGCGACAAAATCCAGAATTGTTCTCTACCTGCAAAAATAATGACATAATTTTTTCAATAAACGCCAAATGAAGATATTATATTTCGTTAACTAATTTAATTAATCATATTTTGGCGACAAAACTGCTTACTAAATTATTTGATGAACTGAAACAAAATGTGTATTTATACGATTCTGCATAATTTTCGACTTCTTTTATCTGAATATCTAATAATCATAAAACTAACTTCACGTAAAAAAATGATAAATAAGGAGCTGTTAAAAAGAAATAAAGCAATAAACACAGAGAATTCGTAAGTTCTATAAATAAACGCAAACTGAAGATATTATATTTCGATAGCTAATTTAATTAATCATATTTTTGCGACAAAACCCAGACATTTTTCTACCTGCAGAAATAGTGACGTAATTTTTTTTCCGAAGACTTATCGGTGAAATCAACCATCAAAACGCATGATATGCTTACAAAATTATTTGATGAACTGAAATAAAACATGAACTTACGCTGCAGCATATTTTACGAATCATTTACACTGAATGACTTGAAGTAATCAGAAAACTAACTTCACTTAATGAGATTTAAAAAACAAAAACAAAAAAAACCCTACCGTAAAACTAAACACACGAGAGATAAACTGAGATATTAGCTAATGAAATTCACTTAAGTGCTGTATGAAAATATATCTGATGCTTTTCCATTAATAAATAAAATTAGATATCTAAATTGTTCCTTTTTTTATCATTATCTTTCCTTTTTAACCCTGGACTGTATTTGTAAAAGATGAAAAAAAATCTTAAGTTTCATTAACCCAATTGATATTAAGATTGCTGAAAGTTTATTAAATTAAGAATCATGACACGTCATTATCTGGGGGACTTGCTGATTCAGTTTTTGCACTGTAAACAAATAAAATAATAATTTATTGCTAGAAAAATAATTAGTCATACCCACTGTACATGTTTTTTTTATGTTTGATAGAGAGGTAATTAAAAGTATTTCTTTTAAAAAATTTATTAATATTATTAAAAGAATATATTCGCTTATATTTATACTAATTCTGATGAGAATTTTAATAAAAAATAATTTTTTTAAAATTATTTAATTCAATTATTTAATTTTCAAATATGCAGTGCATTAATTTAAGACATCAGGAAAAAATGTTTGGAATAATAATTCTATACGTTTTATTTTTGTTTTAATTAAAGTGGGGTAATATTTGGGTTCTTTTTTGCTTTCTTGAAGAAAATAAGGTTAACCGAGTACATTGCTGTAGTTGGTAGAACCATAAAGTATGTCACAGAGGCATGCGGTTTATTATAAGCCGAGAGTAGTAAATTAGGCCCAAAAATAAATGAGGATAAAACTAAATTTATGTTAGTAGTTAATACCTTAATAGTTAATATGCCTAAATATTTACCTAAACAGTTCTTTTATATTTTCTTGTAGGAAATAAGTTCTGCGATGACTTTGCTTCAGTTGGTAGAATCATAAAGTATGTAGCAGGAGGCATTCAGTTTGTTATAAGCCGAGAGTAGTAAATTAGGCCTAAAAATAAATGAGGATAAAACTAAATTTATGTTAGTAGTAAATACCTTAATATTAATATGTCTAAATAATTACCTAAATAGTTCTTTTATACTTTTTTGTAGGAAATAAGTTCTGCCAATGACATTGCTATAGTTGTAGAACCATAAAGTATGTCACAGAGGCATTCAGTTTGTTATAAGCCTAGATTAGTAAATTGGACCCAATAATAAATGAAGATAAAACTAAATGTTTGGGGTATTTTTACTTTTGTGAAGAAAACAAGGTTTGCCGAGAACATTGCTGTAGTTGATATAACTATAAAGTACGTCACAGAGGCATTCAGTTTGTTATAAGCCGAGGCTAGTAAATTGGACCCAATAATAAATGAAGATGAAACTAAATTTTTGGGGTATTTTTTACTTTGTTGTATTAAGTAAGGTTTTCCGATGACACTGCTGTAGTTAGTAGAACCATAAAGTTAGTCACAGAGGCATTCCATTTGTTATAAGCCGAGGCTAGTAAATTGGACCCATTAACAAATGAAGATAAAACTCAGCTTTTGGGTTCTTATTTACTTTCTTGGAGGAAATAAGGTTTGCCGAGAACATTGCTGTAGTTGGTAGAACCAGAAAGTATGTCACAGAGGCATTTAGATTGTTTAAGCCGAGGCTAGTAAATTGGACCCAATAATAAATTATGATAAAACTCAATTATTGGAGTATTTTTTACTTTTTTGGATGAAGTAAGGTTTTCCGATGACACTGCTGTAGTTAGAACCATAAAGTTAGTCAGAAGTATTCAGTTTTTTATAAGCCGAGGCTAGTAAATTAAACCTAATAAAAAATGAAGATAAAATTAAATTTTGGGGTTACTTTTTTGAACGAAACAAGGTTTGCCGAGGACATTGCTGTAGTTCGTAGAACTATAAAGTTAGTCACAGAGGTATTCCGTTTGTTATAAGTCGAGACTAGTAAATTGGACCCAATAATAAATGAAGATAAAACTAAATTTTTGAGTTCTTTTTACATTCTTGAAAGGTGTGACGAGGGCATTGCTTTAGTTGGTATAATAGAAAGGAGTTTTAAGCATAATTCAATGTTTTATTTCATATTATACCCTTCAAAATAATCTCGCGACTCCGAATGTTTTATAAATAAACTTAAAGTGGAGATAAATTTCTCTATTTTTTACGTAGAATCCCTTTTCAGACGTACAGATGTCTATGACCATGTGGAGACAAAAGTTATATTATATGCTCGGCCAATTGCTTCTTGTACTATATGGAAGTATAATAAAAATCTTAAATAGCCCCTTGCTATTTACACTGATAAACCGATCTTTTCTTATTATACAAAACATTAATTTCCCGATTTCTTCAATAGGCATTTTTCTTCACTAAGTACTTTTTTTGGGGTACTTTTAATTAGCCATTTCCTTTTCTTGTAATAAATAGCCCATTGTAATTTATTTCTTTTCGTTCGATTTATTACTGATTCAATTTCCCATTTTAAGCTGCTGTTATTGTCTTAAAT
>CM063497.1:22483695-22493695 GCA_032207245.1 Pardosa pseudoannulata
AAAAAAAAAGAAGGTAATCTAATTCTACGTCATCTTTAACACTTCAACTGATTTGCTCTAATTACGTTTATTAACCATGCAAATTAATAATCTCAAGGCGCCAATTAAAAACAAAAAATATATATAAAAAAATGGCATACAAGCGCAATGCAGAAACCTTTATTTTATTATTTTTTATTTTAACAGCAAACACATTTACATAAGCAACAGTTTTTTTAATCAAGGTTGAAATAAAAAAAAAAAGAAAATTAAATCACAAACTAATTACGTAAATTCTTCTCACGCTCGTAATCAGCTGTTTCAGCCAATTCATTTCACCTGTCTCAAACTAGCAGCTATCCCAAAATGCAAAGCGTGATGAAGCGGTACAGAAATTACAGTCTTTATTTATTTATTTTTCTATATTTAAGCATAACATTAAAAGAACACGATTCGATCTGAATCTTTCATCAGATGAAAATTTATCACAGAATTTTATCGTTTGCTGCTTCTTTTTTTTTCTGTTTCGTGTTCGTTACTAGAAGTTTGGAGTTAAAATTATATATTCGACTATCTAGAGACTTAATTATATGAGGCAGTTGATAATAACCAAGCTCAGGGAAAATTTGTTGCTGAAGTGGGTTATGGGTTAAGAGCTGATTATCGAGAGACTCGTTAGAGTTAACTAATCTTGAAAACTGATTAAAAATATGAAAAAAAAATGACTGGATTTCACTGGACCCCATGGAGTATATAAAGCAAAAATTAAGAGATAAGCAGAATTTTTTGATACGTGAAATATTTTGAAAACTGATAATTACTTAGGTATATGTACATCGTAAATTGCTAAAATAATCAAGGAAATACTAAAATTTAAGAGCTACTAGATTAGCTGATCGTTCATAGTTAATATTTATTACGTTATTTGATGTAGGACAAGTGGTCGTCAAACTTGATGAATACTGAACCCTCCTAAAATATTGTATGCTACCCATTATCGAATTTTTATGTACAACTGCACTACACACAGTCGGCAAATATTACACGATATACATAAATCGTGCATGTACTGTTATAACCTCACAAAATATTAGAAAATCGTTGTACATATATCATGAAAGCTGTATGTTAGATCGTCAAGTGAAGTTGGGAAAACGACTTCACGTACGCCTGGACTACCCACAATCAGAAAATATTACACGATATAAATAGATCGGCTTTCACTCAATCCTCCATGCGCTGTTATAACCTCGCAAAATATTAGAAAATCGTTGTACATATATCGGAAAAGCTGTATGTTAGATCGTCAAGTGAAGTTGGAAAAACGACTTCACGTACGCCTGGACTACCTACAATCAGGAAATATTACACGATATAAATAGATCGGCTTTCACTCAATCCTCCATGCGCTGTTATAACCTCGCAAAATATTAGAAAATCGTTGTACATATATCGGGAAAGCTGTATGTTAGATCCTCAAGTGAAGCTGGAAAAACGACTTCACGATGTAGATAAATCGGCGATCTTCTATATCGCGCATATACTATATCTCACTCGAACAATATCGAAAAGTCTGTGTCATATTGGGAACGCTGTACCGCGCTTGCGCTATTACTCCTTCGCACTATATCGGTAATCGGAATGTCAGTGTTCATATAACGGGAACAATATAATACATATGCGCTGTTACTCTCTTGCGCAATATTGGGAGAGTGGAAAATCAGTTTTCGTATATCAGGAACGCTATATCGCACATGCGGCGTTACTCTTTAGGCGATGTCTGAAAAACAATTTTATGATGTGAAGAACAGTTAACCTATAACTGTGAAACAGTTAACCTATAACTGTGAAATTTGGTATAGGGACACTAGGAGAGTTTATAATATGCTAAATTCTCTACAACGTATTGCTTTGTTGAAGATAACAAAAGCCTATAGCAGTGTTTCAACCGCTGCGCTTCAAGTTCTTGCCGGCGTAATACCTATAAATTTGATTTGCGAAAAGCAACAAAAATATTACTTATTGAAACATAAGAGGGAAAGTATTATGATTGACGGTGAAGTTATTCAATATGAAGATGTGGATTGGGAGATGGACTCTCCTTTTCCCCCTTGGGATGAATACGAAATTGATTGGATAAGTTCCGATCAGTGCAATAAAAGTCTGATGATTTACACGGACGGTTCGAAATTATTGGATAAGTTGGGTTTCGCCTTGATTGTGGTGAAGGAAAACAGTATTGTCTATAATGCTCAATACAGAGTAGGCGATAGAGGCACTGTTTACAAGTGCGAGGTCTTAGCTATTAGTAAAGCTCTTGACTTTATTCTGACGAATAACCTACAAGACGTCTATATAAGAACGGATTCACTTTCTGCTTTACACGCGATCACAGGGAATAGTAGAAATTCTCTAATTATAAGATTGAAGAGCATGTTGAGAAGTTGTAGTCAAGTTATACATTTGAATTGGGTTCAAGCTCATGTTGGTGAAGAGTTTAACGAAATTGTGGACGGTTTGGCTAAAGAAGCCACGAGAAAGGAGGAAGTGGATTTTGAAGTTGGTTTTTCAACCCAACAGATCAAGTCCTTATTACTAAAGGAGGCGCTACAGAAGTGGCAAGAGGATTGGACGAACGAAGACAAGGGTCGTCATCTCTTTGATTTCTTTCCATCGGTGAGCGTTGGTAGGCTCGAAGATAACTTCTTCATTAATCAAATTTACACTGGCCATGGGGCCATTCCAGTTCATCAAGCTAGGCTATTCGGGAAGAATCCTAGCTGTTGGTGTGGGGACAATGATGGTTCCCTAAAACATTTAATTTATTATTGTAAGCATGGTGAAAATATCAGGAAACAATGGTTTCCTAGTAATTTTAACAATGTTCCCATCAAATTTCTATGTAAATCTCACAAGTCCAGGACGGGACTTATTGCTCTTATGGAGCTTTTCTTTAATATTTCTATTGATATTTAATGTTGCTTCTATGATTGTATTTATGTTTATATATCTTATATGTACCTTTGATTGTAATAAAGAGCAGTTGGCTCCTCCGTCGAGGGGTGCTTCGGTTGTTCCAGTATGGTGGTCTGGCTCGGTAGTGTTTCAAAATTTGGTTAGGTTTATTGATTGAATTTGGTACTGGTCTCGATTGCTGTCTCGGCGACTAGTCATCTTTTCCGTATGGCTTAGGCTAGGTCGGGTGTTGGAAATAACTTATGATGTGAAGAACTGTTAAGATGTTAGAGACGAAAGAGTAAAGAACACGATATAAATAAATCGGCGTTCACTCAATCGTGCATGCGCTGTTATAACTTTGCTAAATATTAGAAAGTCGATGTTTATATATCTGGAAAGCTGTATTGCGCAGTTAAATTCTCGAGTGAAGTAGGAAAAACGACTTTACGATTTAGATTAATCGGCGATTTCCTATATCGCGTATATACCATTTCTACCTCGAAAAATATCGAAAAGTTTGTGTTCATATATCGTGCTTGCGCTGTCACTCCTTCGCACTATATCGGTAATCGGAATGTCTGTGTTCATATAACGGAAACACTATAATGCGCATACGCTGTTACACTCTTGCGCAATATCGACAAATCGGAAAGTCAGTGTTCGTATATCAAGAACGCTATATCGCGCATGCGCCGTTACTCCCGAGGCGGTGTCTGAAAATCGATTTTATAATGTAAAAAACTATTGCTACTCTTAGACTTTAACTAACAGCTACTTCAAATAGACTAAAAAAAGAACTACTACTTCTACTACTCTCATAGAATGTTTTCGGATTGCAGAGTATTCTGTTAAAGAATTGTTGCTCCTCTATGATGGGCCGATGTGAATTTATTTATTAGTGCTTCATTAAAATGTTCTAAAATATGATTCGTTAATTTTTTTTACCGCTGAGTATTTTCATCTACAACGAATAGGAAGAACCGTTAAATCACGGCGATGTAGATAAATCGGCGATCAGGTAATATCTCGCAGCCGCTGTTACTCTGCGCATGAGTTAACGGTATCTTGAAGACAATGTCACATCGGAGATCGCCGAAGAGGCTGAAAGCGCTATATCGGCATCCGTTCCACATCGTGGTGCATCGCTGAACTGAAAATTTCAAAATTGGTGTGACGATGCCGAAAGTTTTATGAATTCTTTGCGATATTTCGATACAACATCCAGTCCTTATATATATATATATATATATATATATATATATATATATATATATATATATATATATATATATATATATATATATAATACAATTTCTCATTTAATAAATACAAATAAAAATAAGTGTGCATTTTTTTACTTTAAATAACACGATTTAGCGCAATTAACTGTTCTTCTTTAAAAAAAAAAAAAAGTTCTTTTTGATTCTCAAGCGGCCGGTTATGCACTGAGCATTAAAAGATGTCTGTTCTGTCCATACCTGAAAGCAATCGCGTATTTTCACGTTTAAACGAAATCTGATTTTGTCACGTAGCGTGTGCAGTCCCGCAGGAACTATCACGTAAGAAAAGAAGAAAAATGCAAGGGGAAAAAAATAAATGAATGTCCCCCCGAATCTCCAGAGCGTTGCGTGACTCAGATATACACAACTCGTAGGAAAATAAATAAAAAAAGGAAAAAAATGGCTAAAAAAACCCTGAAAAATCTGGAGTAATTCTAAAACTTTATTTACTCTGAGCGCGTATCAGTGCAGTTCATTTACGCTTAGAAAAAAAAGCAGCACTTGGAAAAAAAAAGGACAATGTTGGACAATCAGTAACATCGGTCTAGTATCTGTGTGTGTGTATATATATAGTTCTATGTTTAGTGATATAGTTCTTTGTTTAGTAATAAATATATATAGTTCTATATTTAGTAATAAATATATATAGTTCTATATTTAGTAATAGATATAGTTCTATATTTAGTAATAGATATAGTTCTGTCTATAGTAATAGATATAGTTCTATCTTTAGTAATATAGTTCTGTGTTTAGTAATATATATAGTTCTATCTTTAGTAATATATATATATATATATAGTTCTATGTTTAGTAATATATTGTTCTATGTTAGTAATATATATATAGTTCTATGTTTAGTAATATATATAGTTCTATGTTTAGTAATATATATATGTCTATGTTTAGTAATATATAAAGCTCTATGTTTAGTAATATATATAGCTCTATGTTTAGTAATATATATTAGCTCTATGTTTAGTAATATATATATAGCTCTATGTTTAGTATATATATAGCTCTATGTTTAGTAATATATATATAGCTCTATGTTTAGTAATATAGTTTTGTGTTTAGTAATATAAATATATATATTTAAATATGTATATATGTATGTATATTTATATGTATGTATATAGTTTACGTTTAGTAATATATATATATATATATTTATTTATATATGTATATATATGTATATATATATATAATATATATATATATATATATATATATATATAGTATTTTGTAATATATATAGTTCTATGTTTAGTTATATTATATATATATATATATATATATATAGTTCTATTTAGTAATATATATTTATATTATATAATATATATATAGTTCTATTTTAGTAATATAGATATATATAGTCTATTTTTTAGTATTTTAATATAGTTCTATTTTTAGTAATATATATTAGTTCTATTGTTCTGTAATATATATAGTTCTATATTTAGTAATATATATTATATATATATATATATATATTATATAGATAATAGCTCTATGTTTGGTAATGTAGCTCTATATTTAATAATTAAGTCCAATTTAATAATTAAGTTTTTTTTTATTTTATTTACTGGTCCAATTTTTACATAACGTCTGCGCTTACCCGGAAATTCACAATATAGATAACACAGTGTTCACAATATTGATAAATCGATCACTTATATCGCTCATGCGCTGTTTCTGCCTCGCACAATATTGGAAAGTCGGTGTTCATGTATCGAGAACAGTATATGGCGCATGCGCTGTTATCCCTTTTCCGACCTTCCTAATATTTATGCTGTAGAGAAATATATTGAGATATTTTCAATAAAATAAGAAAATATATGCGATCTGGAAGAAATAATCGCTCCTAACTCTGTTAGTCAAAGAAAAAGAAAAATCACATCGCTTCTCAAATACATATCTGTCAATGCACCTTGACATTATGTCACCGCTAAAGTGATTTCACACTTTTATTTACTACTAGATCGAATATCACGTGTGAAAGTGACGAAATGGGGGAAAAAGTTCCCTTATCGGGGTTCTCCAATGCAGGTATTTTCCCTTTTGGCAATATGTTTTAACATTTTGTTGTGTCATAACTTTCATGTATGCCTTTTTTATTTTTCCCTTCATATCTTTTTAAGGGTTTTCAATGCTACTGTGGTACCTTGGTCTTATGATGTTTTATGAGTTTTTCTTTCATTTTGAAATTTCATTTTTATTAAAAAAAATTGTCAATGATTTTGCCTTTTTTTATACTAAAGGTCAGGGAAGCCGAACCTATTTCGATAAGATAATTAAATTACTGTTTATTATTTTAAAGTGCCCAGTGTGTTAGTTGTTATATAGGTAATTTAAAATCATCTTTAAAACTCTAAAATCTATATTAAAATTTTATTTTTTTTAAATTTTTGTTTTCTTGTCACAGTGTGAGAATCATTCATCTAGTACAGTGATTCTCAACCTTTTTTAAGCTACCTCCCCTTTACAGAGCAGAAATTTGTTGAACGCTCCCCTTTGGTATTTTTTTCTTCTAAATTAATTTTTGCTTTGTTGTCACAGGGTGAGAACCATTAATCTAATACTGTGATTCTCAACCCTTTTTATTAACGTACCGTCCCCATACAGAGTAGAAATTTGTTGAATCCCCCTCTGTTTTTTAAATTTTTGAAAAAAGAAAAAATTAATAATTTTTGTTTACTTGTCACAGTGTGAGAATCATTGATCTAGTCCAGGAATTCTCAACCTTTTTAAAGCTGCCGCCCCCTCTACACAGCATAAATTTGTTAAACGCCCCCATTTGTTTTTAATTTTTAATTTTATTTATTTATTTATCTATTTTTATTTTTTTGTCACAATGGGAGAATCATTGATCTAGTGATTCTCAATCACTTTTAAGCAATCGTCCCTCTATAGAGCAGAAATCTGTTGAACGCCCCCTCCCTTGTTTTTATTTTTTAAAATTTTTGTTTTCTTGTCACAATGTCAGAATGATTGATCTAGTTCAGTGATTCTCAACCTTTTTTAAGCTACCGCCCCCCTACAGAGCAGAAATTTGTTGAACGCCCCCCTTTGTTTTTTTTTTAATTAATTTTTGTTTTCTTGTCACAGTGTGAGAATCATTCATAATTTTTGTTTTGTTGTCATAGTGTGAAAATCGTTGATCTAGTACAATGATTCTCAACCACTTTTAAGCTACCGCCCCCCTACAGAGTAGCAATTTGTGGAATGCCCCCCCTTATTTTTATTTTTAATTTTTTAAATTCGTTTTCTTGTGACAGTGTGAGAATTATTCATCTAGTTCAGTGATTCTCAACCTTTTTTAAGCTACCCCCCTACAGATCAGATATTTGTTGAACGCCCCCCTTTGTTTCTAATTTTCTTTTCTTGTCACTGTGTGAAAATCATTGATCTAGTACAGTGATTCTTAACCTTTTGTAAGCTACAACCCCTCTGCAGAGCAGAAATTTGTTAAATGCCCCTCTTTGTTTTTATTTTTTAAAGCTTTTGTTTTTTTTTGTCGTAGTTTGAATCATTGATCTAGTACAGTGATTCTCAACCACTTTTAAGCAACCGGCCTCCCCTGCAGAGCAGCAATTTGTTGAACGACCCCCTTTTTTATTTTTTAAAATTAATTTTTCTTGTCATAGTGTGAGAATCATTGTGATCTAGTACGGTGATTCTCAACCTTCTTCTTAAGCTACCGCCCCCTATAGAGCAGCAATTTGTTGACCCCCCGTTTGTTTTTATTTTTTTTAAAATTAATTTCTGTTTTCTTGTCACAGTGTGAGAATCATTGATCTAGTACAGTGATTCTCAACCTTTTTTAAGCTACCGCCCCCCTAGAGAACAAAAATTTGTTGAACGCTCCCCCTTTGTTTTTTTAAATTAATTTTTGTTTTGCTGTCACAGTGTGAGAATCATTGATCTTTCAGTCATGAAATTTCAAAAAATAAAACCATAAATCTCCCGTCTATAACGGAGATTAGCAATTGCCAAGGTCGATTGCCGACACCCCTCCTTTCCGAAATGACCGACCCAAACTGTCAGCCAATCCCGTTTCCCGCAATTTGCAGCATAGCAAATTTCTCCCCGGATTTGGAGCGAGCACGTCTTTGGGAAGTAAGATTTTAATTATGAAGCGAACAGCTTCCCCCTGAAGAGGTTATCCCAGAATTCATTTGAATATCTTACTATTTCTCCTCCCGCATTTAAATGGGAGGCAGAACTGCGAAAAGCACGATCATTTCCAGCACGCGTGCGTGGCAATTGTTCCAAGAACCCGCTGCGAAGAAATTATAAGAATCATATTAAGAACTGTAATTTTATTTTACCACTTTGTTAAAGGTGGCTGCTACAGTGTCGAATATTTTTTACCATTTTATTATTTAATCATCATATAAGCGGCAACTATTACTCCTTATAAAGAGCCAGCTGAATGGTTAGGCCGCTGAACTTCGGTACCGGAATTCGTGGATTCAAATCGAACTGTGTCCTAGATGTTCGTAGCTGTTCGGAATCGAGCCGAACGATGGCCGATTGGTTAGGGTGCTGGCCTTCGGTACCGGAGTTCGTGGGTTCGAATCCCACTGGGGCATGGATGTTCGTAGCCGTTCGGAATCGGCTTTAAGCTGTAGGTCCCGGTCTCATTAGCCCTCGTGTTGCAAAAAGTAGACCGTAGCACTCCAAACCAAACCGTTCGGAATCGGCTCTAATCAATAGGCCCCGGTCTCATTAACCCACGTATTGCAAAACAGTAGACTGCAGCGCACCAAACCGTATAAAGAAACAATATAAATACTTCAAATTATTACTTAGCAATCGAACCCTAGCTAGCCTATCGATATAACAGGCTTGCAATTCTGTCACTTTTCTCACCTTTAGTCACTTTTTTTTACAATTGATCACTTTTAGTCACTATTTTAAGTAAACAGTCACTTTTAGTCACTTTTTTCATAGTGTATCACAGCAAAAGTCTGTTGTTGAAAAAAGAAAATCTGAATAACAATATATTTTAATGAAAGACGAAAAATGTGATTCTCTAATCTTATTTTTCTTATTAAAATGTAATTAGTCATATGGTTTCCAGAATTTAGTGATTTTAAAAAAGCCGTAAAAAAGTTCCTGAAATCTACTTTTGTACTGAAATGTACATTTAATACATTAAAGTAATTTACGTCAAAGCACACATTTCTCTTTTTCTTCACAATTTTTGTTTAGATATTCTAGTCTAGCTATGTACATATTTCGAGACATTATTAATATATGCAGAAAATTGTCATTATAAAATTAATGTATTGTATGTATTCAAATCTAATTTATAGATTTTCTTGAATAAAAAGCAATGTTGAGTTGTGTTAAACAAAATTTTTAACTTTTTTTTGTATTTGACGCTAAAATCATGTCTTGCATGAATCATTTGATTTAGAGTTAAAATAAATACAAAAATCTTAATAATAGCATCTGTAATCAAGAGGAGAAAAAAAATCGCTTTTTTTTTCACTGTTTAGTCACTTTTTAGTCACTTATTTTGTATTATTTGTCACTTTTCTCACCTTTTTGAAAGTACCTCAGCAGTTGCAAGCCTGTATACATATCTTTATATATAAAATTCTTCTGTCCGTGTGTTCGTAATAGAACTGCTCCTAAACGGCTGGACTGATTTTGATGAAATTTTGTGAATGTAATTAAATTGATTCGAGAATGGTTTAGATTCACAATTGGATCCGATAAAAAATGTCTTTTTTTATTAAAAATCCAGAATTGCTCGCTTATTGAGATTATTAAAA
>CM063497.1:22501195-22533695 GCA_032207245.1 Pardosa pseudoannulata
ATAACAATTTTCCCCCTCTTTTAAAAAAAATGGCGAAAAGTATTTAAATCATTTAAAGTGAAAAATGTATACTTTTTTTACGGGAAAAGAAGTCTAAATGTTACATTATATTAACTCTGTTCTTTTGTTTTCCAAAATACTGTTCTCTGTTGTGTAAAGGATAACAATTTTATTTTCCCCCTCTTTTAAAAAAAATGGCGAAAAGTATTTAAATCATTTAAAGTGAAAAACGTATACTTTTTTACGGGAAAAGAAGTCTAAATGTTACATTATATTAACTCTGTTCTTTTGTTTTCCAAAATACTATTCTCTGTTGTGTAAAGGATAACAATTTTATTTCCCCCCTCTTTTAAAAAAATGGCGAAAAGTATTTAAATCATTTAAAGTGAAAAACGTATACTTTTTTACGGGAAAAGAAGTCTAAATGTTACATGATATTAACTTCGTTCTTTTGTTTTCCAAAATACTGTTCTCTGTTGTGTAAAGGATAACAATTTTATTTTCCTCCTCTTTTAAAAAAAATGGCAAAAAGTATTTAAATCATTTAAAGTGAAAAACGTATACTTTTTTAGGGGAAAAGAAGTCTAAATGTTAAATTATATTAACTCGGGCCTTTTGTTTTCCAAAATGTTATTTTTTGATGTATAAAGAATAGCAATTTTATCCCCCACCCCCATTTTATTAGAATGAGCGGAAAATACTCTCCAAGTACATTCCATACAGGTATTCATTTAATTCCATATGGAAAAACGTATTTTAGGCTTAAAGGGAAAAAAAATTAACTTTTAAATTCTGTTTAATTACATTAAATCGTTTTTTGATTTTCCAAAATACTGTTCTCTGTTGTGTTAAAAAAAAGATAACTTTATTATTTTCCTCCCTCATTAAAAAAAATGGCGAAAAATATTGTTTTAATCATTTAAAGTGAAAAACGTATACTTTTTTAGGGAAAAGAAAAGAAGTCAACATGTTAAATTATATTAACTGGGTCCTTTATTTTCCAAAATGTTATTCTCTGTTGTGTAAAGGATAACAATTTTATTTTCCTCCTCTTTTAAAAAAAATGGCAAAAAGTATTTAAATCATTTAAAGTGAAAAAGTATACTTTTTTAGGGGAAAAGAAGTCTAAATGTTAAATTATATTAACTCGGGCCTTTTGTTTTCCAAAATGTTATTTTTTGATGTATAAAGAATAGCAATTTTATCCCCCACCCCCATTTTATTAAAAACAAAATACTCTGGCGAAGTATTTTTTAAGGAGATATTCATTTAATTCCATATGCGAGCATTTTAGCAAGGCTTAAAGGGAAAAAACGTTTAACTTTTAGGGAAAAAAGAAGTCTGTTTAATTACATTAACTCCGTAGTTTTGATTTCCAAAATGTTATTCTCTGTTGTGTAAAAAATAATAACTTTATTATTTCTCCTCTTTAAAAAAAATGGCGAAAAATATTGTTTTAATCATTTAGAAGACTGAAAGGGAAAAACATGTAATTTTTAGGGGAAAAAAGTCTAAATTTTAAACTATATTAACTCAGTCCTTTTGTTTACTAAAATGTTATTCTCTGTTTTGTAAAGGATAACAATTTTATTATTTCACCATCCTTAAAAAAAAAAATGGCGAAAAATATTGTTGTAACCATTTAGAAGACTTACAGGTAAAAACGTATAATTTTAGAGGAAAAGAAAGTGTAAACGTTAAATTATATTAACTCAGTCTTTTTATTTTACAAAATGTTATTCTGTGTTGTGTAAAGGATAACAATTTGTTTATCCTCCTCCACAAGGGAAAAAATATTGTTTAAACCGTTTAGAAGACTTAAAAAGAAAAATGTATAATTTTAAGGGGAAAGAAAAGATGTCTAAATGTTAATTTATTTTAACTCGGTACTTTTGTTTTCCAAAATGTTATTCTCTATTGTGTAAAGGTTAACAATTTTATTTTCTCCTTCTCCTTTAAATAAAATAGCAAAAAATATTGTTTAAGCCCTTTAGAAGACTTAAAGGGAAAAACGTATAATTTCTCGGTAAAAAGAAGTCTAAATGTTAATTTATAATAACTTTATCCTTTTGATTTCCCAAATGTTATTCTTTATTGTGTAAAGGATAACAATTTTGCGCCCTCCCGTCTGTTCTTGTCTTTTTTCAAATCACCATAAAATAAAATATTCTGCCCTTTTTTAGGATGATTTCTTATAAGTTTTTTAATAATACTCTAACTTAAAAATAAACTATTTTAAAACACTTTTAATACCCAAATTTTTAATGTATACGATAAATATTTTTGATGTTACAATTTTGCAAATTTAATTGTATTAAAACGAAAGTATAAATTTCAGTGGAATATATATATATATATATATATATATATATATATATATATATATATATATATATATATATATATATATATATATATATATATATATGTAATGAGACGGACTTCTCGATGGGTGGTTGCAGTCATGGCCATAAAAATGATACCGTTTCAGCTAAAGACTTTTATTAAAGTAACAAGGAGTTCCCACTTCAAAAAAAGAAGTCAGCTAGCATGAAGTTAATACAAAAAACAGGGTCAACATCTGTGGGAAAATATCTCTAGAAAAATCTGTTCGACAGCGTATTCTTTTTTATTTGGAAATTTTCCTAATTGTGCTAGGGCCATGTACGATTATAATTGGTCAGGCCCCCTTCCCGAGGACGTAAACTGCCCCCAGTGGTCAATTTATTAGGGTTAAAAAATTCAAAATGACGCCAATTTTTACCCTTTTTAAAGTTTTGAAAACCCCTGAGAATTTTCCTTTATATATGTATATAAAATAAATATATATATATATATATATATATATATATATATATATATACTGAGATGGTCCAGTGTTAAGGCGAATGGAAAACGGTCGTTCTTGATAATAAGTTTATTAAATCATCGTTTCATTTAAAATCCAAACTTGCGCCATTTTCATTTGTTTTTGGCGGAGCTAAGCGTGGAAAGGTGTTGACAGCTCCATGTCCACAAGCTAACTGACTCATATCGGTACGCTTAATCATCCAAAACTTCAAATATATTTCCGCTTGACCGGATTACCCCAAAAGGTTACGCAAGCATGAGTCTTTTTCATTTATTATTATAAAAGAGTTCCCTTTTTAAAATCGTTTATTGCTCACTTAATTTCCAACTACCCCTTTTTTAGATAACACATACACAAACACAAACAAATATATAAATATATATATAAATATATATATATATATACACATACAAAAATCAGCTCGTATATTATTTTTTATTCTCATTTATAAAAATATATATATATATATATATATATATATATATATATATATATATATATACGCGTATATTATCTGCGTGTGTTTTATTTCACTGTATAGCAGTATTACACATCTTGTGTTTTTATGAAATAATTACCGTTAAAATAAAAACACTCCTAATTTTATGACAAGAACTTTAATAAACATTTTCCAGAAATATTAAAACAAAATACAGAAAAAAAAATGTGCATGGAGTGATTTTGACGTCACATAACTTGATGAAAAATGTAAAACAGAAGAATATTTTTATTCAAGTTTTAAAATATAAAAATAGGAAGTACAATGACAAAAAAAAATAATTTAATAAAACGAAGTTATCATTCGATTGCAAACATATTCTGTTCTATTTCGAAGGCTCCTTTCCTCCTGTACTATCGTTTTCTTTGTAATTCCAGGTTTTAAAAAAAAGGATAAAAAATAAATTGTTGGTCTAAACCGGAACGAATTTCAGAAATTTTTTTTAAATAAAAATTCAGCATCGCTTGCCTGCTTTTAGTTTTCTGTTCGTATCCGTGGCAACGGCTACGGTATGAATTGCAGAAATATTACTTCAGTTTCTGCCTACGTCAAAAGAATAGATATTCGTGTTTTGACTTCGAAGCGTGATACTTTGTTGCCATTTCTGTTGATGCAATCTTTTAGGGGTTTAAAAACAAAAATATATAAGGAAATTAGGATTGAAGAGACCAGCATAGACTGATATGTCACTTAGAAAAACGTCCTACCTTTTCAAAGGAACGTAAATAAATGGCAAACACTTGTAAGAGCAAAATTGTTCTAGTTTGAGAAGAATTATTCATGTGTGTGTAGGAATGAATAATGATCATGTTGTACTAGTTTGAGAAAAAAGATTCATGTATTTGCGGGAATCATGAATGATCATGCTGTACTAGTTTGAGAAGAATGATTCATGCATATGCAGGATTGAATAATGATCATGTTGTACTAGTTTGAGAAGAATGATTCATATATGTGTATGATTGAATAATGATCATGTTGTACTAGTTCGAGAAGAAAAATTCATGTATTTGCGGGAATCATGAATGATCATGTTGTACTAGTTTGAGAAAAAAAATTCATGTATTTGCGGGAATCATGAATGATCATGCTGTACTAGTTTGAGAAGAATGATTCATGCATGTGCAGGATTGAATAATGATCATATTGTACTAGTTTGAGAAGAAAGATTTATGTATTTGCGGGATTGAATAATGATCATGTTGTACTATTTTTAGAAGAATGATTCATGTATTTGCAGAAATCATGAATGATCATGTTGTACTAGTTTGAGAAAAAAAATTCATGTATTTGCGGGAATCATGAATGATCATGCTGTACTAGTTTGAGAAGAATGATTCATGTATTTGAATATAATGATCATATTGTACTAGTTTGAGAAGAAAGATTCATTTATATGCTGGATTGAATAATGATCATGTTGTACTAGTTTTAGAAGAAAGATTCATGTATTTGCGGAAATCATGAATGGTCGTACTGTACTAGTTGAAAAGATTCATATATGTGCAGTATCATGAATGATTTGTAGAGGAATGATTTTATAAAATAATTAAAAGGATTTTTTAGGAAAATAAATAAATGGTAAGCAATTATAAGAATAAGGTTGTACAAAGTTGAGTAGACCAAATCAGCTACGTAAAGTAAAAGTATTCTTTTAAGCTCTCTAAATTTACTCATAATTCTGCATAAAAATAACTTCCGTATTAAGTTCGTAATATATTAAAAACTACAGTAATCTGTAATTTTTAATATATTACATAAAAAAAAATTACAGTTTAAAAAAATTATTTCTAATTTTATGGTAAGCATTTTGATAAACGATTTACAGAAATTTGGAGAAAGGAAAAATATTTAATAAAAATTTGTTCCTGGAATCATTTTGCAGTCACACATAAAGCAAAGAATGTAAAACCGATAGTTCAAAAAAAAAATTAGTTTTAAGTTTTAAAACACAAAGATGAAAAGAATTGTAATCATTCAATTGCAAACATATTTTATTTCTAAGCCCTTTCTTAGCTATCGTTTTCTTTTTGATTCCAGGTTAAAAAATATAAAAGTAATCTAATAAATAAAAAGTAGGGCTAAACCGGAACGAGTTTCAGCTTTCTACGTTTTTGTTTGTTTTTAATAAAAAAAATTCTGCATCGCTTGCTTTTAGTTTTCTAGCCATCTCCATGGCAACGGCTACGGTATGAATTACAGAAATATTATTTTTGTTTATGCTTGCGTCCAAAGAATAGATATTAGTGTTTTGATTTCAAAACGTGATACTTTGTTATCTCGATCCATGAAATCTCTGAAAGATTAAGAATAAAAAGTTATAATGAAATCGGAATTGAAGAGACTAGCGTAGACTTACAGAAGCTGATTTGGCTAAACTATTGTTTTTGGCGAGTTGGCGCTCGCGCACAGGTTACTAGTAGTAGAAGGTGAGAATGGAAATCTCGCCAAATGAGTTGTATTTTAGGTATGGAATAGTCAAAATATTATTACGTAAGGTAATTAGAAGTTGAAATGGATTTAACATACACACATGTATATTTAATAATATTTTAACCCAAAACTAACTTAAATTACAATTGTATTTTTAAAAAAAAATTCTGCTGCTTCTCTCCCTAAAATTCTAACTTTTGGCGAAATTCTTTTGTTTCCCTTCTTGTTGTGGTAACCTTGGAAACTACGCATAAACTAAAATTAATACCTGTTTAGCTCAGCTATTTTTATATAACATATTATATAATTTAGTTTCGCTTCTCACGCGTTATCATGTGCCAGTGGGGCTATTATTTTACATTTTTTGATTGGCTGGCCTGATACAGGCTTTGCCGTTATTGGTCATAAGAGGTTAAATAGTAATTCCTCGGATCTGTAATGCTAGGGCTTAACTTATATTGGGGAACATAGTATATATATATATATATATATATATATATATATATATATATATATATATATATATATATATATATATATATATATATATTGTCAATCTCACCCAGTCTCGAGGTTATTTACGACCTTAGAACCTGAAGATGTGAGTAATAGCCCCTATACGGGCTAGTCTTCTTTATTTGGAATTATAGAACTGGCAAGGGGTCAGTTTACTAATTACGAATTTAGAATAAGGGGTAAAGTAGTATATTTATTAATTATTCTTCGGTGCGGGTATATTATTTTAAGGTAGGTTTTATTAGTTTACTATATATATAATGTAAGGAAAGTCAAGTAGATAGAGAAACTAGTGTAGGTATTTTGTATTAAACCCCAAAGACGGCCTGAGAAAACTCTTAGGGGTTTTCAAACTTAAGTCAAGGGCAAGAAATCCTGCATCCCTTTGCTTTCACCCTTTTAATCCCTAACGTGAATTGAACACTGGGGCTACAGTTCATGCCCTCAGAGAAGAGGTCTAACTAATTTTGACTCTATAATGACCTAGCGGCCAATTTAGGAAATTCCAAAACACAAAAAAAATGCACGCTATCGGAGGCAGATTTTCCTTGAGATTTTCCCATAGATTTTGACTGAGATGTTGACCCAGGTGTTAAAGGCCTTTTTACTTCACGTTAGCTGACCACTCAGTTTGTCCCGTCACTGTAATGAAGTGGGGACCCGTCCACCGTTCTGCTAATAAAGGTCTTTGACTAAAACGATGTCATTTTTATGGGCCATGACTGCAACCAACCATCGTGAAGCCAGTCTTATTACATATATATATTATATTTATATGTGTATATGTATATATATGTATGTGTATATATATGTATATATATATATGTGTATATATATGTATATATATATATGTGTATATATATGTATGAATATATAAATATGTATATATATAATGTATATATATGTATATATATGTATATGTATATATATATGTATATGTATATGTATGTAAGTGTATATATGTATATATATGTATCGTAAATGTATCTATATATATGTATATATATATAATATATGGTAAACGATGTATATATAATATATATATAATATATATATTATATACATTTATGTATATATACATATATTTATATATATATATGTATGTATAAATATAATACTATATGTATGTATATATGTGTATATATATGTATATATATATATATATGTATATATATATATATATATAAATATGTATATATATATATAAAGTATATATATGTATAAATGTATGTATATGTATTTTACATATATATATATATATATAATATAAAATAATGTGTATATATATATATATATATATATATATATATATATATAATGTGTATATGTATGTATGTATATATATATATATATGTCAGGTTTTTAAATAATAAAGAGAGAGCGATCTCTTTATGAAACGAAAAAATAGGGAGGGGTGAAACAACACTATTTAAGAGCAGAGCGCTCCAAGTTCCAAGAGAGAACTGATAAATTTTGGGAGCTAGTGACCTTGCTGTAGAACTGACTCTCTTGTTGAAAACAAAATGGTTAATTTGGAATATGTCATTCAATTAAAACTTTAAAACTTGGAATGGATGTCAAGCACTTAATCTGATATTATATATTAGTACCGGGTGACCGAGCTCCGCTCTCAGAAAACATGTATCGAAGCTAACTCGAAGATTTAAATTTTCAATTGTGATTTATCAAAACAATACATGCCATAAGAAAATTTGTGAAACCATTAGTGAAAAGATAACCGGTTAAAGTGCACCATTGTAAACTATTCTAAACAAAGTTGTTTGGAAAGGGAACTATTCTATACAAAGGTAAAGTTTGAAAAGTCATAGAAAATAAAATGTAATTGATAACAAAAAATTATACAATTAAAGAAATGGTACAAAGTGAGCAGTGTAAAGATTGAAGTGTGTTGAATGGAGAAGCATTCTGACAATGACGGTATCTTCTAGTTGTCCATTTGCGGGTATAATTGAGTTGATCGCTTGTTGTTCCAAAATTCCGGCTCCTTGAAGCATTTTCATGTAGAGGTGCTTTCTGCATGTTGAAAATGTAGCTTGAAATCTGATGAATGTTGAAATGTCGAACTTTGTTGACGGTGATTTGAAATCGAAATCAGTTCCTTAACACGTTCGCTGCCACCGACGCACTGGCGCGTCAGAGCGGCACCTCCTGGTATGCCGACGACGCACTAACGCGGCGACGGACTTTGATAAGTTATATGCTCTGTGTTTAGTGTGGCTTTGGAAATTGAACGGCGAGGTTGTTTCGGCACGTTAGTGAAGCATTATTTTTTAATTTTTTGTGGTTGGTTTTCAAAATTTTTGTTTGCATTATTTTTTTTTTACTATATCGTTTATGTGTTATATATACTTTGCTACATTAATTTAATATTTAGAGTTGATAGAAAATAAAAATGGAAACCGATATTAAGGAATAAAGACAAATCAATAAAGACTTTTTATTATTATTATTATTAATTCGTCAGAACTACAACCAATCGATTCCTCGTGGTCGAAAACCCCCGGGTACCAATTTTCACTTGGTTTGGACGCATGAGAAAAAAGTTTGCCCGCACCGGGGTTCGAACCCTATCTGTAGCGCCGAACTACGTGACCTTAGCGCGTCGAAACCGATGCCAATCGATTCCTCGTGACCAAAAACCCCACATCCCCAAGTTTACTACAGTTTATTAATTCTGGGGCGATTTTCGACTTGACAACCATTCCTCGTATTATAGTATAGGATATATATATATATATATATATATATATATATATATATATATATATATATATATATATACAAGCATACTCACACACGTACACTATTTTTAAATATGCCAAAGACTCCTAAACTTCCGATATACTGTGTTTTATTCGTAAGCTACTTTGCTCTTTGTCCACAAACACAAATTCAGTTTCACTTACCTCAGTTTCTGGGTGTTTCCATGGCAACGGTTGAGGAATATCTTTCCTTTATTCTGCTTTCTATTAGATGTAGTATTTACGTGGTTCATTGTGGAACGTGATCTTCGGTTTACCATTATTTTCTTAATGATTAAGGTTTAAGAATTGGTGGTGATATACTTAATATATACTCTGTATTGTTAGATATTAGAATTTTTTGTGATAATAGATCTAAAAAAATAATAATGATAATTTACTAACAGTTAAAATGTATAAATTTAAAATCGCTAGAATAGTGTTTTTTCCCTTTTAAATAGTCAACATTTTTGTCGAATAATTAAATTTACTTCAGGAAATAAAGATTTTTGTCAATAATAGCAATGTGTATTTTTTAACATTTTTCTGGAAAGGTTTCATTAATTTAAATTTATTATAATTTTAATATTAAATAAATGGCAACGGCTAATACTTTTTGTATTCATAAAATAATTTAATTTTATTAAATATTCATGTTAAGTTTTGGAGATTTTTTATAAGAATCGTAAAAAAAATATTCGATGTGTATAAAATATATTGTATTTCTAAAGCTATTTTACAAAACATTATTAAAAAATTTGTCTACAATTTATTTCAGATAATCAAATTTGTTTTCTGTTTTACAATTAGTAGGATGGCAACGGTAAAAATATTTATCGTTTTGTTTTTAATAAATATTTTTAGGTAATTTTTAGATTTTTCTTTTTATCTTTTAATGGAATGGCAATGGTATTCATGAGATTCAGATAATCAAATTTGTTTTCTGTTTTACAATTAGTAGGATGGCAACAGTTAAAATATTTTATCGTTTTAATTTAATAAATATTTTTAGGCGATTCTTAGATTTATTTTCACTTGCTTTCCTTTTAATCGAATAAAAAAGTTATTTAAATTGCTTTAAGAATATTCTTACATTTTGTTTATTTCTTTTGTGTGTATATTATAATAATTATTTTTTATTATATATATATATTAATAAATAACATTTAAAACCCATCAAACTTCTTTTAGTGTATCATTTGACGACTTGTATTTTCAGTAGTGCATTAAATAAAAATGCAAATTCAATAATGTTCACCTCAGTTTTATTTTTTGCTATCCATGGACTTTCGGAAATTTCACTTAACTTGCCGAGGCAAAACCGTTCTGACATAAACACGTGTTTTCGTTTGAATATAATATTCTTTTTTTTTTCCAAAATAAAAATTTGTTTTAGTTGTCGAATTGTTTCCAAAAAAAATATCGTAAAATTAAAGTTTTATTTTATGTTTTTTTTCTTCTTATGAATTCGTGTATTTTTACTAAACATTAAAAAATTGAAACGAACAAAAAATTTTTCAAATCTACATGTTTTCAATAAAAGAATAATTGTGTTCTCTCTTTATATATTTTTATATATTATATAAATAATATATAAATATACATATATATATTATTATAGTATATAATAATATATATACAAACATATATAATAAACATATATATATAAAATATATATATATAAATAAATTATAAAATTATATATACATTTTATATATACATATACATGTTAAATATACATATACATGTATATACTACATAAACATGTAAATTGCATATACATGTAATATTCATATACTGTATAAAATATTATACATATATATAATATATATATGAATATTTATATACACATATATATATATACATATATATATAAATATATACATATATATATAATATATATATACATATATATATGTATAATATATACATTTATATACAAAATATATATATATATATATATATATATATATATATATATATACATATATATATATATATACATATATATATATACATATATATACATATATAAACATATACAGATATATATATATACATATATTATAATTACATCAATATTATATACACAAATACACATAAATATACACATATATATATTCAAATATATATAAATCATATATATATACATATATATATATACATATATATATATATATAATATATATATCTATATATATATTTTATATATTTAATATAAATATATATAAATTTATATATATATATATACATATATAATATATATTTATATATATAAATATATATATATATTCTATATATATATACAAATAGATATTATACATATATATATCATATTTATAATATATATATATTATATATATACATATATATTTATTGTATATATATATTTATATATAAATAAATATATTATAAATATATATATACATATGATATATTAAATACATTATATATATATACATATATTATATATATAAATATATATATATGTTTATACATGTATTTATATATATATATATAATATATTATTATAATATATTTTATATAAAATACTATATATATATTATACTTTATATATAAATATATATATATATTTATTATATATATATATGATATCTATACATAAATAATAAAATATATATATATATACATGTATACAATATTTCATTTTTATATAATTATTGATATTATACAATAATATAATATAACATATATATATGAAAATTATAAAAAATTTCATAAATATAAAATATTTATTTTTAATAATGTATAATAATATATATCTATATATACATTTTTGTATATAACATTTTAATTTCAGTTGCTTTTATGTGGTTAAAATTAATATTTTTACATTACATAAGTTAATGTTATCATTTCCGAATCATTTTAACTGCAAAGGAATATTCACAATGTATTCAGAAGGAAATCCTTATTTTCCTTAGTTGTTTGAATGAAAATAAATTAACTATGGAAATGGGGAATGAACAAAATGTATTACAAGTTCCTATTTTTGCAGAAATACGCACACCCATTCAATGGTTGTAATAAGCAGAAGGCAACACATTTATCAGACTGAGAAACGTATTCACATTTGCTTTTAATGCAGTTAGATATGTAAAACCAGAAAGCGAAATGATTTAACGTTAAAAGAAAAGATCGAAATTTTAAATCGATTTGACAGGTTGATTGTGATTACAAACAATTTATCAGTGAGCTTCTTAGAAAAAATTGTAGACAGTCAACAATTTTTTTTATAATTATGTATACAATTGTTATGTTTTAAAATATAATATACAGTACTAAAATATAAGGTGTGTGTTTTTCATTTTGTTTTGAAATTTAGAACCTGTGAATCAGTGTGTGTGTGTGTGGGGGAAATTTATCTAATTTTGTATATCGTTTATTGTTATCAATCGGTTATAGTTATCAAATTCACGGTGTTCCAAACTAATCACAATAAGCGGAGTCCACCATTCATTTCTTAGAACCCTTAATAACTAGTACTTTTTTTACCCATTTATCGTTTCCGATTTCATCTTTCCACTTATAACTACTAAATGGTTATTTACCTAACACAGTGTTCCCACGGTAATGAAAAGTCATTGAAAAGTGCATAAATTTTCTTTTTGTTTTTTAAGGCCTTAAAAGTTTTTGAATTTTCTTTGAGGTCATTGAATTTGAGGTCCGGTGCTTGATTTTTCTTTTTCAAGTCCCTGCTGGCGAATTGTTCACCACTTCCTAATGCGGACCTTGAACGATGGTTCACGGGTTGCATTCACACGCTCGGCCACTCAGTGAGTCGAGCTTGTGGATTTGTCCATTGGGTCTACTGCGCACTTTAGTGGCGCATCTGGCTGCCTCTGATCTTTGGAGAAAAACCTCCTCCGAAACCAGCATTTGTCTAGGGTTTATCATCTTCCGCCATCGACCACGATAAGCCATACTCCCTCCAGATGGTGGGGATGGCTTGCAGTGGACCATAGTGTGGAGGGCCCTTAATTCATGTCCGCACTGGAAAATTGAGAAGGATCGTTGTCGGCAATTGTGGGCGTGTCACGTGACTCATCTTTCATGCACTGCAAACTGCACTATCTACTGTCACCGGCTTGATAAAATATGATTTAAAAAGAGATATAAAAAAATAAAAAGTTTGGAATGCTTTAAAAAAAACTATATTTAAAACAGTATTCGTGTGCTTATAGCCCTTCCTTTTTTTACATCATTTCAAAAGCCTGGGGTTTTTTTTTCTGAGAAAAGAGTGAACATTATATATATATAGTCCCACTGTTTTGGGGAGTTATTTAAATTTTTTTTCAATTATGAACAGCGTATCAAAGAGGTGCTTGAAAAAAATATCAGGTGTTGGAAAAGTCATTGAAAAGTGCTTGAAATTTTCAGAAGCAAAAGAGTGGGAACCATGAACTAATGGGGTAAACTACAATGGCGACTTATTCACAAATAAAATCAAATCATGTGATATGGGTAGGATGATGACGGAACAAACCTGAATCGGTATTGGGGTTGTTGAAAGTGAGCGAGGCTTTGTCAGTGGATTCCGATTAATGTGATCGCTTATCAATGTTATCAATCGCTTATTGTTATCGATATCCCTTGATCCCGATTTTCTCTATTCATTTGTATGTTAAAATTATCGATGTATGGGATGGTTACATCGGTTAATGTTATCAATTTTCGAACCCCATTTTAACTGGCAAAAGAATATTCACAATATATTCAGAAGGAACCCATTCTTTTCCATCCCTTAACTGCTGTTTGAATTTCCGAGAAGTCTCCTCTTCAACCTAAGGAAATGGGGAACGAACAAAGGAGTGAAGCCTTACACGTTCCTGGAATTTTTCAGAATTATTCACACCTTGCTGGTGGTCAATAGTTGTCAGATAAGCAGAAGGCAACACATTCTTATCGGAACTCAGAAGGAGCGTATTCGCATATTATGCCCTGCTCGCTTACGTGCAGCTTGTCGATATGGAGGTCAGAAAGCGAAACGATTTAACATTAAAACAAAAGATCGAAATTTTAAATCGATGGGACAGGTTGATTATGATTACGAACAATTTATCAATGGGCTTCTTAGAAAAATTGTACACAGTCAACAATTGATCGGTTTTTTTAGTTATGCATACAATTCTTATGTTTTAAAGGATAATATACAGTACATAAATATAAAGTGTGTATTTTCGTTTTGTTTTGAAATTTAGTACGTGTGAATTGAAGGGGGCTAAATTTATCTAATTTTGCATATCTTTTGTTATCAATCGGTTATTGTTATCAAAACCACGGTATCTCAAACTGATAATATTAGCTGAGTCTACTATATATGTGTTGTGTATTTTATACACAACTCACCATGTATAGTTGTATAGAGTTTGTACTTGAAGTTTCATGCCAATGTGTTCGCTAGGATGAGGAATTCGGGAGTGAGGAAAAAAGTTTGGTAACCATGCAACTATGTAAATGTATTTCTTTATCGAATTTAAAAATCAAATCCGATTTTTCAACGATGATAATTCACGGCTGTGTTTTATCCACATTTCTCGCTTTTTCCTTGTTAAAAGTCCCAGATTAAATTCTTTAAAATATGCAAGAAAAAAAAAAAAGAATTGTAAAACGAGAATAAAACAAGAAAATTATTAAAAGAAATACCGAGAATTTAAAAATAAAGAAAAGGACCTCGTCGTATCCTTTTATTCACAGTTTAAAAAGACTATCGAATTTATCACTGGAGCGTGTTATCTATTTTTCCAGAATTTTTACACTCCGTGATTTCGAATTTTTCCGTTCTTTTTTTTTATTTTCTTAAAAAAAATACATCTTTTCTCTATGAGATTAGAAAAATTGTTGCACTTTTTAAAACAGTGAAATGGTGAGAAATTTTTTCTTTCTTTTTTTTTCAACACTTGCCGATGATATATATATTTTTTTGTTTAGTGTTTTTATTATTCTAGATGATTTTTCTTGAGAATTTCCTGTGCTTCTTTTTTTTGTTCTATTTTTACGAAGGTATTGCATTTTTCGAACACTAAGAAGTGACGTATTTCACGTCACTTGCAAAAGAATTTCAATGCGACTTTGAACCGATCTCATTATAGTAGAAAAAAAATGTATGAAGTAAATTATCCTTGTACTGATTTTTTTAAAGCAGTATTATTGGTGACAGATAGCATAAAACATTACGCCGTATCTTTTATATTTTTATAATTCCCTTTTTTTTTTTACTTTTCTGTAAATTTTTTTTTCATCTTAATCCCTTTGCGGATTGTTAAAAATGATTATCAAATTTTTGAACCTGCTTTTAGCTTAGTTAGAAGAGATGAGTTCCAAATTTTTACTTTATGATTCTACTGGGACCCACTTAAGCTGTAGATTTTTTAAAGGTACACATGGAAAGATATGGTATAAAAATTTGTATTTGAGTTATGTTTAAAATATGAAACGAATAGTTAGGACATGAAAAATTTAGGTCTTTTAAAGATAGAGTAAAATATCACAGCCATAAATTGGGCCATAAATTTTTATGTTTTCTTTCCTTCTTTGTACAAAGTAAACGAAGTACTTTAATCGCGAAATATTTAAGTGTTTAGATTTAAACGGGAGTTTTAGAATTAGGTGTTTAAAACATCGAATGATTAAAGAATGTTCTGGACTGATGATGATTAAGTTTACGTTACACTGTGTTTAGGAACAGAGAACATTGTAGAAGACCCAGGCATAGTACGACCGAAAACATCGAATGATTAACGAATGTTCTGGAGACTGACCGCTGATTAAGTTTACATTCACACTGTGTTTAGGAACAGCCGACAGAACATTGTAGAAGACCAGGCATATAACGACATCAAATGTGAAAATGAAATATCGAATGATTAAAGAATGTTCTGTACATTGATCGCTGATTAAGTTTACATTTACACTGTGTTTAGGAACAGCAGACAGAACATTGTAGAATACCCAGGGAAAGGACGATTATAGACCATCAAATGTGAAAGTGGATGAAAACATCGAATGATTAACGAATGTTCTGGACATTGATCGTGGATTAAGTTTACGTTTACACTGTGTTTAGGAACATCCGACAGAACATTGTAGAAGACCGAGGCATAGGACGACCATAGATCATAAAATGTGAAAGTGGATGAAAACATCGAATGATTAAAGAATGTTCTGGACATTGATCGCTGATTAAGTTTAATTCACAGAATTTTAGGAGACAGAACATTGATCGACTCATGCTTATAGGACGACCATGATGTGAAAAGATGAAAAAACATCGAATGATTAAAGAATGTTCTGGATCTTGACCGCTGATTAAGTTTACGTTCATAGCGTTTAGGAACAAGACAGAACATTGAAGACGACCCACAGACCATAGACCATCAAATGTGAAAATGAAAAAGTCTAATGATTAACGAATATTCTGTATTATCGCTGATTAAGTTTACGTTTACACTAATTTGGAACAGCCGACAGAACATTGTGAAAAACACAGGACGATGTTACCATCAAATGTGATAAGTGAAAACATCGAATGATTTCTCACATAGTTTGTAACGGCTAACCGCGGTAAGCTCTGTTTAATGGAGAATTGCAACCCACATTTGGTTGTTATGAGTTAATCTGGTTAGCTGTTAAACGACTTTGTGAGACCGGCTATAGAATGTTCTATTGACTGCTGATTAAGTTTACGTTATACTCTAGGAACAGCCGACAGAACACTGAAGACTACCCATGCACAGGACGACCATAGACCATCAAATGTGAAAACGAATGAAAACATTATTAAAGATTGTTCTGTATATTGACAGCTGGTTAAGTTTATGGTTAATCGCGTAAATCTCAATAGCGAATCTACAATTCTGCTTTGGAGTGCTCAAGCGCTTGAAGAAAAAGGTAAACCGCCAAGAGATCACTGGTTGCAAAATCGTCTACTGCGACAACGCTCTGCTCCTAAACGGCATTATGACAATATCTAACGCAAGAACATATCCTTGTTCTTCTCTACCACCATACAATTCCAGCCTGACCTTGTGTGACCGTTGTTTTCTTGTCTTAAGAAAGACATGAAAGAATGTCATTTTGACACACTCCAAGATGTCCAAATTGATGTAACCGCAATGCTTCGCGGCATCTCATGAAATAAGATCGAACAATGCTACAACCGCTGGCAGCAAAGCTGGATTTGTTGTATTTCTACCCAAGGCGCATGCTTTGAAGTATATTGTTTTATTTAATTAGTACGGTTATATAATCCATGCAATTTTTTTCCTACTACTTTTGAAACAGACCTCGTAAATTGCTTAAAATATTTGTAAAATAGGTGTAATTAGTAAAGTAGACTTGTTAAAATTAACCTTTATTGAAGTAAAAAGAGTTCTTGGACTCCGTAAAAATAGTCCTGAAAAGTACAATTCTTTTCCTGTAAAACTCCTGCATTTTTATATCTAAAATTGAGTATGAACCTTATGAAGGCATACTGCCTTGTGGGCGCGCGTGCTAGACCCTAAGCTGGCGATAAAGCGATATCTCGAACAACTTCCGTCTTCTTAGGAACGTTAACCTTTTGACCAAGCACTCGAGAAAGAATTCCCGATGTAGAGGGTGTTAAAAGGAGTGCCTCTGCGTTCGCTTTATACTCTGAACTTTCGACGCCAGGAATGGAACGTTCTACGTCTCGGAATGCTCGATTATTTCGGGAGGATAAAACCGCATTGTCGGAACGCTTTTCGTTCGCTTGTGTTTTGTGCCTCCATTTGGGATTTAGGAAAAGATTTTTAAGGGTAAGACTCTAGCCCATTGGTCCTCATAGCTATGGTTAGGATTTTTGTGGACTTAAAGTTCACAAAATATGGACAAAACGTTTAATACATAGGAGAAACATAATAAGGGAGTGAATTTCAGTACTTTAATAATCAAGCGTACTTTTTATTAACACATTGTATGCGGGACACGTACTAGTACGTTTTCTGACGATTGATAATTGAGCCCAGGACACGTACTAGTACGTTTTCTGACAATTGATACTTGAACGCGGGACACGTACTAGTACGTTTTCTTACGGTTGATAATTGAGCCCGGGACATGTACTAGTACGTTTTCTGACCATTGATACTCGAGCGCAGTCTCGTACTAGTACAAGTTAGTGTAACAACATGGTTTGTTTGTTTTAAATTGCATTAAAATTTTGTAAATTGTTTATATGTTTACCTTCTACCAACTCTCAAAATAAAACTCGTTTTAACACAGTGTGTATGCGGCACATGTACTAGTATGTTTTCTGACGATTGATACTTGAGCGCGAGTCACGTACTAGAACGTTTCCTAATAATTGATACTTGAGCGCGGGACACTAGTACGTTTTCTGACGATTGATAATTGAGCCCGGGACACGTACTAGTACGTTTTCTGACCATTCATACTTGATCGCGGGCAGGGTTGGCAAAAACCCGGGTTTTTTCAGAAAAAAACCCAACCCAGTGGGTTTTTTCGGGTTTTTTCAGGGTTTTTTGGGTTTTATCAGGGTTTTTTCGGGTTTTTTCAGGCTTTATCAGGGTTTTTTCTTTATAATTTATATGTAAGAGGACAGGATATATAATTGTTTGATTAAAATAAATTTAAAATGTTAGTCACTTTTTAAAGTTAAAAATTTTAAAAATCAATTTTAAATTATGCAGAAGAAATTTTGGAAAGTGATGAGTTGCAAAGCAGAAAAAATTAACTACTAAATGGTGACTTCTGTAAATTTTTAGAAGATTTACAAACAATAACATCAACTTCAGCATCTATTGAAAGAATCTTTTCTTCTTTTGGACTAATTTGGTCAAAACTACGAAACAGACTAGGGTGTGATACTGCAAAAAAATTAGTCAAAGTATACAGATCTTTGAAAATATCAAAAGGAGTTGAAAAAGACTGGTAACTTTAAAGAACTAAAAAAAAATTAATTTGTCATAGATCAGTATTTAATTAATAATCACATTTATTTTACTTGTATCTATATAAGAGGAAAAATTAAAAACAATTTCATAAAAGTTTAATGATTTATTTAGAATTTTACATACTAATTTAATTTTATATCACTAAATCATATTAAAATACCCTTGTTTCAAGATAACAGTTAATCTGTCAATTGTTTGTATGAACAAGTTTTTCCCTTATATCGTAACAGCTGATAAAGAAACTTATATCACTGACTGGATAACATTTAGAATAAGTTGTATAAAATATAGAAAGTTCTTCTAATTTGTTTATGTTCTTGTAAATATACTCAAACCCTCTGGGTAATTCTTTTTTAGCCATATTATTTCTTTTAATATTGGCTGAAAGACGTCAGTTTTCATCATCTTGGCAGAAATACTGGTTGTTTTGATTTTTAATTGTTTCTATAATTTTTTCATTGTGTTTAGACCCCCTCAAATTAAAAAAAAAAAAAAAAAATTCTACGCTCATTGTCAAAGATGAAATATGTAATATATATTATAGATTTAACTCAATATTTCTATTATTAGCTAAATATGTGGAATTTTAAATAATGATTTTGAAAAAACTCACTTGGGTTTTTTCAAGTGGGTTTTTTTGATAAAACCCACCCGGGTTTCTTCGAGTTGGGCAAATCAAGCCAACCCTGATCGCGGGTCACGTACTAGTACGGGTTAGTGTAACAACATGGTTTGTTTGTGGGTACAAAAATAGCGGTATATACAGGAAAACGAAACCTAATTTTCTCGTCTACTACATAGATTCTGGAAAAATTGAGACAAATAAAAATTAGTTTTTACATCAGTCTATGCGGAACCACAGAACGGGAAAAAATTAAAACTATATACTACTATTTCTATTTGATTTTTCCTATTTACGATATTATAAAAATTTATCAACTAAAAAATATATATTTTGTTTACAAAAATCTTATGGCTGTTATATTATATATTTGTTTATATATTTCAATCTAAATAACGAAAAGCAAGTTAAAAAATGAAATAATTTTAAATCTATTGAGATTTAACTGAATAACTAAATTTACGCTCAAAACGCAATTCACACATCTTAACACATTGCATGCGTGACACGTATTATTACGTTTTCTGACGATGTATACTTGAGCGCGGGCCACGTACTAGTAAGGGTTAGTGTAACAACAGGGTTTGTGGGTACAAAAATAACTGTATATTTAGGAAAAAGAAGCCGAATGTTCTTGTTTACTACAAAGATTGTGGAAAAATTTAGACAGACAAAAACTAGTTTTTATATTATTAGTTTTATGGTTGCTCTTTTCATTTTTTTATAATGTAAAAATGTTTATATATAACATAATTCGGAAAAATGAAAACTATATACTACTATTTCTATTTGATTTTTTATATTTACGATACTATTATAAAATTATCCACTAAAACATATATTTTATGTTTCCAAAAATCTTACGGTTGTTATTTATATATTTCTATTTATATATTTATTTATATATTTCAATATAAAATACGAAAAGTTGGTTTAAAAAATTAAATAATTTTCTATTGAGATTTAACTGAATAACTAAATTTACGCTCAAAACGCCAGCTCCCGGTACAATTCCGCTGCGAAATGCACCTGCACAGAAAATGTTAATAAAATATTTATGAAAAGGGATTGAACTTAATGATAACCAATCTTTCAATATTCTGAAAAATCAGATTTTGAGTTGGTTTCACCAAAGTTGTTTAACGGCTAACCAGGATTAATCTCTGTTTAAACGAAGAATTGCATCGCACCATTGGTTAGCGCCATGGGTTAATCGCGGTTAGACTTTAAACGACTTCTGTGAGACCGGCCTTAAGTGTATTAGGTGTCAAAATGGTTTTGTAAATTGAAAATTATCTTCTACAGATCCTTCAATACACTAACAGTTCGAATGTACTTAAGATGAATGATTTCCGAATGGTTAGAGCGCTGATCATCGGTACTGGAGTTTTTGGGTTTGAATCCCACTGCTTTAAGCAGGAAGTCCCGGTATCATTAGCCCTAGTGTTGTAAAGCAGTAGACCGTACCGCTCCAAACCAAATCTCGACTCGACTTTAAACAATATTCTAAATTAGAGCCTTTTTCACTTTTTTTGATACAGAAATTCTGATATAAAGAATATCGATACCCGTTCTTTCAATCCAATTTCATCGTTGAAGTGGAAGATTGAAATTTGAGTAATCGGTATCGATCCGTCATGAACTGACATTCGAAATTAATTTCGATCAGTTATTTTGAATTAAACCTCGTTTAAATACCCATTTTATGATTCTAATACCGAGAAATGTATGTATTCGAAATTATGCGCGCGTTTACCTACGATTTGTGCACGGAGTGTAAAGCCCTAAATCTGGAATCCAACCCATCTGCTTCTGGAATTCCCCGTTCCCGCGTGATGGATGTTCTTGCCGAATATTCCAGACTGAAGGTAGGGTTTTATTCCACATCCGCCCCCTTTCCCCTTTTATCGAAGCGTGTTCTTTTACAATAATTTATTTAAAGTCCCTTCCGTCTCATGCAGCTTCGAAAATTCTCTCCTCCTTGACAAATGGTTCCGTCAAGACGGGCTATTTCGCAGACGAAAGAACAAGGGAAACGTCTCCTCACCCCTCTCTTCGAAATCGATTCACATATTCGATTTCTGTTTCGGATTGCCGGGCCTTGCTCCTGTCAAAATAATCTAAATGCTCGCATTTGTTTACGTCGGTATCACTTACGCGGGCAGCTTTGCCGTCCCCGTGGCAACGACGTCGCCGCGCTCTTCGTGTTTAAATGGTGATATAATTTATATATTTTTTTATTTAAATACTGTGGCAACACAGATTTTGTTCCCTTAAAGTCAATTTTCTTTTTTGTTTAACTTTATTTTACTTAATGAATTTAATCCACTCGTTTATCTGAACCGCATAGGAGGTTTCATAGAGGTAATGTCAGGTGATGTAGTGTAGGTGTAGACGGACAACGGCTCCCTAGGTACATGTGGCTCTTTGTATAGGTGTTTGCGGCTTTTTATTCTTCTAATTTTAAACATTGTATCGATAATCTTTTTAATCCAGAAGTTCACGTATGTGATGTTTTTTTTTAGTTTTATTTTTATTTTAGATTTTGAACAGTTGGGGTTAAGAAAATAGGTTCATAGCTGATGTCACTAATCCCCTATATATTAATACCTAAGGTATCTGGAACGATGGTCGAATGGTAGAGTGCTACTCTTTGATACCGGAGTTTGTGGGTTCGAATCCCGCTACTGACATCGATGTTCGGAATTGTCTTTAAGCTGTAGGTCCCGGTGTCATTATTCCTCGTGAGCAAAATAGTAGACTGTAGTGCTGCAAACAAAAACCAAAAACCAATTTTCTGATTGTTTAGGGTGCTGGCCTTCGGAACCGGAGTTCGTGGGTTCGAATCCCACGGAGGTATGGATGTTCGTAGCCGTTCGGATTCGGCTTTAAGCTGTAGGTCATGGTGTCATTAGCCGTCGTGTTGCAGAAAGTAGACCGTAGCACTCCAAACAAATCAAACCTAAGTTATCTGTCCGTCTGTCTTCGAATTTATGAAGCGGTTGTACCTGGAACGGATAGAGGCATCCATATTGGATACTTGATGTTAGGTTTAGCAAAACTTGAAATCCACCCCTTCCCCCCTTTTCTAGCATCTAATACCATTATTTCAAGCCCTATTTCCCCGGTTAAGGGCAGCCGATTAAATTCATCAATTTATTACATAGTAAATAGGTAAAAACATTTTTTTCTAGCATTATGACGTCATTCCTTAAACCGTCTCATTGAATCATTTCTTATTTTAAATTATTTAAATATCGTCTGCATTGTTTTCATACGTTTTATCACGGAAGTTAGATATGACGTCAATAATTTTCTTTTATATTTGGCTTAAATAATAGGTTAGGTACATATGTAATCATCGATTATTTTTTGTTGCAATGACAATTCTATCAAAGTGCCTGAGAAAAAAAAAATTCTAAAAAAAAAAGGGAATTCCAAAATATTTATCTGCTCTCGTAGTTTGGCTTGCATATAAAAGGAATGGCGCTAGAAATAAAATTTGCATGTTTGTAAAGACTTGCATGTTTGTTAAAAATGCATGTTTGTAAAGAGACAATCCTGGTTTGTAAGAGAAAATCCTTATTATTTATCTGCTCTCGTAGTTTGGCTTGCATACAAAAGGAATGGCGGAAGAAATAAAACTTGCATGTTTGTAAAGAGAAAATCTTTATTATTTATCTGCTCTCGTAGTTTGGCTTGCATACAAAAGGAATGGCGGAAGAAATAAAACTTGCATGTTTGTTAAAAATGCATGTTTGTAAAGAGAAAATCCTGGTTTGTAAGAGAAAATCCTTATTATTTATCTGCTCTCGTAGTTTGGCTTGCATACAAAAGGAATGGCGGAAGAAATAAAACTTGCATGTTTGTAAAAAATGCATGTTTGTAAAGAGAAAATCTTTATTATTTATCTGCTCTCGTAGTTTGGCTTGCATACAAAAGGAATGGCGGAAGAAATAAACTTGCATGTTTGTAAAGACTTGCATGTTTGTAAAAAGTGCATGTTTGTAAAGAGAAAATCCTGGTTTGTAAGAGAAAATCCTTATTATTTATCTGCTCTCGTAGTTTGGCTTGCATACAAAAGGAATGGCTTAAGAAATAAAACTTGCATGTTTGTAAAAAATGCATGTTTGTAAAGAGAAAATCCTGGATGATAGTAGAAAAAGAAAAAAGTAAAGGAAGAAGAAACCGACTTGGGGTAACGGAGAGTTTTAAGTAATCGGGGTTCTACTGTAATTTTTCTTTTTACAAGAAAAAAAAAATCTCAATTGCTATTAATTGCCGCCACATGGCAGTACTCGCGCTTTTATTCGGCTAACAGCGTTGGCTTGAGAAACGAAACTAACTTTGAACCTTGAGGAAAATGGGCAAAAAGTAATTCTGATGACACCATCTTGGAATTAAAGAAAAGTGTAATTTAAAGGGCGTGCAAAGGAGTTGTGTGGTGTTCCCATCGGAATTTTTTTCCCGTACGCTATAAAAGATAAGCTCTGCCCCTTTTCCGTGCCTTTTTGTCTATTCTATTTATTCCTCTTTAACTTTTTGACATTGTGTGATATCGTGTCACTGAGCCTTTCCCGTGATACTCTATCTCCCTTGACGCCAATTGATACCTTCTGCGATAGATAGGAGGTAAGGCGAAATAAAAAAGGAGGTTGAATAAAGCCTCCTGTCACAGTGGAGAGTGGAGAAGGTGTCAGGCGGCTCTCTCTGGCAGCTCTCGATGCATTGATCCTGCGCGACAGGGCGTAAAGCCCTAGTTTGATTCCTATTGCTCTTTTTTTGCTCTCTTAAAATAAAGCCTTTGAGGGAACCTTCATTAATGAACGTAATTTTGCAAAGGTGTAAAATGAAACCCGAGTTGTATGCTCACCTTCGAATTTCGATGGATTCAAGGAAACTCATTGAGGCTGTTTATAGTTGTATTAATCTTTAAGAAATGATATTTAACCCCTTGAGGACCAGCATGTAAATGCTATACGAGTCGACCTTTTGAAAACCGTTGCCGTTTACGCCATCTAGTAATTACATCTAGTATTTAAAAATTAAAATAAAAAGTTCAAATCTTCTATTACGCATACGCGACGCTGGTCTCTCAATATCAACCATATATCATCGCGTAGAAGCGACGCTGAACTGATAAGAGTGAAATCGCTACGTCGCGTATACGAGACATTGGTCGCGAACGGGTTAATTATAATATAAAGACAAGTTTGCTCAGAAAAATAGCAAACTTTTGATATAACACCTGTATTGATAATTTTACTTTACTACTGCCATAACCATTCATGAACACGGGAGAACTTTGGACGGCATGAGCCTGGAACTCGCAACTCGCTGGTTATAAGATCGATTCCATAATCGATTGACCTATTGCGGTTTCCGATAGACAACTTTAAAGTAGTCTCTACTTATTCCTGTACTATTTGACGGGCTATTTCAAAGTTTTGTTCCTATATAATAATAGCCTAAGTTATCTCTCCGTCTGTCCTCGAATTTATGAAGCGTTTGGACCTGGAATGGATACGGGCATCCATATTGGATTCTTGATGAGTTAGGGTTAGCAAAATTCAAAGGGAGTTCGAAAATCTTCGAAATCCCCCCTTTTAAATTGCTTAATACCATTATATCAACCCCTATTATTAACCCCGGTTGAGAGCAGACGATGAAATTCATCAAATTACCACATACGTAGATGAAAATAAGATATTTTTTCTAGCATTATGACGTCATTTCTTTAACCATCTCATTGAATCATTTCTTATTTTAAATTATTTAAATATCGGCTGCATTATTTTCATACGTTTTATCGCTGGACTTACATATTACGTAAATAAATTTCTTTTATATTTGCTTAAATAATAATTATGTACATATGTGATAGTTTTAAATTTAATCGTCGATTATCTTTTGTTGCAATGAAAATTTTATCACCGGTATTAACAGCAAATTCTTTTCATAAAATCTATGAGTCTATTTCACAGACTAATAAATATCTAGCATTTAAGTTATATATCTTTGAAAATTAAGAAGTTTGAGTATTTGTGTTTTATACATAACCACACGGTTTGCAATCGATTCGCTCAATTTTGGACATCATTCATATATACCGCCTAATAATCCCTGTCAATATTCAAACCTCTGCAGTCCATCCTATCACGTAATATGACAAGATAAATTAAAGTTGGCAACTAACATGCGGTCAGTAAAGATAAACAAATTATTGAGTTTGTACCAGATAATTCTCAGCCAAAAAACAAACCATTTTTTACCTCCCTCATAGGGTACTTTACAATTCTGAAAAATTAAAAATTTTACTAACCCCGTCATATGACGGGCTATATGCTATTTTCATAGGCTTCACAAGAACTCTTATTACAAACTCTGACGATGGCATCACTAAAATAATCTATGCGTATTTCTATATATTTAATAAAATAGATTGTAATTATATAAAAAATCTAAATTTAACACTAGATTTACGGACCGAGTCAATTTGACTCATTAAAAATTCGATCACGTTATATAAAACTTTAATATCACTTTTCAAAAACATACGTTGGTTTTTAGTTTTAAGTAATAAAATGTATGTAAACTTTCATTCCTCTTCCCCGCAGACCCCTTCATTTCGCATTATCAAATGGGGTATACCTATTTTCACGGACGTGAGCCAATTTGACTCATAGAATGTATATGAAAATAAATATAGTAATAAATTAGTATAAAGTAAATATAAAGTATAGTATAAAGTAAATATAAAGTGCAGTATAAAGTAAATATAAAGTATAGTATAAAGTAAATATAAAGTATAGTATAAAGTAAATATAAAGTATAGTATAAAGTATATATAAAGTATAGTATAAAGTATATATAAAGTATAGTATAAAGTATATATAAAGTATAGTATAAAGTATATATAAAGTACAGTATAAAGTATATATAAAGTACAGTATAAAGTATATAAATTACAGTATAAAGTAAATATAAAGTATAGTATAAAGTAAATATAAAGTACAGTATAAAGTAAATATAAAGTATAGTATAAAGTAAATATAAAGTATAGTATAAAGTAAATATAAAGTATAGTATAAAGTAAATACAAAGTATATAAAGTATAGTATAAAGTAAATACAAAGTATATATATAAATAAATATATAAGTAAGTATAAAGTATATATAAGTATAAATATATAAAGTATAGTATAAAGTAAATATAAAGTGCAGTATAAAGTAAATATAAAGTATAGTATAAAGTAAATATAAAGTATAGTATAAAGTAAATATAAAGTACAGTATAAAGTAAATATAAAGTATAGTATAAAGTAAATATAAAGTATAGTATAAAGTAAATATAAAGTATAGTATAAAGTAAATATAAAGTATAGTATAAAGTAAATATAAAGTACAGTATAAAGTATATATAAAGTATAGTATAAAGTATATATAAAGTACAGTATAAAGTATATAAATTATAGTATAAAGTAAATATAAAGTATAGTATAAAGTAAATATAAAGTACAGTATAAAGTATATAAATTATAGTATAAAGTAAATATAAAGTACAGTATAAAGTAAATATAAATTATGTATATAGTAAATATAGTAATATTTTAAAGTAATATAGAGAAGTTGAGCACTTCATTCCAATAAAAATTCAGATTTTATATGTAAAAAATGTTTTCCATGATTTTTTTTACAATAAACATTTCATTTAAATCAATTTGGAACTATTTTCTTTGCAAAAAAACTTCAATTTTCTTGTTTGAGTCATATTGGCTCACTTCAGTAAAAATAGGTATAGGATCAACATCCGTAAATCTAGTGTTAATTACTTTTCCTTAAAATTCAGTATTTGTTCTCGATTTTTCTTACGTCATACATGGATTTTAAAGAAAACTCATGATTTTACTTTTCCAATAACCTTCTTTTCCATTCCTATTAATTACTTTTTATCGTTATTGCTTTTGATATTAACGTCATTTCCTCTCATCGGGGTGACAAGAGAATTAACTTCTCCGTACCCCGGAGAGAAATCGAAGAAAATAAATCTGGTTGGGTAAAAAAAAAAATTAAAAAAAAGAACTTCGCCCTATCTCCCTTGCAGATTGACGTTAATGAACTGGTGATTGGATAGCTGCGGTGTGTACCCATGTTCCACTCCCCCCGTCTCCCCGGCGTCTGTCATTAGTGTCTAATTGGGCTTTAATTTCGCAAATTAACCAACTTGTCGTGGGTCCACTCTCAAACAAAGAAATGCCTCGGAACAATGCGGTTATCAGGAATTCTGTTACAGTGTGAATAGATGAGGCTAAATTGCGAAGGGTTCGATTGAGGTAGATTAGCTTTGTTTGAACCGATTTGTGGTAGGTGGAATTACGAGGGAGGGGTACGAGGTACTTTGCAGTAGGTATTATTACATAAACTAGCATATAGCCTGTCATATGACGGGATCAGTAAAATTCTACAGTTGGAATAGATTACGCTAAGTTGCGAAGGGTTCGATTGAGGTAGATTAGCTTTGTTTGAACCGATTTGTGGTAGGTGGAATTACGAGATAGATGTACGAGGTATTTCGCGGTAGGTGGAATAACTGTTGCATAAACTAGCATATAGCCAGTCATATGACGGGTCAGTAAAATTTTATAGTCGGAACAGTTGACGCTAAATTGCGAAGCGTTCGATAGAGGTAGATTAGCTTTGTTTGAACTGACTTGTGGTAGGTGGAATTACGAGGTAGATAAACGGGGTATTTTGCGGTAGGTGGAATAACTATTACATAAACTAGCATATAGCTTGTCATATGACGGGATCAGTAAAATTTTACAGTTGGAATAGATGACGCTAAATTGCGAAGCGTTCGATTGAGGTAGATTAGCTTTATTTGAAATGATTTGTGGTAGGTGGAATTACAAAAAGAGCGAGGTACTTTGCGGTAACTAGCATATAGACTGCAATATGACGGGATCAGTAAAATTTTACAGTCGGAATAGATGACGCTAAATTGCGAAGGGTTCGATTGAGGTAGAGTAGTTTTGTTTGAACTGATTTGTGGTAGGTGGAACTACGAGGAAAAGGTACGAGGTACTTTGCGGTAGGTGGAATAACTATTACATAAACTAGCATACAGTCTGTCATATGACGGGATCAGTAAAATTTTACAGTCGGAATAAATGACGCAAAATTGCGAAGAGTTCGATTTAGGTAGAATAGCTTTGTTTCAACCGATTTGTGGTAGGTGGAATTACGAGGTACGGGTACGAGGTATTTTGCGGTAGGTGGAAGAACTATTACATAAACTAGCATATAGCCCGTCTTATGACGGTATCAGTAAAATTGTACAGTCGGAATAGATGACACTAAATTGCGAAGGGTTCGATTGAGGTAGAGTAGCTTTGTTTGAACCGATTTGTGGTAGGTGGAATTACGAGGGAGAGGTACAAGGTACTTTGCATAAACTTCATATAGCCCGTCATATGACGGGTCAGTAAAATTTTACAGTCGGAATAAATTACGCTAAATTGCGAAGCGTTCGATTTAGGTAGATTAGCTTTGTTTGAACTGATTTGTGCTAGGTGGAATTACGAGGTATTTTGCGGTAGGTGGAATAACTATTACATAAACTAGCATATAGCCTGTCATATGACGGGTCAGTAAAATTTTACAGTTGGAATAGATGACGCTAAATTGCGAAGGGTTCGATTGAGGTAGATTAGCTTTGTTTGCACCGATGTGTGGTATGTGGAATAACGAGGTAGAGGTACAAGGTACTTTGCGGTAGGTGGAATAACTATTACATAAACTAGCATATATTGCATGTCATATGACGGGATCAGTAAAATTTTACAGTCGAAATAAATGACGCTAAATTGCGAAGGATTCGATTGAGGTAGAGTAGCTTTGTTTGAACCGATTTGTGGTAGGTGGAATTACGAAGGAGAGGTACGAGGTACTTTGCGGTAGGTGGAATAACGGAATAACTATTACATAAACTAGCATATAGACTGCAATATGACGAGATCAGTAAAATTTTACAGTCGGAATAGATGACGCTAAATTGCGAAGGGTTCGATTGAGGTAGAGTAGTTTTGTTTAAACCGATTTGTGGTAGGTGGAATTACGAAGGAGAGGTACGAGGTACTTTGCGGTAGGTGGAATGATTATTACATAAACTAGCATATAACCTGTCATATGACGGGATCAGTAAAATTTTACAGTCGGAACAGTTGACGCTAAATTGCGAAGCGTTCGATAGAAGTAGATTAGCTTTGTTTGAACTGACTTGTGGTAGGTGGAACTACGAGGGAAAGGTACGAGGTACTTTGCCGTAGATGGAAAAACTGTTACATAAACTAGCATATAGCCCGTCATATGACGGGTTAGTAAAATTTTACAGTCAGAATAGATGAAGTTAAATTGCGAAGGGTTCGATTGAGGTAGAGTAGCTTTGTTTGAACCGATTTGTGGTAGGTGGAATTACGAGGGAGAGGTGCGAGTTACTTTGAGGTAGGTGGAATAAGTATTACATAAACTAGCATATAGCCTGTCATATAACGGGAGCAGTAAAATTTTGCAGTCGGAATAGATGACGCTAAAAAGCGAAGGGTTCGATTGAGGTAGATTAGCTTTGTTTTAACCGATTTGTGGTAGTTGGAATTACGAGGGAGAGGTACAAGGTACTTTGCAGTAGGTGCGGTAGGTACTATAACATAAACTAGCATATAGCCCGTCATATGAAGGGATCAGTAAAATTTTACAGTTGGAACAGATGACGCTAAGTTGCGAAGGGTTCGATTGAGGTAGATTAGTTTTGTTTGAACTGATTTGTGCTAGGTGGAATTACGAGGTATTTTGCGGTAGGTGGAATAACTATTACATAAACTAGCATATAGCCTGTCATATGACTGGATCAGTAAAATTTTACAGTCGGAATAAATGACGCTAAATTGCGAAGGGTTCGATTGAGGTAGAGTAGCTTTGTTTGAACCGATTTGTGGTAGGTGGAATTACAAAGGAGAGGTGCGAGGTACTTTGCGGTAGGTGGAATAACGGAATAACTATTACATAAACTAGCATATAGACTGTCATATGACGGGATCAGTAAAATTTTACAGTCGGAATAGATGACGCTAAATTGCGAAGGGTTCGATTGAGGTAGATTAGCTTTGTTTGAACCGATTTGTGGTAGGTGGAATTACGAGGGAGAGGTACGAGTTACTTTGTGGTAGTTGGAATAACTATTACATAAACTAGCATATAGCCTGTCAAATGACGGGATCAGTTAAATTTTACAGTCGGAATAAATGACGCTAAATTGCGAAGGGTTCGATTGAGGTAGAGTAGCTTTGTTTGAACCGATTTGTGGTAGGTGGAATTACAAAGGAGAGGTGCGAGGTACTTTGCGGTAGGTGGAATAACGGAATAACTATTACATAAACTAGCATATAGACTGCAATATGACGAGATCAGTAAAATTTTACAGTCAGAATAGATGACGCTAAATTGCGAAGGGTACGATTGAGGTAGAGTAGCTTTGTTTAAACCGATTTGTGGTAGGTGGAATTACGAGGTACGGGTACGAGGTATTTTGCGGTAGGTGGAATAACGGAATAACTATTACATAAACTAGCATATAGACTGCAATATGACGAGATCAGTAAAATTTTACAGTCAGAATAGATGACGCTAAATTGCGAAGGGTACGATTGAGGTAGAGTAGATTTGTTTAAACCGATTTGTGGTAGGTGGAATTACGAGGTACGGGTACGAGGTATTTTGCGGTAGGTGGAATAACGGAATAACTATTACATAAACTAGCATATAGACTGCAATATGACGAGATCAGTAAAATTTTACAGTCAGAATAGATGACGCTAAATTGCGAAGGGTACGATTGAGGTAGAGTAGCTTTGTTTAAACCGATTTGTGGTAGGTGGAATTACGAGGTACGGGTACGAGGTACTTTGCGGTAGGTGGAATAACGGAATAACTATTACATAAACTAGCATATAGACTGCAATATGACGAGATCAGTAAAATTTTACAGTCAGAATAGATGACGCTAAATTGCGAAGGGTACGATTGAGGTAGAGTAGCTTTGTTTAAACCGATTTGTGGTAGGTGGAATTACGAGGTACGGGTACGAGGTATTTTGCGGTAGGTGGAAGAACTATTACATAAACCAGCATATAGCCCGTCATATGACGGGATCAGTAAAATTTTTAATTTTTCAGAATTGTAAAGTACCCTATGAGGCTGGTAAAAAAATGGTTTGTTTTTTGGCTAAGAATTATCTGGTACACGTTCAATAGTTTGTTTATCTTTATACTCCTCGAAAGTCTCCCTACACTGTAAGCCGAACGATGGCTGGTTGGTTAGGGTGCTAGCCTTCGGTACCGGAGTACATGGGTTCGAATCCCACTGTGGCATGGATGTTTATAGCCGTTCGGAATCGGCTTTAAGCTGTAGTCCTGGTCTCATTAGCCCTAGTGTTACAAACAGTAGACCGTAGCACTCCAAACCAAACCCAAACCCTACACTGTGAATGCAGTTTAGAATCACGTTGAATCCATTTAGAAAGATAATTCAAAGTTTTGTTAGCTACGTCAAGCTAAACTTAGCGTCTTAGCATTAAACGTTAAGTTCATTCTAATTTTTTTTGCCTCAGTAATGAATAGAAGTAAAGGAATGAAACTATCTTTTCTACTACACCCTGGAGGTAGATAGAATTTGTTGTTCATACCTGTGATAAAATTTTCATTGCAACAAAAAATAATCGATGACTAAATTTAAAATGATCACGTATGTACCTAATCGATATTTTAAACCAAATATAAAAGAAAATTATTTATGTAATATCTCAGT
>CM063497.1:22538695-22543695 GCA_032207245.1 Pardosa pseudoannulata
AAATCAGAAGTATGATTTATTCTTAATGGCTTAGTTAACTGCTCAAAACAACGTACTTTTAATATAAAACACCTTTTTATTATATTTCCACACGCGAACTCTTTAAAAAACAGAAAATATCACACAGAAGAATTTATAGCGTAAATAATATTAATTTCCCAAAAACACAAAAGTTAACTCAGGAGCCATTTTCATTTCGCGTACAAAAGAACAACCATGTTTTTACTAAAAAAAATATCGTTCGTTGCCATTCGCCACTTGCAAAGAAAATAGATGAAATAAAAAAAGATAATATGTGGGTAAAACATCAATTTTAACAGACGATGTGACAATATCTTCCTTTCGATTTATCATAATATAAAATGTTCTCCTTTTAGAATGAATTTTTCAGAGTTCTTAATTAAAGCTCAAGCTTTAAATAGCTAGGTTTTTTAAAATTTTCAATTTCTTAACGGTTGTTAATTTTTAAAAAAAAATTTGTTACATACCTTTTAAAGTTTTGACTTGCCGAATAAAATGGACGATTTATTTCAATTTGAAATAAAACTTTAGTTTTAAATATACATATTTCAAAAGTTACTTTATGGATAATGTAATGTCGAACCTTTTTTAAGAAAACTTTAAAATTCTATAAGTTTTTTAGCCGTATCTGAAACGAGACGCTAAGAATTTAAAGGTTAATAATGCTCTAGGAAAATTTTTCTTCTAAACAGAGCAGAACATTCTATTTTACTGCGAATCAAAAATCCCCTGTTATAATGAATAGCCCTTAGGTGTACTATGCTGGTTAAAAAATTATACACTCGGTTGAAATCGCCAATTCAATTCTCTAACCGTATTTTAGAGGCCAGAAAAATATCGTCTGCTTTTAGACAACGTAAATGGCACATGTGAATAAATATGAATTTATGCTGTAGTTCCAACGGAATATATATTTCTTAACCCGTCGACCATAAATCGCGAAAGAACGTCCTCCTGTCTCTGTGACCTTCAAGAATGTTCTTTTTCCCCTTTCGCCAGACAACTGATGCGGAAGGATTAGTGCTTCGTCAAACACCCGGAATGAATGGACGTTCCTTCGGTCTGGCAGATCGTGAAACAAAAGTTCCCCATGCATATACGCTGCACGAGTCTCCGAACAGGTGCCTTTCAGTTCGAATAAGTTGGAGGATTGTTTTTCTTCCCTTTGGAACCAGTCGAATGTTCTTTTGTCTTTTTTCTGCGACCTTAAGTAATGATGAGGCTTAGATGTTAATATGAAGGTAGAAGAGGAACTCTACAAAATACCTGAAATGTATGTGAGAGTATAAATCGACGCCATCTATGAATTTGGGGACAAAATTTAATCGCCAAACCTGGCTTCTTGTCGGTGAATTAAATGCAGTGTAAAAAATGCTGAGTTGCAAAAGCTATAAATTTCTAAACATCTGCTAAACTCAAAACTTTCTTTTATATCATACATTTACTTTTTAGTTCTGTAATATTCTAAAGAGACCATAAAAGCTCTAAAATATTCTTAATTTGCCATTTATCTTAGCTAAATTGTGACCTAGAATATGAATATTCCTTTGCCAGTTAAAATGAGGTTCGGAAACTGATAACATTAACCGATGTAACGATCCCATAAAGCGATCATTTTAACATACAAATGAATACAGAAAATCGGGACCAAGTGATTTCGATAACAATAAGCGATTGATAATATTAACCACGATCACATTAAGCGGAGTGCACTCTATTTAACTTTTTTCCATTTGCCCGATTAGGGATATTTTAGGAATAATAATTTTGATATGTTACATATATATTTATATGACAATATGCCTTTTGGTCATGCCTCGTTTAAACAAAGTATAAACGTTGCCATATTGTTTTTGTAAAGAAACCTCATCTTCAATTTTATTAACATTAAGTTATTATTCTCTGAATTCTTTCTAATACTGGAATAAATTTAATTTTCTCTCATTAAATAACACATCTGTTTTCTGTTAAAAAAAATTGTTCCTACACAAATATACATACTACAAAATAAACTTTTTTTAAATACATATTTAGATAAGCATATCAATTCATAAATAATCATTACGCTCTATACATATCCCGTCAACGTTGAAATCAATTATCTTGTGAAAAAAAAATATATATATATTTTTTATTTTGTCGATAAGAGGTTACATTTTCACCAGTTAATGTATTTTTCAACCGGAAATGTTTAATTTTCTCTCTAGGTTAAGCCTAATATTTCGGTATCAATTTAAAAAAAATTATTGACTTTATCCAATTACCAATTTTATTAGTTAATCAGAGCATTTATTATGGAATTTTTTTTCTGCTATCAGCTTATTGTGCTATCTTTTTTTTTTAATCTCAACAATGAAGTGAACATTTGTCAAATGATTAATTCGTTTAATTACTTGTTTAAGTCGAATAATTTTCCCGTTGAAACGACGTAATTTATAAAATGTCATTTGGCATCACTTACGGATTTTGACTCTGGGAGTAATTGAGTCAGTAGTAAGACTCGCCGCTCTCGCCCAGTAAATACTTCACGGATGGGCGAGCTTTGATTGGTTCCCTTTGAAAGCGTTCTGTTGTTCTATTAATAGATAGAATCCCCTTTGTTCTTGACCGGGCCTGGAAACCCCCTTTTTATGATATTTCCCGCTATCTCTCCAGTTCATCAGCTACGCGATGCGTATCAATTGCTTTTGGAGTTGAGTTGGTGTGCATTGTATTTTCATCGCTGGTCAAAGCTGATTTTTTTTAAAGGATGAAATGACAACAAGCTGATTACGTATCTCTTATAAATCTTTCCGTAAAGCTCAATGTTTAAGGGAACGTAGTACCTTTCGAGATTTAAATCTTTATTATAAGATCCTTTTCTCGAGTCCTCTTAAAACATAGTGTTTTTCTCTTTTTAGAATAAGTTTTGTTTTTTAATAACTTTGTAGGTTTGAAAAATTAATTTTGCCATTTCAAGTAGAATACTTTTTTCACACTGTCATGGCCGTTGAAGTTATTTCAACTTCAAGTATGCATACTAATTTTTAAGTCTAGTGATATATACACTGTGTACCAATAAGTATTTGGACACCTGTGATAGAAAAGAAAAACTAACTTTATCCAAAATCAATAGTTGGTAGAGCTTCCACGAGAGGCAATTACAGCGTGAACCCTCAGGGGTATACTTTCCAAAAGTCTTTGTATTACAGCTAGTGGTATTGTCTTCCACTCGGCTTGGAGTAGACATACAAGTTCCTTCACCGATTTTGGATGGGTAGTGCACCCCTTGATTCGGCGATCCAACTCGTCCCAGATGTTCTCGATAGGGTTCAGGTCTGGGCTCTGGGCGGCCAGTCCATTCGATGAACTCCATTGGCACCATACCAAGCCTTGGTTAACCTCGAAACATGACAACGGGCATTGTCGTCCTGAAAGTAACAGGGTTCCAACCCGTAAAACTGCCACAACGTAGGAAGCACATTGTCATCCAAAATAGTGCAGGAGGCATCGGCGTTGAGCTTACCATGAATGGGGACCAAGGGTCCCAGTCATACCAGGAGAAACACCCCCAGACCATAATTCCACCTCCGCCGAACTGGACTGTTGCTCAATGCATTCTGGCAGGAGACGTTCTCCAGGCAGACGCCAGACCCTGCCATTCGAATGGTAAAGGATCAACCTTGATTCGTCGCTCAAAGAATCCGTTTCCACTGATCTAGGTCCAATTTTGATGCCCTTTGCACCACATTAGCCGAGCAGCGCGGTTGGACTTTGTGATCAAAGGCTTATGGGCAGCAACACGACCATGAAAACCAAGCAGATGTGTTTCTTTACGGATGGTAATCATTGAAACAGTACTCCCGGAAACTCCTCGCTGGTGAGGGCCATCAGTTGGGTGCGGTTCTTCCGAAATTCTCCGGACAGCATTCGTCGGTCTCTGTCTCCCAGCTTCGTTGGTCTGCCGACTCCGGGCACATTCCGACAACACCGCTCACCTTCCACTTCTTGATCACATAGGCCTCTGTCGATTTTGGGTACTTCAGATCGCTAGATATGTCCGTTAAGGATCGGCCACATTTGTGATACCCGATAATTATACCTTTCTCGAAATCAGAGAGCTCCGAACTGCGCGGCATCTTGCATGCGACTGATGCCGATGCTGTTTCCTACACGATGTATACCGGCGGAGGCCGTGAAGTTTCTCAGGACCGCAGATATCGCCGTTTGCATAGATGTCCAAATATTTATTGGTAGACAGTGTGTGTATATATATATATATATATATATATATATATATACACACACACACACTTATACACACACACATATATATATCATTACTATATATTTGTCTCTATAGTATGTACTTATATACAGTGTTAACAAACTTAGATGTTCGTAGATTAACATGTCGTAGACTTTCCTGGAGTCTTAATTTAACCTTAATACTCTCTAACAATATCCATCTAAGCTGTGAGTCATACATTTAATGACCTTCATAATAACACATTTCGAACGTCTCGAGAGAATTCGTGTTACTAATACCTGCCGATCATTTTTCCAAAACCACTTTTTTTTTTTTTACCTCCACCTCTCTCTATTGATATTACAAATGGTTTGGATTATTATTTTGTGCCGAAGTATTATTAAGGAATAACTTAAAAATAAAAGAAATCATTAGTAATTGCATATCCAATCCTCTCCTGTCGTTTATTATTTCACGGCAAAAAAGAAGACAGACTTAATTTTGGGCTTGAGTACAAAATTGCTTTCTTTCATACCTTTTAGAACGCTTAGAAGTCACGCTGAGGTAATGACTTTAGTTGTTAGTTTATATAAAGAGACAGAAATTGTTAAATAATAAAAAAGAGACAACTGGTACAGGATTCGTGAACTCTAAAACTTCCATTATGACGTCTAGAAAAAAAGAACTGTATTGATATCGTCTAGATTTATTTTTCGACAGTTAACGTACGGCTAGAGCCCGTTGAATGCCC
>CM063497.1:22551195-22568695 GCA_032207245.1 Pardosa pseudoannulata
ACGATGCCCGTACAGCGTACGGGCAAACTAGTCGAAGCCAATTTTAGGTAGCACTTACACTGTACGGGCAAACCGCATAAGGGAGTTAAAGAACAAAAAGAAAATAAAGTAAGCAAAGATTTTGAAATGAGAAAATACACAAAAATTGAAAAATAAATTTAAAATTACACTTATCTGTGTTTTAATCGTTTCAAAACAACAGTACTAATGGCAGTGGATTGTCTAATCTTCTAATAAAGACAATTCTACGTAAACCGAAGTAATCTTAATTGCCAAATATAGCATATATTGCTTAATTTTATGAAAAAGTTATTTTTACATAAGGTTACCAAAATTGAAACATGTTAGCATATAAGTAAAAATATCATTGGCCCCATGGTTTAGCTCCTTAATTATTAAACCGTGCTCCACGGCAGTAATCTAGGCAAGTTAGTGTAAAATTGTGAAATTAATTAAGACAGTGTACTGTTAATTAATATTTAAAATGTAAGTTCTTTTTTCTCGTCACTTTCGAAACGTGCTAAGAGCTATTTGCACAATGGTGTTTGTTACGCCAAATGCTATGAGCCAAGCGCTTTCCTTGGCGAGTTTTTGGCGACGAGTATGTGTTCAACGCCAAAGTTTCTGAGTATTTTTAAAGTTTTGATCTATGTAGTCGCCTTACGGCAAGCGGGTGTCCAGCCCCTCTAACAAAGGAAGAAAGATTTTTAAATGTTAAGAAGTTTTATTAGTTTTCTTTGAAGACGTGTGAATAATGTAAAAATTACAGTCCACTTCATAGTTATCAGAGTTTTTTTAGGGTACTGTTAAATCTACTGAGAACAAAAGTTGCAAAATGAAAATATCACCCTGGACTTGATTCTTTATAAAAACCACAAAATGACGATGTTGAAATATTTTTTTATCGATTAATCGACAGTTGGTTATAGTATCTTTAACCAAAAAAGGCTGAGAAACACTGTAATAGACCTTTGAAATTTTAGTAGTAAGATTGGCAGTTTTTTTGGTGTATATTTCAAGTGACGGTTAATGAAAGATATAGCCTGACTTTCAGTTCGCATATCTTTTTGTTGTTCATTCCAAAACTTTTGTAATAGACGTTGGAATATAGAAGAAAATTGACAGGATATTATTCTTGAGGAATTATTAAGAAACAACGAAATGAAAAGAATATGTAAGCAATTCTGCTCATAAATATAATTCGGTTTCGTTTCAATTCTTGAAAGTATTATCTTTTGACGCAATTACCTAGTTAATTCCTTCTTATATTTTATAATTGATTTTTTTTTTTGTTTTTATTGAATATTTTATTAGATGTGCCGCAAATAACTTAAATATTTTTAGTGTGCTGTCAACTAAAACAATTTTAGAAACATTTTTATAGATGTCAAAATTGAAATTTAGTGAGAAGTTGGCATTATTTTGGCGACAGCTTTTTCAAATGACGCCAAATAAATGTCATAGCGTGATATTTAGTTTATACTACCTTTTGTTGTTCATTCATAAGCTATTGTAAGGAACATCTTTACGTTGGAATATCGAAGAAAATCGACTAGAGATTACTCCTGATTTTTATTCTATGGAACAGCGAAATAAACAGAATATGTAAGTAATTCTACTCATAAATCTAATTCTGTTTCGCTTTCCGGTCTCGATTCCTAAAAAGTATTATCTTTTGGTGCATAAATCTTTTTTTAAACTATACTAACGCCAGATAAAAGAACGAAAATCTCAGTTCTTTATAAACTACTTCTGTCGTACATTAATTCTTTTTTATTCTTCCGGGAATTGAACTTGATACAAACATTACTCTTAAAACTCTCCGATTCAGGAGAGAGAAGCAGAAAAAAGAATGTTATGAAGATGCAGCGAGTGGAAGATATCCAGAAGGTTTGATAAAAGACGAAATATTCTAGAAGTGAATCGTTCCTTTTGTGTTTACTCCAGTGTTATTTGCTTCCGAGTTGTGCAAGCTTTTGAATAATAATACAGTTTACCCAAGGGATTTGCATTTACTATTTTTTTCTTTCTTTTTTTTTTTTACACGGCTTATGAAAATAAATTTGCTTCTTATATTTTTAACAGAAGAATAAAAAAATGTCGTCTGCTCTAGAATACAAACACTATGATTGTATTATGGAGGCAGTAATTGAAAGATCGGATTTTATAAACATGCTTATGCAAATTACTCAACATTACATTATAAATCTGCTGACTCCTCTGTAATATTAATATTTAGAGCTTGAAAATTTCGACTTTTGTCAGTATTGTGATTGATACTGAATCAGTAATAATAAGAAATATTTTGTTCTTCACTTGATTCAATAATAAAAATTGATTTTATGCTTCATTTGTGATTGATTAACCGCTTAATAAATAATTTAGAGCTTGAAAATTTCGATTTTTTTTTCAATATTTGGTTAAACAGGGTTTAACCTCTGGTTGGCAATGAATCAGTAATAGCAAGAAATATTTTAAACTTTCTCACTTGGTCTAATAATAAAAATAGATTTTATGCTCTCATGTGATTAATTAGCTGCTCAAGGAATAATTTAGAGCGTAATATAACTTAATTATAAAGAATTTAGATATATTGAATTGAAAATTCGATATATATTTAATAATCGAGTTATAAATCGAATTATTATCGAGTTAGCTTAAATAATTTTCGATTTTATTTCACATGCTTAAATAGATGTAATTGGATGCATATGTTTAAACACGTTATACCATGACGGTATTTTCTTGTATTGTAATAACCGGATGAAATGTTGGGATCTCATTTATTAAACGCGGAAAATCATTCATAAAACATTCTTTTATACCGTTAATGACTTGAAATTTCTTTCTAGATTTATTGAATTGCACGGTCAGCCATTATGTCACGAATACTCTTAACAATTCTGTTAGTTCTGTTAAATATCACAGAATACAAAGAATCTTTAATTCCGGAACTTGAGTGCAAAGGGGAAAAAAAAGGGGAATTTTAGATGCCGATTTATAACTTATTTTACGCTCTGATTTACCATGGAATAATTTTTCCTATTTCTGAAAGGAAAAGACTTTTCACTGCAACCGTCTTTTCAACTTCATGACAATTCCGTTGAATGAGTTCATAAACCAAATCATAAGCACACAATGGCAGGAAGGAGAAAACTAGACAAATACTTTTTGAGTCTGCACCTCTTGTATTTTTCAGCAGTTTATTAATTCTCTTATATTTACGATGGACTTATCTTTGCAAATGATTCAGCTTTATTCTTTATGGTTGCGGAGAAGAAAGGAAAAAAACGTGGAAACGCAAACCATTCGGGGCTTAACCGTCATTCTGAGTTTGAGTACTTCCCAGGAACTAAGTTTAGTTTTTCCATTTTTTGCCCTTTCCCCCCGCTTAGAGAATCGTGCGTAGAAATACTAATGTAGAAAGGAGTGAATTTAAATACCTTCGTTTTCTTTTTTAAATTGATTTTTTTCTGTGGTACAAAAGTGAGAACAGGATTCTTATCGTTCTAACAATTCTTCATTATTGTGAAGAAAAACTCTATTATCGTTTAGTGTTTGTAAATATTCTCTTAGTATATACTAAATTTCAAACAAAGTATTAGCAGTTGCTTAATTAATCTTTACGGTGTTAAACGTCAGCTCACTTTAAATTGTTATATTTTAGTGTTACCGGGATCTATCGTTCATTCAATAAACGTTTGATTCATTTGGTCCCGCATTTATCGTTATAAAACCAGTGTTATTTTCCCGTATTCATCGCTCCCACATTCTTCGTTGAAATACTATTGTAAAAAGGTATAGATTTAAATATTTAAATGTATGTATATGTATATAAATATATAAATGCACGTATGTATATTATATAAATTATATACATGTGTAATATATCAAAATTATTTAAGTTCAATATTTCCTTAAACCTCCTCTCTCCCTTTCTAATTCCTTAAAATATTTTCCCCAGTCTCTAAATGTTTTAATCAAAGGAGCGTTCTCGACTTAAAATTCTTTCGATCCATTTCCCAAAGCTTTCTGTCGTGTAGATGTCAATTTTCTGTCAACAACTTATTGTCTATTCAACACGTTTTCCAGCTGTCGCCGGCAAATAGCTCCAAGTTTTTTGATTTTACTCTTAAATTCGCTGAGTAAGTGGGAAAATTCTTTGTCTTCGCTCTTGGGTGCACCTCTGTTCGAGCAGAGTGATTTTTGTGTCTTTCTCTTGTCTGTCGTTGACTCGTAAAGATGTCCGTTTTAGCAGCTCTAAAATAAAGTTTTAATTAGACTTGTGCCGTTCTCTTCAAGTGGCCCGACTGCATCGTTCGTTATTACTGCTAGCTGGATTAGCTTTCTCCTTGCCCAGTAGCCCGGGCAAGTAAAAATAATAGGGGCTATCATGTGTCCAGCAGTTTTACAATTATTGTATTACATATATATATATATATATATATATATATATACACGCACACACACACACACATATATATATATATATATATATATATATATATATATATATATATACATATATATATACATATATATACACATATATATATATATATATACATATATATATACATATATATATATACATATATATATACATATATATATATATATATATATACATATATATATACATATATATATATATATATACATATATATATATACACACATATATATATATATACATATATATATATACATACATATATATATATATATATATATATATATATATATATATATATATATATATATATATATATATTGCATCTGCTAACAAGATGACCGAATGGGTAAGGCGCTGCCCTTCGGTATCGGAGGTTGTGGGCTCTAGTCCTACTCCTGGTATGGATGTTTGTAGCTGTTCAGAATCGGCTCTAAGGGGTATATTCCTGTCTCATTAGCCCTCATGTAGCATAAGAAAGAAGAAGAGTAGCGCTCCAAACCAAAACCAAACAAAGTAGTTTGTGATTTCAAATAAGCAGAATTTTTTTTTTCTCTATAAGTTGTTTTAAAAATTTGAATCTTCCTTTCTTTATATGTTACGAAAGGCAATAGTAAAAATTCGAAAGAAAATTGCTTATGAAATAATATTGTAGTGAATTAAAACACTTTTGTTGTTGAAACAAAAACTAAAGTTGAAAAAAAAAATCTAGCCTAGTTTGCTTTGAACAGTAGGTCCCGGTCTCATTAGCCGTGGTGTAACAAAATAGTAGACTGTAGTGCTCAAACCAAAACAAAACTAAAGAGATAGATTTTTAATTTTATGACAATAAGCAGACGGTTTTTCTATTAATTCTTTTAAAAATGTTAGTCTTTTTTTATTTATTTACTACGAAAAGTAAAAATAAAGTGCACAGGAAATTCCTCATGGAATAACATTCTATTGAATACAACAGTTTAATTATTGAAATAAAACAAAAGTTGATGAAAAAATTAGCCTAGATTTCTTTTAGCAGTAGGCATTAGCCCTCGTGTAGCAAAATAAATAAATAAATAGACCGTAGTACTGAAACTAAAACCATACTAAACAGACCGGTTTGTATATTTATAACAAGACAATAGATTTGAGGTAAACGGATTTTTTTTTCTATTTTTAAAACGTTTTAAAAAGTTTGTCATTTTTTATATGCTACGAGGGGTAAAAGTAAAAAGGTAAAGAAAATTTCTCAGGGAAATAGCATTGTATTGAATACAACAGTTTAGTTGTTGCAACTAAAACAAAAGTCGGTGAAAAAAAACTCGCCTAATTTGAAATCATGTAAAACGGTTCTTTTACCCATTATCCCCGTAACACACTACCCTTGTCTTCTTTATATACAGACGATTAAAAAAAAAAAACTTGTACAGGTTCAAATACGGACTAAAAAATAAAATAGATCCAGATCAAGGTAAGTTATCAGTGATGTAGAACCGAGTCCTGAATTACAAATATAATCTAATATATTTATGTATACATAAAAAAGAACATTCATTTTATTTTAGTTCACGTTATAATTCCGTTCTCAATGGCCCGGGAAAGCTTTCCTTTCTTTTTATTCGAGTTGTACAGCCTGCGAAATATGCTTGGCGATGAAAAGTTTGAAAGGGAATTTGGATCACTTGGAACTTTACCAGTCGTATCCTTTGTGATGCAAAGGCAAACCGTCACAACGTAATGCATTGTTTGAAAAGTCAAGGTTTAACGGGTTGTCTTTGAACGATTCCCCCGTCGTTATCCTGTTAACCGAGATAAAGAGTTATATAAATGAAAAAAACAACTGTTCTCAGGATCTCGTGAAAGGCTCCGGTTAATTTATTCGTTTTATTATTTAAGACACTGAATATGTATGGTACGGATGCAAGTTTAGTTGATATTATTTCCCTTCGTTTTGCATTATTAACTGCCATGGAGTCTGTGTTAGGCATAGGATTTTCATGCGCAAAATTGTGATCGAGTATGGAAAAAAATTTACATGAACTGTCATGAAGTGTGTGTTAGGCTTAGGATTTTTACGGGCAAAATTGTGATCGAATATGTGAAAACATTTACATTATTAACTGTCATGAAGTCTGTGTTAGTTTAGGAATTTTACGGACACAAATGTGATCGAATATGGGAAAAAATTTACATTATTAATTGTCATAAAGTTTGTGTTAGGCTTAGTATTTTTACGGGCAAAATTGAGATGGAATATGGGAAGCAATTTACATTATCTATCATGAAGTCTGTGTTAGGCTTAAGATTTCTAAGGGCAAAATTGTGATCAAATATGGGGAAAAAATTACATTATTAACTGCTACAGTGTTTGTGTTAGGCTTAGGATTTCCACGAGCAAAAATATGATCAAATATGGGAAAACATTTACATTATTAACTGTCATGAAGCTTGTATTAGGCTTAGGAGTTGGACAGGCAAAAATGTGACATATGGAGGAAAAATATGTGACAAACGTGTTAACAAAAGACGTGAATTTCAGAATTTTAATGCTGAAACGTACATTTTCTGAATAATACTATTAATAAAAGGAATTAAACTTCCGATGTTCGACATTTCAATATTCTGAAGCGACAGTTTTTGCCTATTTGTCAAAGTTCTTTCATAATTTTAAAATATTTCTACAGATGTTTAAAGATGTTTATATTTTTATGCAAATCTAATGCAAATATCAAGGCAAGTAGTATAAATTTTTAAATATATTTAAAAATGTAAAAAAATATTCACTAAAATATGGAGGAATATGACAGTTTAACGGAAATAGGCAAATTGGCCCAAAATGTGAGGCTGTGTAGGCTTAAAAAAACAATTTTTTAATCATTTCTGTATGTCTATGAATATTATGAAGGTTTCATATGAAATTAAGCTCCTCATAAATTAAAAAATATATATATATATATATATATTGGATGCCGTTAAAAATCCTAACTTTTAATTATTAACTAAGATAATGAAACTAAATTTATAGTTGAAAAGAATATTACACTTAAAAAATTATTTGACTAAAAGGTTTTTTTTTAAATATTCATGTATGTATGAAAGGTTTTTTTTTAATATTCATGTATTTTATGAATATTGTAATGCATTGTTTTCAATTTTGACCCCTCTCTTTGTGTTTTTTACATCACATTTTAAGACTACCTTTTACTCGAATGTATGTATATATATATATATATATATATATATATATATATATATATATATATATATCACTCTCGGTTTATCATTCTATTTTTCCGGTAATTATTTTGAAGGAACCCTAGCGAATATTCTCTAATGTGCTCTGGTAGAAATCCTTCCGTTTTCATTTCTAAAAATAGAGTTCTATCGCGTGGGTTACATCACCCACATGACTTTAAGGAATATGTGGTAGGTCGGCACAAATGACTATTTAAGAAAAAGTTCCATCACAGTTTTTCAGGGAGTTTCATATAGAGTTTCGTATACGGTTTCATGATGATGCTTTGATATGTCGATGAATAAACGAAGTTAAATTGAATTCTCGAGTGTCTTGATTGAGTTCTCACCGCGAGGTTTCACGATTGCAGGGCGGTGACAACCGCCCGAGACCCCACTTCGTAATGAGGCAAATATATATATATATATATATATATATATATATATATATATATATATATATATATAGGGGCTACTGCATTTAAGACATTCCACAAATGCTTAATTCTCAAACTGCTCTTTTGTTCGATAGTTAATTTCTTTGTGAGAGATAACATTGAAATTGCTTAAATAACGGCTGAATATTTTGTTAAATAAATAACTCTAAATCCGATTTTTTTTTACCATGTTAACTGTAGCAACTATCGCCACTACTTTCAATTCCTAATAGTCTGCATTTATATATGTTTTGCATGTATTTCGAATACTTTTCTTAAAGAGAACAAATCAATCGATTTGCTTTGAATATCGCATTTAAATAAAGCTTTAAATCGATCCTTGAAATTCCCAATCGAATACCAAATTCTTGTTCTGCAAGAAGAAGCTCGCAGAATTCTTTTAGTGTATTGATTTATCGAACTTCGGACACTTTTTTTTTTTGTCCTTGACTAAATTTTAAATTTATCGAAAATCGCGTCTACTTTATTTTCATATTGTCTGCTTCGTTTGCTTTCCTTTCACATCGTCTCGCCTTGCTTCTTTATTTAATTTACGAAACCTCCCACTGTAGTGAATCTCCATTTATTGCAAGTAGAAATCGTAAAACTACTCCCTTCCACCTTCCTCCACTTTTTTTTTATTATTTATTTTGTGCAGCTATATTTATATGTTAATGTGTTTGCTGGTGTTCCTATAGCAACGCCGTCGTCTGCAGTGTAACAGGTTTGTTACTCGGACGGAAATTTCGTCTGGTTTTTGCTTCATAAATGTGTCGCATGGGCAGGTTGGGGTCTTAATGTTCGTCAGAGGTGTGTAGATTGAAGAATAAAAATAAAATATCTAATAACTAAGAAAGCTGAACATCGTCGTTCGTTCATTTGCATTTTCTGTTATACGCAGGCAGTGATGTAGTCAGCATTTTTTTTTCGGGGAGGGTTCAGAATTTTAATCCAAAGTGCAGCGAATTTTCAATCTGATAAAAGAATTCCATTACATACTCTTTCATACTCATACAATATACAGAATGTAGATAATTAAACATCCTTACTTTAAAGTTGTCAACAGTTCTGAAAGTTATGGAATGTTTTATAGAATATAATGAAGTGACGGAAATTTGTTTAAGCGAATAATAATAATAATAATAAATAGTTTAACATTTTACCACCAGAGGGCGTTTTTGGATATTCTTGATTCCCAGAGCACAACCAATGTGACTTTTGATTTTGGAGGCATTTGAAAAATCAAGTGATAAACTAAGAACTGTACCTGGTCGAAAGACAGCTTTTCACAACTTGATCTCAGCATTTTAAAGTTGTCAACAGTTGAAAAGGTTATGAAATGTTGTGTAGATCATAATAAAATGACGGAAATTTGTTCAGTATAATAATAATAATAATAAAAAATAGTTTACCACCAGAGGGCGGTTTTGGGATATTCGTGATCCCCAGTGCACAACCAATGCGCCTTTTGGTTTTGGAGGCGTTTGAAATATCAAGTGGTAAACTAAGAACTATACCTGGTCGAAAGACAGCTTTCCACGACATGTTCTCAGCATTTTAAAGTTGTCAACAGTTCAAAAAGTTATGAAATGTTGTGTAAAGCATACTGAAATGACGGAAATTTGTTCAATCTAATAATAATAATAAATAGTTTACCATCAGGGGGCGTTTTTGGATATTTGTGGTCCCCAGAGCACAACCATTATACGCCTTTTGGTTTTGGAGGCCTTTGAAACATCAAGTGATAAACTAAGACTTATACCTGGTCGAAAGACAGCTTTTCACAACTTGATCTAAGCATTATAAAGTTGTCAACAGTTCAAAAAGTTATGAAATGTTGTGTAGAGCATAATGAAATGACGGAAATTTGTTCAATATAATAATAATAAAATAGTTTACCACCAGGAGGCGTTTTTCGATATTCGTGATCCCCAGAGCACAACCAATGCGCCTTTTGGTTTTGGAGGCCTTTGAAACATCAAGTGATAAACTAAGAACTGTACCTGGTCTGAAAGACAGCTTTTCTCGACATGTTTTCAGCATTTTCCCCGAATGCACTGCGGTCGACTGTAGAACATGCTATTTTACGATTACAAATTTTAGCTGAAAATGATGTCTGTCATGCTGAACATGTCTTGTAATGGAATTTTTCAACTTGAGTAATTGTCTGCTAAATGTGTAATACATCAGAAATTGCCCTCTGGTGATGAAATTTTAAAACTTTTATTATTATTACTGACCCAAACAAATTCCCCTCCCTTTGTTATGTTCTACACATTTAAGTTAATTAATCGCATAAATGAGAACATAAAATCAATTTTTATTTTTGAATTAAGTTAAGAAGAAAATATTTTTGCCATTACTGATCCATTACTAACCAGCGGTTAAACCCTGTTTAACTCCTGACAAAAGTTGACAGTTTCAACCTCTAAATTATTAGTATTTCGAGTAGTGTGTAATAATTACTCTCATTTGTTATCAAAAAAGAAATTATTTGTATTTTTTTATGATAGGAGTAACTTTCTTGCTATCCTGGCCTTGTAAGCAGCACTTTAAAATGCGCAAACGAACAGCTTTGGATATCTGTTAAACATTATCACTAGAAGTGCTAGCTCAAGTGTTCTAAAATGTTTTCACTTTTTATTGTTATAATCCCCCCTTTTTTTGTTCGACCTATCTAAATGGATGACCCTAATTACATAGAACTGGTGTATGTATGTCAGAGGCTTTTAGCGAATAAGCACTGCCAGGTGTATCGGTTTCTCCCTTATCCTTGGACACTGATATTTTCCTTTTACAAGTAATGTAAATTAACTGTGACTGTCGCCTTCACTCGATATCCGTACGCGAGTACTTTTGATGTTAGCGTACCTCGAGACGCTCTCAAAAACAGACACTTATGCTAATATGCAGCTTTATCAGGGTATCCGGTTTCGAAGAATTTTTTCTGAACTTGCCTTTTTAAATGAGTGACCTATCAGTAATGAAGGTCAGATTAGTTGTATGTAACCCAGGCACACAGTCCGGAGTTGTTTTTGTTTTCTTTTGCGTGTCGATAGTCATTTGTGTCTTCTGTTAGTTGCCACAAGAAAGAATGCCTTTTAAAAAAATTTTAAAAAATGTCATGTTACTTTTGAGTCATGCACTTTCATTATACATACTGTGTGTAGTATTATTTTTAATTACTTTTATTTAATTTGCAAGCTTTATGTACAAACACATATGTAAGGGAAAAGCAAGCTAATGTAGGTATTTTATAAGAAAAATCTCAGGGGTTTTCAAATCTAAAGTCGAGGGCAAAAACCTTCATGTGTCTCAGAAACATTCGAGATATAATTAATCGAACCCTACTACACCTGGAATTCCGGTCAGACATGGCAGAATTCCGCACTGGTATAACAGCATAAACATAATGAAAATATTTCTTTTTGTAAAGCTTATTCTACCCTTAAATTGAATTATAAATTATAGTTGTTTATTTACTTTTATGTGCGGATTCAAATTTTTATAATGTTTTATGTTGTCCCAGCCACATTTGTAACCCCGTCTATTATATTTATTTGTAAATTACAAAACTATAATTTCAAATTATTATTATTTTTACCTTAATTTTATCTTCCTAATTATATTCATTTTTATTTATTATTTATTTTACTTATGTTTGTAAATTACAAAACTCTTTATTTATGATTAATTTTTACCCTAATTTTATATTTCTAATTTAATTTTTTTATTATTTCTGCCTTTTTATATTTGTAATTTACAAATATAATACATTAATTTTATTTAATATTAATTTATTAATTAAAATTTTAATTAATTTATATTTATTTATTTCATATATGTAAATTACAAAACTCTAATTTTATTTATTATTAATTTTACCTTAATTTTAACCTCTTTATTTTATCCACTTTTATTATTTATTTTACGCTATTATATTTGTAAATTACAAAACTCTAATTTTATTTATTATTAATTTTGCTTAATTTTATATTTCTAATTTTATTCATTTTTATTTATTTCACCTATTATATTTGTAAATTACAAAAACTCTAATTTTATTTATTATTAATTTTACCTTAATTTTTTATATTTCTAATTTTATTTTTTTATTTTCACCTCATTATATTTGTAAATTACAAAACTTTTAATTTTATTATTAATTTTACCTTAATTTTATATTTCTAATTTTATTCATTTTTATTTATTTCACCTATTATATTTGTAAATTACAAAAACTCTAATTTTGTTTATTATTAATTTTACCTTAATTTTGTATTTCTAATTTTATTAATTTTTATTTATTTCTCCTATCATATTTGTAAATCACAAAACTCTAGTTTTATTTATCATTAATTTTACCTTAATTTTATACTTCTGATTTTATTCATTTTTATTCTTTTTATTTCAACTATTATATTTGTAAACTTACAAAAATCTAATTTTATTTATTATTAATTTTACCTTAATTTTGTATTTCTAATTTTATTAATTTTTATTTATTTCTCCTATCATATTTGTAAATTACAAAACTCTAGTTTTATTTATCATTAATTTTACCTTAATTTTATACTTCTGATTTTATTCATTTTTATTCTTTTTATTTCAACTATTATATTTGTAAACTACAAAACTTTATATTTATTATTAATTTTGCCTTAATTTTATATTTCTAATTTTATTCATTTTTATTTATTTCACCTCTTGTATTTGTAAAATACAAAAATTTAATTTTATTTATTATTAATTTTACCTTAATTTTTTATATTTCTAATTTTATTCATTTTTGCTTATTTCACCTCATATATTTGCAAATTACAAAACTTTAATTTTATTTATTATTACTTTTACCTTAATTTTATATTTCTAATTTTATTCATTTTTATTCTTTTTATTTCACCTATTATATTTGTAAATTATAAAACTCTAATATTTTTATTTGTAAGTAACTTTGTGGTACAACTTAAAACAGAAAAAATCTACAGTTCGCAAGGGGAAAAAATACTTTTTCTTTTGAGAATCTGTTTTTAGTATCTTTTCCTCCCCTTTTTTATTAATTCCCTAAACTTGTAATTTTTCCCCCTGGTCATTTATTTCTATATCTCATTACATTACATTCTCTATTTATATGTCTTGTACCACGTCCTTACTTCCATTCATCTCGTCCCTTATAATTACCTGTCACCGACTGACCAAACAGAGATCTTGCCCGAAAAAAAAAATAGAAGAAAAAACCATTAGTTGTTTGTTCTGGGTCTCTGGTCATTCAGGAGGAACTTGCTAGTAGTTACGGACACAGTGAACCGGCTGAGCTGTCCGGACTGAGTTATGGATTATTTGTTGCAATATTTAGGTTTTCTGTCCCGTCTGCGTAACGGAGAGCGAATTTATTATTGTCATTTATTTATTTATTTATTTATCGTCTGTCGATTGCTGTCTTCTGCTATATTTCAAATATCCGTATTTGTAAAACACAAATCTTTTATTATATTTGTTAAGAAAATATTTTCGTTTTGATTTCAGCTGAATATTACGAGGGGTGTTAAGGAATAAGGCTACAAAGTAGAACGTGCTTGAGGTTAATTTTCGACACTGTCCCCATATCGGTTTAGGCGTTTGGAGTTTCGTGGAATGCTCTTGATTAGTTATTTTTGTATAGAAAATACTTAAGTAGAAACGCGTTTTTGTTTAATAATCCTCTATATAATAATAGCTTAAGTTCTCTTCGTTTGTCCTCGAATTTCTGAAGCAGTTGGACCTGGAATGGATAGAGGCGTCCATATTGAATTCTTGATGAGCTAGGGTTAGCAAAATTCAAAGCGAGTAAAGTTTATCATCTTCTAAACTACCGATCCGATTCTAAAATAAATTGATATAAATAGACTTGATATTACAGCGAAAAATACTATCGTCTTTAAAACATTCGAAATTCACCCTTTCCCCCCTTTTCGAGCGTTTAATGCCATTATTTAGAGCCCTATGTTTCCTGGTAAACAGAAGGCGATTAAATTAATCAATTTATCTCATAATAAATAGGTAAAAACATTTTTTCTAGCATTATGACGTCATTCCTTTAACCATCTCATTGAATCATTTCTTATTTTAAATTATTTAAATATCGTCTGCATTATTTTAATACGTTTTATCACTGAACTCAGATATTACTGAAGTAATTTTCTTTTATATTTGGCTTAAATAATAGATTAGGTACATATGTGATCATTTTAAATTGAATCATCGATTATTTTTTGTTGCAATGAAAATTTTATCACCGGTATTAACAACAAATTCTATCTACCTCCAGGGTGTAGTGGAAGTGATAGTTTCATTCCTTTACTTCCATTAATTACTGTAGAATATATATTATTTAAAAAAAAAAAGGGGGGGGAAGAAGTTAACGATAATTTTGACTTAGCTAAGAAAACTTTGAATTACCTTTCTAAATGAATTCAACGTGATTTTAAACTGCATTCACAGTATCCGGAGACTTTAGAGGAGTATGAGGATGATAAACAAATTATTGAGAGTGTACCAGATAATTCTTAGCCAAAAAACAAACCATTTTTTTACCTGCCTCATAGGGTACTTTACAACTCTGGAAAATTAAGAATTTTACTAATCCCGTCATATGACGGGCTACTTGCTAGGTATTTAATAGTTATATCATTACAATGTTATTTTTGAGTAGATATTCTAATAAATAATTAATAATAGTAATTAACGTAATCAACAATATCCTTATATTTTAAACTATACGTTTATTTTTGTATAGAATATACATAAGACGAAACGGGTTTTTGTTTAATAATGATAATAATAATAATAATCTGCAAAATATTTGATACATATTTTTTAAGATGTCCTAAAATTTTACACTTTTTCTTATTTTTTTTTAGGTAAGATGCTGTTTTTCTCAGTTCCAGCCACCGCTTTACCGGAAGGACTTATGGTGATAAAGCAAATACCAAATATGTGTGTGTTTATGTAAGGTATTTTATTCTTAATTAAAAGCTCGTTTAGGTTTTAAATAACAAACAAAATTCAATAGAAATCTTCATTTTGAAGTGGTCGATATGTATGCACGTGATATAAAGTAAAAAATTACCTGTCGATATAAAAACTTAAAATTTTAGTAATATTATCCAAATGCATATTTAATATCATGTTTTCTTTATTAGAATAATCCCAATAAGAGCGCAATCTTGGATTTTAAATTAAAAAAAAAAAAATTCTATCGGATCAAAATGTGAATCTAAACTATTCTCGAATCAACGTAATTATATATACAAAATATCATCAAAATCAGTCCAGCCGTTTAGGAGGAATTCTATTACAAACACACGGGCAGAAGAATTTTATCTATAAAGGTAATTATTTTATATTTATGAATTTTATTGTTTAGGTGCAGTTGTTAAAGTTTTAACAACACCGTTTTCAGCTATGGATTTTTTTTTCTCATAAAGATGAAATTTTATCCGCTTTACTTCGATTTTTTTTTTCGCAAATTTTATTATCCGATAATTTTTTTGCGTTCCATGTGTATACACGTCATCGTTTGATTTCAATTATGCACCATGTGTGTGCCATTTTATTCTGCAGGTAACTAGTTACTTTGTAAAAATATATAATAAATAAATAAAAAAGAAAAAAAATTAAAAATAGAAAAAAATGCAATTTTAATCCAAAAACTTGATTTGAATAAAAAAAGATTGGTATGGTTAAAAAAATAAATATTTTTACTAACGCTGTTATTAATCTGTATATTTAAAATGTTATGATGTAGCGAGTACATACTTTATAGTTTATTGCTCAAAAATATGATTTTTTCCCAGCTTAAAAATATATTTTCTTCATACTGAATAAGAAACCAAATAGGTTTATATTTTATGTATCACCTCCTTGGTTTAAAATATTTATCACATTTTGCATCGTTATGTCGTCATCCATGTATTTTATCCTAGATTTGGTTGTTTTATTCAAGAAAACTTCTTTTCAAATATTTATTCGTATGGCAACAGCGATTTGAGGCGTCAAAAATTCTGTTATATTACTGCTATGTATCTGCCTCAAATCTACATGCATGAGTAAAATGCGTTTGAAAAAATAAATTATTTACATTACAATACTGCTTGGAAGTTCAACTCAACTCAACTCGATAGCAAAATATCGTCTGCGTATATATATTTTGCGGAAAGCGTTCTTTTTCATTTTCTGCTTTAAAATGAAGATAAGTGCTGCATCTCTTTTGCTGCCTAAGACATATTTTGCATCACTTTTAAGCAATTTTGAATAGTTTTTTTTTTTTTTTTAGTTATTATCGTAAATACATGGGCAATTTTCAGCACACGTTTTCTATTTTTATATTAGTTTTCTTAAATTTACTTCATATAACAGTTATTTTTTAGAAACAGAGTGCATAGTGAGAGCAAAGAATGATTTTGTACCATCTTAAAAACACATTTACTTCAACGATATTGAATGAGAAACCAAATAGGTTTATATTTTATGTATCACCTCCTTGGTTTAAAATATTTATTGCATTTTGCATCGTTATGTCGTCATACATGTATTTTATCATAGATTTGGGAATTTTATTCAAGAAAACTTCTTTTCAAATATTTATTTGTATGGCAACAGCGATTTGAGGCGTCAAAAATTCTGTTATATTACTGCTATGTATCTGCCTTAAATCTGCATGCATGAGAAAGATGCGTTTGAAAAAATAAATTATTTACTTTACAATACTGCGTGGAAGTTCAACGCAACTCGATAGCAAAATATCGTCTGTGTATACATTTCGCGCAAAGCGTTCTTTTACGTTTTCTGGTATAAAATGAAGATATGTGCTGCATCTCTTTTGATGCTTAATACATATTTTGCATCACCTTTAAGCAATTTTGAATGGATTTTTTCTTAATTTATATATATATATATATTAATTATATATATGTATTTTTTTTAGTTATTATCTTAAATATATGGGCAATTTTCAGCATGTTTTCTATTTTTATATTAGTTTCCCTAAATTTACTTCGTTTCTAAAAAAATAACTTATATGGAGTGCATAGTGAGAGAAAAGAATGATTTTGTGCCATATTAAAAATACATTTTCTTCAACGATATTGAATAAGAAACCAAATAGGTTTATGCCTTATGTATCACCTCTTTGGTTTAAAATATTTATCGCATTTTGCATCGTTATGTCGTCATCCATGTATTTTATCCTAGATTTGGGAGTTTTATTCTAGAAAACTTCTTTTCAAATATTTATTCGTATGGCAACAGCGATTTGAGGCGTCAAAAATTCTGTAATTTTGATATAAGGTAATTTCAAGAAGTGTCACTAACTATGTTAAAGCCCTTCCCGATCACGTGTAGGTTTATGATAGCCAATAGG